>JAWWLV010000088.1:44948753-44976923 GCA_035041135.1 Platyrinchus mystaceus | reverse complement strand
AGGCTCAACAATTTCTTGGACAGTTACCATTGGGACCAGCTGACCTGTTACTACTCACTTAATGAAATTGTTCCCAAGTCTCTTTCTGTAGCACCTTAAATGTTTTAGACAATTCTATATACCTAAAAACCAGATTGAAATGATCAGACTGTGTGACTTCCAGAGACAAAAATCAGAAATCTGAAAAATTATCTTTGTGGTATAAGTACAAGATTTTCCCTCTTCTTGTCTTCAGAGAAATACTTCATGTGCTAGTCTAGAAAATGAAGTCTTATGCAAAGATACAGTAGTTTCTCAAAACCTTTGTAAATAGTGATGAATGACTACCTTCATGGCAGATGATGTATGTTCATTTGAGGAACTGACAAGCTATTAATGAGGACTATCCGTAAACATGAAGAGTCTCTTATGAGACAAGTTCTTGAAAAGTACACACCTTGGATGGCTGACCTGGCTAAATAACACATACTAATCAACTTGGTAGAACAACACAAACAATAATCTAAACTACCACTACGGATTTCCAATGAGCTTTTCTTAGCACCACAGTATTTATGGACATAAACATTCTAAGACAGATAGAATATTGCAGACATTAAGAAGTCTTCTGATGGACATCCTCAAGTGGAGGTAAGCTATCTCATCACTTTGAAATTATTTCCTATGATTTCCCTTGAAAAATATTCTGCATAAAGCTCCTGGAGATGAGACACTTGCTAATTGTGTCCATCCTCTATCACATTTCTGTCCAAAAATTTCACACCCCAGAGGGACTCTCCACAAAACTGACACTCAGAGTGACATTTCTTGTATGGTGCAGTTCCTGAATTTACTCATGAAAACAAAAATGAGAAAAGTTTTTGAAGAGCATGATCCCATGTATTTGTAGCATATATATGACAAGCACACAAATATATCATAATAACATATCCAGCTTTTGACTCTGGGAACAAATTATGTGTGGGTTTCTTCTTGTTTAATGTGAGCACCACCAGGAAGCACTTTTGAAAAGGATAACAAGGCAGTGAAAAGGACTAAGATTCATGAAACTATGAGAGGATAATTTTGTGATGGGCATAGATTGTGGGAATCTTCTGAACAGATGCTCAGAGCCAAAAAAAGCAAAACCTTTCTTCATTTTCTAAATTAAACAAAAACTTCTAATAAAGACATAAGATAAATTGAATGATATCATTGCCATAGGACATAGCAGTGAGGTAAAGCTAAGTTATGATAGCATTTCAATGATTCACAGGTTTAGAGTTGAGAGACTAATAAAACATAGGAAGTTAAAATTAGAAAATGTTGCAAACGCATCTGAAAACGTAACCAAAATAGTCTTCAGTGTGCTTACCATATTAGTGGAAGAAAATTTACGTAATTAAAAGGCATTGACAATTAATGTAATGCAGGTGAAGGAGCAAGAACATCACTGCACTGTAATTAGGAGAACTATTTATTAGTCTCATTTTAAATTGTACTCAGAAACTTCAGACACATCAGTGGCATTTATATGAGTAAAAGTTACTGGAACACCCATATTTAAAACATAATAGGGCCACTAACTCATAGTTTATCAGTAAACCAAAGACCATTGAGTATGTTTCCAACCAACACCGGAGGGGGGCAAAAATCAGATCAAGTTCTCTAGACAGTCTTAGAGGCTGTGGGACATGAGCACTAAATGAGGGGAAATGTCAAAGAGTGGTTAGGGTATGGAAACAGACAGCTGATGGGTACATAACAAAAAGTGCAAATACCAGATTGCTAACAAGGAAGCCTCCTGGGTGAGACTGCCACAAGAATAAGCTGAAAGCTGGCAATGGGGAGGGCACTGATAGAAAAGCAAATGGAGGTTATGGCCTTTATCTTCCTAGATCACAGGAGAGGATTTAATTAGTGGTTAGGGTTATCCACAGAACAGCTTCTCCCATGGAAAGCAGGGGGATTTGAAAATAGGACAATGGCATTTTAGTAGGGCACAACAGCTGAGAAAGGATTCTCCAGTGAATAGGGAGCACTGGTTCACAGCTTCTCCTCTCCCTCCTTATTTTGAATGAACTCAGATCTTGGAAACTGAGCTGCTGCCTATATTCGAGTTTGTTTACATGGCTGACTGACAGGAGATAATATTTCTTTACATCTCTCTTTACAGAAGCCTGCAGCAACAGATGGATTTTGTAGCATAATCTAAAGGTCAACAACTTCTGACCAGCAAACTAATGGAGAACAGACCAGACTGCAGCAAGTTCAGCACTGGGGAAACCTAATTAAAAATTATGTTCATATTTAACCAGTGCTTCAGAATTGCAAAAGGACAGAAGGAATACCTGAGGCACTTCAGATATGTTCAAATCAATAAATGTTTTTTCTAAAAAGAAAATCTATGCATAAATGTAAATCATATGCCAAATTCACAAGTTTCAAGATGCAATATGTAACAAACAGACAATTTTCTTCATCAACTAAATGCAATTTAGAAGCCTTTAGGCACATCGAAGTATTCTGAGCTCAACATTCCAAAGCAGTGGGTTTTGTAGTGATGCATCTGAAATGGCCAAGAATTATTTTCACACGTTATCGATTTGAAAAAAGTCCACAAAACCAACTAGATGAAAGACTGTCACAGGGACATTCAGAAGCTCTTATGATTAATCAAGACTCTCAAGTCACAAACTTGAAATATCCTGTTTCTCTTCAAATGAGAAAACTGGTCCAGCCCTGCATAATGCTCAGCTACCCTCACTTTCATCGACATTTATTCAACTGCCCAAGGTTGCATCCCTCAGCTACTGAATATGTCAGACTCAGAGAGACTAAACAAATATGACCTATGCTTGACAGTAATGCACACAACTACAGCACCCCATCCAGAATAACTGAAAGATCAGTTAGATACCATTTTTTATAGCCTTTCAGTAAGAAATCATTCCAGTTTGGCAGTTTATAACACGGGTAACTGGTTAGAACAAGGAGTTGTTCCCCTTCCACAGCAGAGACGGCCAAGCAATGAAAAAAGTGCAGTCTCCGAAGCACTGCACGGCCTGTAAATTGCTAGGCTGAGGTGAGAGATCCCTGAAAACCAGCATGTTTTATCAGTCAGCTTGAGGAGACTCAGTGTCCTTGACAGTAATAGTCTATCACTGAATGTGACACAAGCGCTGACTTTAGATATGAATTCTACACATACATAGATGCAGCACAGATGCAGAAACAGCAAAGCCCAAATCTCTGGTTACCACAACACTAGTAGTAATTCCAGCTATTATGTAATTGACAATTATGCAGTTAAAATTGCAGAACTACTATTTGATTATTATGCCCTTCTTTTGCACAAACTTTTCTAAATATGCCTTACAGGAAGATGCATTCCCTATTTTAAGAGACTTCTGAGAGATTTTAAGATTGATGAAAACATTAATCAAAGTTTTCAGCTGCAGACTTTTAAACAGAGCACAAAAAATACACATGTAGGAAAGGAAGTGCACATTTTAAAGAGCTGGCTAAAAGACAGCACTTTGATTTTGTCCCAGTTGTTGATTTGATTCCATGAGACCATGAAGAAGACCAACCAGTGGGAATTCAAACATTAGATCACAATAAATCAACAGACATGAAAACATTAGCTCAGGCATTAAATTTACATTTTCCAGACCATTGGCTCTTGTGACCCAGAATATACTGGGAAATTTGAAGTTCTACTCTCAGTTCTGTAGCTCTGTTTCATTTTAGCCCAAAGCAAAAATCACGAAGTGCAGGCTCTCATTTCACTCTCTTGCTCTACAGGGGAACATACTTATTTTTAGGCATGGCATACTAACAACTTTATTACACACAGGAGTGGAGAAGATAAGGTCCAGGCTCTGTCTCAAGACTGGGATGAATGGAAGTGTTTGAATGGAAGTAACAGCTGTTGGTGGACTGTACAATCAGCTGCTTGGCTGCAAGATGCTTTAGCACACTCAGAGAGAACAGAATTTTGAGATATTTGTTTCTAATACAGAAGAAATCTTTACTGAGCACATAACAAGATGCTATGTTTAAGGGTTTCAAGCTTTTAAAAACATTTCAAATAGGAAAAGATTTCAAGGCCAAGACCCACATTGTTAAAACAGAAGTCAAATCTTGCCACCAGCAGTAAGTTCTCAGAAAAGCAGAGTTAAACAAAAGCCATCAGAATTTTTAAAACCATGACCAGATAATAATAACATAATACCTCTTAGCAATCTTCCAGAAAACGGGAAGTTTCATCAAGAATAGCTTAGGATAATTTCAACCTGAGGCCAACACAAATTATGAAAAATCACGGATGAAACATCCTGAAGTTACAGGTAACATGGAAAATGTCAGAAAACGCCAATAAATAAGCAACCATACATGCCATATTAATCCCTGTCTATACGACAACGGAAAAATAATAGATAAATATTCTGTTGTCTTTGGGATAAGACACTTTTATCATGTTCTGTCTCACTAGCATCACCACAGTGTTTGTCCTAAACATTGTGCTGCCATAAATGACTTCCCAGGATAGCTTTGTTTGTCTTCCCTGTCTCCCCGTTATTATAGAAATCACACTAGGATAACACTGACGACAGATGTTTAAATATGTCTGTTGCTACCACAGTTTCAACAGGAGTGCACAAAGGCTGTGAAGCACCTCCTGCCCACTACCATTCAGCCTACTCAGCTCCATTGAGCAGACCCAATGGGACACACTTAGAAATGTTCCTCTTTATCTATTCCAGTGGAACTATGGTTCTCCTGGGCTTCTAACTTTACTTCCCTTGTAGGAAACTCAGATAAATAAAAATCAACATAAGGAGCAAGCTTGTGATGGGAATATTACTCAGGTACAATATTTCATACTCTCAAGCAATACCAAAGTAGTTACAGAATATTTGTAGCAATATAAACAGAACACAATAAAAATAGACTCAAGGTTCTCCCATAATAAATTACCAACTATATGTGATAAAACAGCTCTAATGAAAAAATATTCTACAGATACAGTTGCAAATCCACTCACAACTCCTCATTTCAACTGGTCCTTCCACAATGAGGCTATGCTGATTTGATTTGCTCTTACTGTGGTTACTAAGAGTTAAGAGTTTCTCAGCTGTAGCTTCATCTTAGCTGGGTCAAAGGGCCAGAAGAGCCTGTTACTGATGCACACCTCGAGTGACTATCTGACACCAATCTTTTCAAGCAAAACTCAGACATACAAAGTTCTGTTTTCACAAGTCTCTCGAATGAAATTATTTTCTTTTGAATCAAGTTACTCACGCTGTTGTTAATAGTGGGCTTGTCAAAGTACTTTTAAACAAAAAATAGTTACTGCAGCTTCTGGGATATTAGATAAGTTTTAAGGTCATAGAATAAGCTGGAATTAATACAGAAACTTTGTAACTTTCTGCATGACATTTACTTATTTTTAGAAATAAAATTAAATCTACAGGGACCTCATGAAGTCAACAGAATTTTTTTTTCTCTGAAATCATATCCATTAACACTTCTATCACACACAGGAGAACCGATTAAGATGATCAAGGATTTACAACTATATTGAACAAGAACAACATACCCATGTCAGTGGCTTCTACTATAGTATGTAAACTACTCTAACGATAGCAAAAGATTTCTTTAGTTATTCATTCATTCTCCTAAACAACAACTTTCCAATTTATCAAGATAAATGCAGGAGCTGAGCTACAGTTCTTAAAGGAAAATTTAATAACCACTTTTAAACAAATCTTAATTTTGAAGCACAATGCCATACAACATTGATAACAGCATTCTGCACCATGTCAAAATGAGTTCCAATTAACATAGGCTGTGATTTATTTTCCAATTCTAAAGCTGGAGAGATAGATGCAAACTATCTGCTTGCAATAATTTTACCACGGCTGAAGATAAATAATTAAGATAACTTTCCACCTCCTGTCACTGGAATACACGATTTTTGTCACTTTACCACAATGGATTGCTTCTAACACTGCTATCAAATTGCTTAGGGTAAATTCTTTACATATTCATTGGAAGTTAAGTTTTTGTTTTCTGCCCTGTCAAGGACTCATAACTAAGGATGACAGATCATAAAAGAGAACATTCTGAAAAATAAAATTTTCTTTACCCATGGTTTCCAGGAAGACTTCTAAGACAACAAACACCTTCACATAGTAAAACCTTCTGGTGTAACTAGTAAAGGTGATATTTTCTAAAGCCTCTTATTCACAGTAAGAAAACAGCTTACCTATTCTCATACTTAAGGTAACTGAGAAGGAAAAGTGAAAAAGTTTTGTTGTGCAACTAAAGCAGAAACTGGACAGATGTGATGCTCAGGGTCATGGTTTAGTGGTGGACTTAGTAATCTTCGGTTAACAATCAGATCTAATTATCTTAATGGTCTTTTCCAACCTTATTGATTCATAGATATAACAGTCATCAATATTAACAGTGGTCAAAGGTCTGGCTTACAAAAACTGGGCCACAGCATGCAAGGAAAAATATAGATGCAGCAAGTTCTGTAGAACTTAGACCGGCACAAGGTATGGAGGGAAAAAAACAAACCAAATCAACTAGCTATGGAGAGAAGCAAAATTCTGGGTTAACTATACCAAAATAGCATTGTAATTTGGCTAAGAACATATTCAAATTGTCAATTGTACAAATAAACTAAGGGCAATTAAACTTTGTGCTTTGCATGATGGTGCAACTTCTTTTGTTCCTGTGCACAGGCATATCGCTACCACATAAGATACAACAATACATGATTGTACCTTGGCACTTTTACTGGAAAAGTGTTCCTGACTCTCCTTTACATCAGCAGAATGATTCTTAGTTTTCCCTAGTCAAAGGAGGGACAAAGTCTATATAACAGTATGTTTTAAAGTTTCTCATTTCATTGGTAAGTTGTTTTAATGAATAAGGAAGTAAAGTTTTGGAATAACAGGTGATTTGGGTGGAATGGAAGGTTATTGTGTAGGTTATTTAATCTCTAAGACAATAATAATGGTGGAATGCATATGAACAGGCATCCTTGATACATTGTCATCTGTTATTCATCCAGTTCTCAGTCATTTTTAGCATCAGGTCAAAAGTAAACATCTAATAAATGTTCTCCAACTCCCCCTCCCCTCCAGTTTCAGAGTTGAAGGAAAGCAGGTGCTTGCATGATAAGGTCATCGACATTAGCTTTAAATATTAAAATCCTTAAATTGCAAAAATCCAACAAAAATAGTATTTTTGAAAATAGTCAGTAACAGGTTCCTTCTCTGAGCAAGAATGAAGCATTGCAGAGCTGGAAATTGGATGCTTGGTATAGACATACTAAAAGATACAGTGGAGAAATATCTGAGATAGACGTGCAGACTCCCAAGAAGCAAAGAGCACTAATCCCAGCAGAATCATGTCACTCTTTGTGCACCTGTATCACGGACTATACCTCTCCTTCAATGCACTGAAAATGACCCACCATTAAGACCTGATCTAGCTCCTACCAAAATCACCCACCCATAAACATGATGAAAGTAACTACTAATTCAAATTATATACTAATTAAAATTAACTGCTCATTCTGAAATTTCAGGGGTCCAAATATGAAGGCAAAAATATTTCTTCCCTAAGATACATGAAAAAACTCAGAAAATGGATTTCAGATAAAAGACACAGAAAATGAGGGATGTTCTCATGAACCTTCCCCCCATGTATGAGTAGATCACAACAACTTCACCAAGAGCAATGGCAGTGTCTGAGGGACTAATGGTTTAGCAAACATAGACTGACTGTTTCCACAGCCAAATCACCACAACCCCCGGCTGCTACACAAAATCACTATAACCCAGTTTAGCTAGACAGAAAGGGGAGTTTCGATGGTAGAAGTAGCCCTGCAGTTTTGGTTACTTCTTTGAGATGTGTTTGCTCACTTCCAGTTACACAGTGGGTTGATTCTTCATAATTTAGATTTTAATTTACTTTAAAATTTCCCCCCGAATGTATTTAATAAGCACAATAACACTAAAAAATGTGTATTAGTCAGTGAATGCACCCACACCCTGGGTGTGTTATAGCCCTCAGCAACACTGCTGCCCCAGTATATCCAAGATGTATGCGTGGTGGCTGACAAAACCACACCTTGTTGTGTGTTATTGCTTACATAAGACAGGACTTAGCATATGTAACTGTATATTAATGACACACCTTGATACATTGTTAAACTGGAAACTATGGTTGTACTCCATCACAGGCTTAGGTGTGTGCTGAATTACACAGAGCAAAATTAATTAAGAAATCCTGCATTCTTGCTGGCAGTAGCTGTAGTGATATGCTGGGAACAAGAGACCGCACTCCTCACTGACCTACATGGAGCAAGAACCAGGCCAACCTCCCAAGCACTCTTGGACAAAACCTCTACCCCGAACTGCATTAGGATGATAGGATTCATTTAAAAAAAAAAACATCACCCCCCACCCCCCACTCTGTGCTCTCCATCGCTGTAAAACAGCCTGAGCCAGAACTGCAGCCAAGGAACCTTCCCCTCCTCCGCCTCCAAGCCAACCTCCCTAGTGCCAGCGCTGGCATTTGTGCAATCAGATGGTAAGAAATCAGGGATGTGATCTGGCCAACCCCTCCCATGCTTTTTCTCCCTAGGTTAGTTTTACAGTTTACCACTCACGCTCACACTGGCACCAGAGAGGCGGCAGAAACACATGGCTGGGACCTCCCTTTTTGACGCCAGCCCACACACAGGCTGGCCTAAAGCAATCGTGAAACTAATTCATTAACAATGTTGGCAAGAACCTTCCCACAGACACAGTTATCCCTACAAAAAATTCCCTTGCCCCTGTGACTATTCCCACTTGAATAGGGACTTAAGATGGTTCTCCACTGGGGAGCTGAGGGGGAGGTTCCCCCAATGAGCTCTGCTGGCAAACCACCTTGTGGTCTGTAGTGTAGCAGTGCTGCCTCCAACAAAGCAATGCCAAGTGATACCAGCAGTGATCCAGCCACTGACTTTTATTCATTGCCCTATTTTCAATATCTTATACTTCTGTGGACATTAACCAAGTTCTCTCTTTCTTTATGTTTTTTTCTCCCTTTCCCACTTCAAGCTTATTCACCAGGAAAGTTTTGTCACCAGCTGCCACAGCTCCATCAACTGTCCTATCAGGCCCATTTGAAAGAAGTAGTAGTAAGGTGTTAATTATGGTGTTAATGGCTACAGAAACACCTTTTTTATTTTTTTTAAATTTTTTTTTAATTTCAAAAAAGAAACTGCTGGAAACTCAGCATTCCTTGTAGAAGTGTTAGACTGCACAAAAATTTTAAGAAACATTTTGCCTTTATTCGGCACACAGTGTAGATAGTCTCTGGCTCTCAACTGCTCCATACCCCAATTCTGTTTTTTCTCTTTCACCTTTGATTTGGAAGCATCTAATTGTGGGGGAAGAAAAAAAAAAAAGGTATGTATTTTCTTAGTATCTTTGAGTGACAGAATATTTTTTTAATCTTTAAAACGAATTCCATACCAGAGTGCATCTTCACAACGAGAAAATGACTGTGCTACTGTGTGAAGTAACATGTGGTTTCACAAGCCAGAAGAGCCAACCTCACATTGCTCTGCTGCTAAAGGAGGCTTCCCCCCCTCTCTTCTTCCCTACTGAGTCTACCCAGTGCCAGTCCACAGCCATGCTGGCTCTGGCACTGTCTGATACCTCTGAGTTCAGTTAACACTAAACTGACATAAAGCTGTTCACATTTTTGCTGGATTCATTTCCTTCCAGTTGAGTGAGCTGAACCAGCTGAAAGAAGGGGCAGCAGCAAGTGCAGGAAAGCAGTGGGAAACACAGACCTGGGGGATTCTTCCTTTTGACAGCAGCAAGTTGCTAGAATGGCTCAGGCATCTTATGAAACCTCACCCTAAAGGCACAGCTTTACTAAATTGCTTGATACAAATTATGACTTCACCATTACAAAAAGACATGGGTTCTAGTAGTCATCCAAACTAAATCCATTACATTAATTCAGCTTGCTAAAGCAGCAGAAAGCTACCTAGGGTGGCAGCTGCTCTTGGCCAGGTCAGCAAGTGGAACTGGCACAACTTCCGGACCATGCTGGGAGAAGCTGTTGGGAGGCAAAGACAGAACTGCGTGGTAGGGGTGTAAAGGAGGAGAAGAGCCAAGGAGAAGAGTGAGCCCACTCTCTTTCAGCTGCTATGATAGCTGAAATCTTGTGAAATTACGCCCTGGTTTATGAAAACTCTAACATAAAAAACCCCCTTATTTATCCACTGCTATTAACAAATAACTGTGAAGCTACTCCCCCAAAGTCTTTATATAAACTTATTGACTTGTGTAGAAGCTAAAAACTGTGTTTCTTTTTTAATCAATATTTTAATTTCATGTAATATTCAATCTAACAGTCACTGCAAAAATAGATGCAGTGATTTGAGATACTGCTGTACACCAGACTGTGTGTTACCATTCTTGCAGCTTGATGATTTAATCATGACTGTTCTTCATTCACTGCAGTATAAAATCATCATGGCAAGTTCAAATTAGCCTCAGCAGCAATTTATATTAAGCAGAGGAGGAAATTCAGTTGTAATCCAAAAATAATTTTGGAGATGTCAGTTGGATGGGAAACCTTTACTTCCAACCCTGCAGTTGGAACTGGGTGGATAGGTACCCTCAAAGTCAGGGCAGCACACCAATACTCTGCCAGGTATACAGCAGTTTGTCTTTTTAAACCAGCATCTTTCTAAATGCTAGTTTGTTTTTAACTGTCACTAGCTGCTGTTTTTAAAATATTTGTCTCTCTTGGGTGGGAGTTCTGGGATTTGTTTGTTTGCTTGTTTCTCAACGGAGCAGGTTATTTGGATCCTTGCACTTCATATTACAGCAAGACTGAGATAAGAGTGCATTTGTCAGGTGGCTTATTTCACTCAGAGATTTGAGGCAGCTGGTACCTTTGCCAACAAAAAAAGGTTTTTCTCTCATCATATGCTACATCAGTACTGAGGAGGTTTGCACCACAACTGTGCCAACCTAGTTGCAGTGGCACATTTGTAAGTGTGACATGACAAGGCCTCAGAGGAGTGATCTTTATAACCTGTTCTGACTTGAATTATGCTTGTGGTACAGAGGGATGTTTTTCCATTACTTCTACTCAAACCAACTCATATCTTTGGCTTTTGGTTACTTATATATATTTTCTGATCTGTTCTGATAACTGCCTATTAGAAAAGATATTATACAGAAACTTCAGATCCAATTCGTAGAAATATCTGCAGTGATAAATAAACAATGGAGTTAATGAAATCTGATCCATTATAAATACAAACTTGTGACCTGTTTCTGGTTCAGACGACTTATTTTAAGAAAAGCTGTTGAAATTCTGAACATTCACATCTGAACTCCGCTCCAAACTTAACTTAAACTTCAGCTTTAATAAATCTGGATGATCACCTCATCCTTACTTTTAACTACTAACAGCAAGTAACTTTCTGGATTGCTACACCTGACAAATTGTTAAATATTTCAGCTATTTTCTAAGTGAAATGAAACCTACATGTGTTTCTTTAGTCCCCAACTCCTTTCAGAGAAATGAATTTATTTCTGTGTACTGGTTCAACTTTATCTAAACAACCTGATAGCTCGTCTTTTCTCATCTTCTCAGGATACAAAATAAATCAGTACAGTCTCTTAGTCTACTCTTTCTTAAGGAATACAATTCTCACAGATCTATTAATTTTGAGTAACTAAAATCCTTGAGGTTTTGAATCATTCTGGTTTTGTAACACTTCTCTGTAATAAGAAAACCAGGATGCAGGCACTACCTCCCCTAATTCACATTCATTGGTGCAGGAAAGCCTGCAGAATTGTATTTTGACTATATTGTTCACAGAAAAGCAAGTATTTCACTTCTGAAATTACAGTATTGTTTCTTTCTTAAAAAAATATCATTCACTGAAGCACCAAGTTAAGAAAAACTGAAGGGAAAGGAATGAAAATAAATTATATCTCCAAAGAAGGTAATTACATAGCTAAGCATTATCTATGGAGACAAAGAAAATCTAAAGTACCAGTAGGGATTGTCAGAGTTACTTCAATGTGCCTGATTTTTTACAAACACTAAGCTACAATTTGCTGACATCTTAAATTACATGTTTCTGAGAAGAGTACAGTTTGGCTACAGTGTGTCATACATAAAAAGTCCTGCTGACTGAACAGAAGGACATGCTTGAAGCTGTTACGACAGGCTGGAAAAAATCCTTACAAAGTAAGTCCCCTAAAAAAAAAAAATTCCCAAAGTGAACTAGCTGGCCTAGGAAAAGTATTTGGCACAATCTCATCTTAGATTCAAACTTAGTGTTCATTATTACCTCCACCAGAAAGGCCTAAAAAATTGATTAAAAAAAAAAAAGGCAAGAACAGGGGAAAATCATCTGGATTCCAGAGGCCTGCAAAAGATCTGACTGCAATCCAAGAGGTTGGAAAGTAACCAAACCAAATATTTTGACCAGAATTAAGTATTAATACTTCAGCAGCTTCCAGAAGGAACCTTGATTAAATGGAGTTCAAAACCAAATATTAGAGAAGGAAAATAGTTTTCAAGTTATTATGCAAACCAGACATTTTCTATGCAAATTCAGGCACTGAACTTCTATAATATGAATTTTAAAATACACGTTGATGACTTGATTGGAAATGGTGTTTGTTTTCTCTTTCTGAATGTCATGTTAAATTACTATGTGCATATGCAGCGTGTGTGGGTGGAAGGGACCGACACAAGGAGGAATTAATTCTTATAAAAAAAAGTTCTTGTTTTTCTAAGGGCATGGTTAAGCAGAAGAATATATCACTTTCACCATTTTTATTAATGGTACTTATCACTGTTTGTAAACACATCACTGTGCAAATGAAGAAACATTGCTCATTAAGTACTGACAATATTTGATGCAGCCCATGCATTTACCAGTCAGCTGGTCTCCCTGGCCTAAGTCCCAACCTTCTCACCTCTCTAAGTGGTTATATTATTCCCACAGGGATAGCAGGGTGCCTTACAAGTCAATACGGACAATCTTCATATTGGTCTTCTGAACACATCTCTGTTATTAATTCCTACATGTAATCCATTAGTAAAGTGCAATTTAGATATATTGATCAAAAGGCTTGGCTTCTGTAATTCCCGTTTTGCTTTATCAACCACAGGAGTGCAACAGCTGTTAAAAGCCTTCTATGTTTAAAACACTATTGTAGACCTATTTTCAGTTTACAAATCTGTGATTCAGAACATTAAGAAGTAGATGGAAAGTCACAATGCACTTCTAAACACAACAAACTCCACAGGCATCTCTCTTTATATTTGGAGCCAGAGCTTTCTCTCATAATTATAAAGTAGCAGTTGGACTGTATATCTGAAAATAAGGAACTCCGAGCTTGTGGGCCTCAACAGGCAAGGCAGTAAGGAAGCCCAAAGTCAGACTTCAGTAGGATGTAGAAGTTCCCACTGATGGCATTTTTTGACTAATACAGCAGAACTTTTTAACTTGTACAAACTGGGGCAGCTCTGCTATGTTACTAACTGCTTGCTAATTTATACAAGTTCAGTCTTTTTTAGTCTAGTGACCATGGGAAGTACTTAAATAAATTAAAAAAAAGCCTATTTTATGCTGCTTCTGTGCCTTGAAAGATCATTAGGTGGTTAATTGCATAAAAACCCAACAGAGCTGTGCTACCAAAAAAACCCCCAAAAAGATGAAAAAAATTCTCATATTTATGCAACAATCTCTCAAAATACAAATTATTCTCTAGTTTGCATCTCAATTGTCAGACTAAGATGAAGGTATCTCAGTGTGAAATCTGTTTGTAAGAGACAATAATATTATTGTTTTGCAGTGCACATAATTTGATGAATGCCTTTTCTGGAGTAGTTTTTAACTCTTCATCCCATCATAATATGCACTGAAATCTCTGCGCTGTAAGAGTCATACCATTTCGCAAAAAGATGCCAAAATGGTATAAACATAAGAGAGTATGGAGGACTGTGTTAATATTTGCTGACCTTTTCAGTTTATTGAAATCACATTATTTCAGTTTCCTTGAGATAATGGTACTTGGATCATATGTGTTATTTGATCAACGGTTATTTGTAATTTCCTGTTGAAAATACACAAAAATGTAGTTCTAAGTTTCATCTTTCATGACAAGTCCTTCAATAATTGAATCAAGAATACTTGCTATCCAACAGCATTTGTAAAGACTAGTACTCTATATACACGAGCTTAACACCATTTTTGTATGCCTTTTCCCCCCCCTTTAATCTAAATTGCTCTAAATTTCTTTTTAATATAGCATTATTTTATGTGGTCACATTGTAGGATTACGAATCAAGAATTTTATTTCCAATTCTATCACTAGCCATCTTGGCTAAAACAACAAAAAATGACAGACTAAAATATTCTGACATTAACAAAACAATTGACAGAAGCCTCAGTACTAGTTTAAATAATTTTGTTCCTTCAGTTGCTACTTTCTTTTTAAAAACAACAGGCTGTAATTGTAAGAATAAAGAAAAAAATCCTTGGAAGTAAGATAAACAGAAACTAAATTAGGTTCATTTTTCTGAGCAGAAAATGGAGCAGGTAAAGTTTTCAAAACCAAAAATAACCTTTCCGATTAGCATGTTTTCAATAAATAAGACTGTCTGCTTCTAACAAAGAAGAATAAAACTTAGATGGGTCAGAAGTCAATGACGGTGTGGGACTTACCCAATCTGAAGTCTTACAAATAAAAATGTGAAATCTTGAATTAGACTCTACTTGTCACCCAAAAGAAATGCAGGGTGAATCAGCAGGCAGTCATTGTTTTCTGTCCTCTCCGTGCACTAATCAAGCTGCCTCATTCTGCACCAGTAACAACCCTTCACTACAGCATCAGAATTGGAGTATTTTCTTGGTCCGATTCGGGATTGTACTAATGGTCTCTGTCTCTTTCAAAAATAGGAAGCCTAAGGGAAGACTGCACACCTGAAGATGTGCTTTCTCGTGTGTACGTGTTGAACAAGCAACAGGATGCTGACACACACAATTCGATCCCCTTGTTCCCAAGGATGTGCTGTTTTCACAGCCTGTGTCTGCAGGCAGAGACTAAAACTGGCTCATATATTCTCATAACAGTTGTCTTGACCAAGTTTAGAAAAGTTCTTTGCTGCTACTTTCCTCAAAGCTGACACAAGGTAGTATTTTGCTGTAAAGTGCAGTTTCTGTTCAGAGTGCATGCAGCAGTATTCTGGACAATTTAATTCCTTATTTAATTTAATGCAGAAAACACTCAAGTGGCAGCAGTTTGAAAAAAAGATCTGCAGCAACTGCAGGTCAGCTGTGACCCACAGAAAGCTTGAACGCATCACTACTCCAAGAAATACTTCACGTGGAAGCTGATGGTCCTAAAGGAGTGCTGAGCCTCATTCCTTGCACAATGAACCGTGGATCGCCCTCTGTTGTTAGGATTGGTCAGCACTTCCAGTAGGAGCTGGAAGAGGTTTAAGGCTACGATAAATACTTCGGAATTTTATGTTTGAAGACAAGAAGAAACCTTCTCTACTGATGTACAAAAGGGTGAATTAGCTAAATGAGCAAGTTTGCCCATGGCTCTGAATGGGGGAGACAGGTGGTTTCAAATTATTACCTCATTAAATACAGATATTTTAAAGAGATGTTTCTCTCATAACCAGATAAATGGTTTCCATGGGAGAAATAATTTGTTTTTCCATGGGAAAGTTTCATCCTGCCAGAAACCCAATGACCCCTCCAGTTTCTAGTTGCAATAATAGCAACACATACACAATAACATATTTTGCTTAGCATCTGCCAGTTAAAACCCAAAATAGTTCATATAGGAACAAGTGGCCCTTTTCTGACTAACAACAGAAATAGGAAAAAGAGTTTGAAAGTTATTGAGGATCTATTAACTATTATTGAGTTATTGAGGAACTATTAACACGGATTAATTGGTAAAGTGTATTCTCCTTGATTTAAGAACCACAATAACACTAATGGAACAAAACTGACCTTTGAAGATCTCCAACAGTCTTCTGCACCTCAGTCCTGTTTATGAGGCATCTTACCATATTACTTATGGACAATAATTTTTGTTTAAAATTTGATTGAATTTCGTAAAGGACAAATGTTTAAAATAAATGTAAAAATGAAATAAAATTTTCATTTAAGATTAAAAGTTACTCTTCTCTGCTGAAACTCTTTCCCTCCAATTATATTTCATTTGGTTTGATCCCTTTCCCTCCCCAGATTTTTCTTTGATCAATAAACCAATCCTAGTTAAACATACATAAAAATCAGGGTCATTAAGTTAAAAAGGCAGACTTGGCAAATTCAAACATGTACACTAAATATTTTCTTCCCATAAAATTGTGTTCAGCTTTACAGCTAAGTCAAGGCTGAAAGCTTCAGAGGTAAGGTACCCCTATCAGGTATGTAAAGGGAATGGTTTTTGTCTTAAATATTTTTGAAGTACTGATTACAACACTACAACTACTATCCTGCCATTCAAAATTAAAAAGGAAGCGAAGTGCTAAAAATATAAGCTGTCACAATTCCATTCATTTCCTTTAATGAAATTTTTCATAGTTGTATGAAAACAGTTTGCCTAACAAACATCAGCATCAGTAAAGAGAAACACTATTTGTTTTATAAATGGCCACTGCAAAAGATTTATTTGACTTGAATTACATCCTATCAATATTCATTGCTCTTTCCACAAGAGCTGTAAGAAAATGAACATTGGCTTTGAGTTTCGTTGCCAGTTCCCAGGTTGAAAACAAAGTCTACTTATCTGTATCTTCAATAAGCCAAAACATTTTAGGATAGTATTTGACTTTTGCTTTGATATGATTGTTCATCTAGACTAAAAAGTAAGAAATCAAGAGGATTAAAACTATGAGACTCCCTCTTCAGTGACATTGCAAACACCCACATAGCTGAAGGATGTGTTTCTTGAGAGATGTGCGTGACACTTCTTATAACACCATATCATCTGTAATTTTAAGAGACCTAAGTGGAAGCACACCAATCAACACCAGCTATATTTGAGAGCAGAGGTACATTTAGAGGAGTTAAAAAAAAACAAAACTCACTATGCTAAAATAAAAATATAAAAGAAAAAATATTAATTCAACTGAGAAGTAAAGGATAGTAGACAACATTTATTCACCACTATCTAAAATTCAAGGATCCAAGAACTATTTCTAATTCTTCCTGGATTCAATGACACTATTGAATCAGTTTTTGGTTTTGAAAATTGCAGGATGTGACTGCACTTTTTAAGTAGGATACCTGCCTCATTTCTCTTTGTGGAAGGGATAGCACAAATTCCTGCCAAGAAATTCTGCTATTCAAAGTTAAGCTCAGAGGCTCTTATATAGGGATATTTTTATCTGTTTTCTATTTTGCCCCTCCTCTTCCTTCCTTCTTTGCTTTAGATCACAGTCAGTTTTAACTCTATGATTAAATTGTCATGAGTGATTGATTTCTACAATGTTAAAACTACAGGTTTTTTAAACCTCAGTTTTCGAATGTGAGAACAAAACTTTTGTGGCTTTTTTACTCTGTGACTTCACAGGAGTGTAAAATGATCATTATGAGCTGTTCCATATTTTTAAATTAATAATCAGATTTGAACTCAAGCTGCAATGGTAAAAAGACCATCAGGGGGCAAACCTAGCAGTGTCACTCAGAAGTTTCTTCCCATACATTCACCTCATTGTTTTTGAGACTAGAGATAGATTAGTAAAGTACTATAAGGAGATGATTACATATTAGGTACTATAATTCTAGAAAATTATTGACAACTGTAGTTACTTAACTGGAAACACCATAATTTCTGCATTAGAATGTCAATGTATACTTACAGAAATTATTTTATGCAAATTAAATAATTTATGAAAACTTAATGTCAATGATATCACATTTAGATAAAAAGAAATAGCAGAAATGTGACATTAAGTCAGAAGTGATGAACCTAGACCACAGTTGTAAATGTCACTTTGGCAATTATACTGAATTTAAATGTTCATAAAGTGAGACTTTATGATACTTTGAAAACTTTTCTCCAAAGGAAATCACAGCAGAAGTAACAGAGAACAAGGAGATATCCATTTCTCAGCAACTCCCAAATGAAAAGTTACTAGTAGTTGAAACAGTGCATACAGAAGGCAGCAGGAAGCATTCAATTGCTGTACCTGCTGGGTTGACTACTATCACAGTTGTACCTGAATACTTCTCAAACAAATAAGAGTTCACTGCTTTTCCATCTGAAACAAAAGTAACAAATGAGGTGGTGCACAAGCTGAAGAAAGAAAATGTTGCTTCCCATTAGGAAAGTCAGAAGAAAACACAAAGCACAGTTCTTTCTGTTCACATTAACAAACCTAAAGCATACGCTTAAAGTTTTAATTTTGATAGTGACCAAAATGCTTGTTCATTCATTCATCCTGCTTCTGCTCCAGAAAACCAGACTAAAATTCTGGTCAAAGTCACGGACTATGGCTCTGTGTCTATGCACAGTTCTAAGAATGAGAAATAAAACCTTCTAGACAGAAGTAATGCTGACAGCTATAAGAGACATACAGCCAGCACAAAAGCTGAGCAAGTTGATACCTATCTTCTCAGAAAGTTCATACAATAGCTAGACCTGCACATAGTGACAGCAAAAACATATTTGAAATTAATAGGACTAGTATATTCTCTGACTGGAGAACAATGTGAACCATCCTGGCATGAGTTAATAATGCTGGTATGTCTGCCCCTAGATGCATTGAAGACAGGATGGCCCTATTCTGCTCCTGAAAGCACAAAATCTTTCAGTTCAGAAGGGTTACCAGAACTTTCTTTTACATTTTCTTATTGGGACTTTGCTAACAGGTCCTCTGTGCTTGATCACATCTCCAGGCCAGACAGAAATAAGGGCCCTGTATCTTGATTTGCTTTCCTTCAGGATGTTGTGTGTCAGCAGGGCATGAATGACAGACAAAACTTTTGCTTTCCATTTTGTAGGCTCTGAAAAACCACCCATCCAGTTACAGGGGCTGGAAAAGTGTATTTCACTGTGACCTCACCCCATAACTTATCTCTACCAAGGAACATAAAACTGAAACTCTCAATAATGGGACTACGAGTTCCCAGAGATCCTTAAATACAGAAACTAAGACCAACTGCAGAAATCACTTTGTATAATGACAGAATTAGGAAAAAAATGCATGTGGGTTTTTTTTTTCTGACAGGTCTCAAGTTGTTTATTTGTAGATGCACTGAAGTTGTCCAAATAAAACAACATTATCTACATAAATCACCTTAGGTGCTATGCATAAGCAACACTTAGCGCAAAGAACAAATTAAAAAAACCAACCAAACAAACACAAAACAATAAAAAGATGAGACAAGAAGGTTGGGGGGTTTTTTTTGTTGGTATATAATCTTACTTCCTGATCTAGTTCTTTAACTAAGATTATATCAGATATATTTTTTCTTTGTATATTGTGTAATCAAACCGGTTTAGACATCTTCAATAATGAAGACATTGCTACTATTATTATAAAGTTATATAAAAGTAGGTGAGCTGCTGTAGCCTAATAAACACACAACTGAACAAAGGAAACTGCTGACAAGCTGCAATCTTGTTTTAATGTAAATTCTCATGTGTTCACATCATATTTAATTGTACACAACAATAAGTAAGCTTCTGTCACTAGCAGTTTCTCATAAATGGGCTAATGCTAATTATCCCTCTATTTTCAACTACATGGTTTTAGTGAAAAAATTAATGTCAGGAAAATAACACAAAAATAATGAGCTTTGAAAGCTTTGAGTGGCAGAAAATATTATATTTTTCTTGATTTGATTTTTCTAGTTTCATATGAAAGCTGTGACAACTCTCTCAAAGCACCTCAATATTTCAAACATTATATCTAGGATATATTAATTATGGAGAAATATGTAACACATTTCCCTAAGTTTTTCTTCTCAAGGTTTATTTTAGTGCTGAGCTGAAAGCCAAAATGTGCAACTCCAGCATCATCAATGAATTTAAGGGCTGGTCTTTCTTAGATCTGGAAATATTAAGTATGGACAAGTTTCCCTTGTCTTCTGGTCTTTGTCCTGCAGTTGGCATTAGGAAATGTTTGCTTGGTGTGAAATAATTTGTACTAGTCTGACAAAGTTACTTTAGGTCTGACGAAGGGTAAGATACAGCATCTAAAAGAACGGTTGTCCAGGGAACAATTAAGAAGAAAGAGCCCTTTGAGCCACTCAAGTGCTACAAACTTGCTTCTTTTTGTCCAATTAGTCTTTCCAGGTCCAGAGAAGAGCAACCAGGCTGGAGAAGGGACTTGAACACAAGTCCTACGAGGAGAGGCTGAGGGAGCTGGGGTTGTTGAGCCTGAAGAAGAGGAGGCTCAGGGGAGACCTCATCACTCTCTACAACTACTTGAAAGGAGGTTGTAGCCAGGTGGGGGTTAGTCTCTTCTCCCAGACAGCTCTCAGTAATACAAGAGGGCATGGTCTCAAGCTCTGCCAGGGGTGGTTTAGGTTGGATATTAGGAAGAAATTCTTTACAGAGAAGGTAATCAGGCATTGGAATGGGCTGCCCAGGGAGATGGTGGATTCTCTGTCCCTGGGGGTATTTAAGATGAGACTGGGTGTGACACTTAGTCCCATTGTCTAGTAACCACAGCGATGTTGGGTCAAGGGTTGGACTTGATGATTTCAGAGGTCCTTTCCAACCCGGCTGATTCTATGATTCTATGATTCTATGTCCTAAGTGTCCAGACAAAACAAGACTGTACTGAGTACCATACAAACATACAGCCTGTGGTGTTCCTAGACCAGACAGACGTACTTTCTGTACTGCAGGTGTGGTATCAGCTCTGGCTGGAGCACAGCCCTTTCTGCACGGAGGAACTTGCATGCTGGAGCACACTGTGTAGGTGAGCACGTCTGCACCAGCTGCCTCGCGCGGAGCAATGGGGCTGATGGAAGACTGGGGGGTGCAGAGGCTACTGCACATACAGCTGCTTTATTGGTGTGGTACCAACAGTTGTCCAGCTGTTTCAGGTATGTTGGTTGGTTTTCTGCTTGAAACAGAAACGCTCTTTCTGCTTTTTTAAAAACAAATTTATGGGCTATAGCATTTGTGTCTAACATGATGTTAGCATGATACTGCTACATATTGTATTATCGAGTCTTTTGAATCAGGGTTCAAGTAAGTTCACTGCTCTCACTACTAATGAGATTGTGGCTAGAAAACATCCCTAGAACATCTCATCCAATGATGACACTATAATTCATGGTGGCTTTGATGCCCCTTCTCATTCCCTACAGTCTTTCTGAATACAAACAACTTCACTGAAGCACATTCCCCACTATGGACATTATAACATAAAAGTCCAGCATCTGCCATTTTCTTTGCAGAAGAATGGGAGATATATCCCTGTCCATCAGAAAGAGGAACAGAAAGGTACAAGAGAAGTGCCACAACCTCAAACCTCTTTTCTTCCTCTCTTCTGCAACAGAAGGGCTGCAAGCTGAACCCTGGCAGGTTGGGTGGGGAGCTGGATCAAAGCAGCACTACAGAGGGGCCAGGCTGTACAGAGCAGGACACAAGATTCATATCACAGTAAAATCATTATGTTCAGTAGTCTTAAAATGTGAGCATATTTTTTAGGAATTGCATTCAGAACTGCAGTGCTGCCAAGATATTAAGATAGTGTTCATCACTGCTTTATGTTTCCTACCTCTACTCATTTCGAGACACGGTTATTTTTCTTTCTCACACACACATATTGAGCAGTAGTAAATGCTGCTCCTTTCATATTCCAGTCCACATCCTGCCACTGTCCTCTGCACCTTGCCTTACTCCCAGATGTCTCAGGGTCACTAAATCACTGTCAGAGTGACTACATTTGCATTCTACACTCTCCTGCAAGTTCAAGTCAAAGTATTATCGTTTTTTAAGTTCCTGAAGTATTCTACAAGGCATTAGGCAAAAGTTGAATAAAACTCTCTTAGCAGATTGATGGTTGGCTGCTATTATTTTCTAGTAGAGATAGACAAATCTGGTTTGCCTCATTTCGAAGCCATTTGAACTTCATGGGTCAAAAGCTTGATTAGATCATTACTAGGTTCATATCCCATTTAAAACGCTTAGTTAAAAGGGGAGAGAGGAAAAAGACACAGATATAAGCTTTAAAAACCAAAATCCTACTTTCAGAAAGACTGTCAGGCTTCCCACATAATTTAGTCTTAAATCACAGCATCCTCATTTCATTTTCTTGAATGTATGACTGAGGGAACTTAAATGGAATTAAAAACATTAACCAAAATACTTAATATCCCACAGAATTTCTGCTCCCCCATCAGTTCTTTGGTCTCTTCTTTTAACCCTTTTATAAGAGAAATAAAGGAGTAGGATTAAGAGTACCCAGTGATTTGGGATACAAATCAGACAACCTTTTGCAGGCCTGACATTCACAAATAAGTTATTAGTACTTCTAGGAAATTAAATTTCCTTAGGAATCTCTGTAACTAAATTTGGAAAATTAAAGTATTTCAAATCCTTTCAATTTTTAAAACTTTCAGCCATTAAGTAACTGGAAATACTAAAAACCAGGATAATTTATAATTTAAGGAGAAAATTTGAAAGTACTACAAAACAACTGTATAAGTCTAAGAGGTGTACACACACAAGCACATAACAGTGTGCTAATGCAATTACACGCTCTTGAGATCATAAATAGCTATGCAAAACTCAAGTATGAAGCTTCAAGAAGGACAGGAAGATTTTGTTGAAACCTGCAGAGGGCAAAATGTAAAATAAGAGTTGGCATTCTAAGATTCTTGCTCCTCCCGTCTCCAACATCTATTGCCACAAAGATTTCAGCTTCATTTAAAAGAAAAAAAAAAAGTTTCAAGAAAAAACCAGGATCATCTGGTTCAGGAACTGAACAAAGAACCAAAACCACAAAAGTAGAGGTGGAAATGTAGAATAAAAGACATGTAAAGAAAAGGATCCTAACAAATATAATGGTGAAGGTGATATAGAAACTAAAAGAGATGATAAAGTCATTAATGCTTAAATAACATCACTTTAAAAATGTAACATATTTTGGAGCTAGAATTATATGAATAAATTGCATGAGCATCTCTCTGATGTCATCAGAGCTCCTCAGTGGAGCAACAGTCCACTCGAGCAATCCTGAGGGCATATTATTTAAGTCTCAAAAACAGCTGTAATTTGTTTTTCAGGAATAAGAAATCCTGCTATATTAGCAGAGTCAAGGTCTCACATAACTGACTGATACATGTCACACAAACTACTCCCAGCCATCTTAGAGTTTCAGACTTTGAAAATAAATATTGTGTGACATTTGTGAATATACTCCCATTCATACTGCAAATACATAAACTCTACTAATAGCTTAAAATTACAATAGAGCCCTGATCATTATAAACCCCAATTTCCTTTATACTTTATGTAAACCTGCTGTTTTATCACGTATGCTAAAAATTACCTTTTATAGAATTTATATACTGGTAGAACTTTGAAGAAAAGAAGAAGTATGAGGATGTGTTAATACACTCAGTCCTACGGGAGTTCTTCGATTGCAAAAGATTAATGCAGCTTTGATTTTAACTCCAACCTGCTTTGTGCAGATCACTGCTCTAATGAAAATAAGCAACACACAGCTATGTACTAAGGACTCTTAGTTAAAATTGTAGGGTTATTAAATACTGCTTTACCATTAAGTTCTGCAGAGCTTTTCTGCTCCAGCACTCAGGACGAAAAGCAACACTGTGCCCAAGCTTCCTTGGGAAATTCTGCCCTTACATCTCGCCAAGCCCAGTGAACAGAAAAACCCAGAGGAGACATGGAGAGCCCTGTGCCAGCACTTTGCTGGAAACACTGGTCTCTTGCGTGAAAAGCCACAAAGGAAGCATTCAGTCAGAAAGAGCAAAGGGTATTCTACCTCCATTCTTTCTTCTTTTTTTTAAGTGACGAAATGGGACAATAGCAAATTGCAGTTACAAATAATGTAATTTGTTTTAATTATTAGTGGACTCCACTGTTCAGTATACCTACTTCCCATCACATATATATATAGCACATCCTATATACATGGCAGATTTTTATATCTACATTTTGGTTAGCAAGGCAGGGCAGGTTTTGATATAAATTATCTTTTTCTGATGCACTTCTAATATGCAGTAAGTCAATTCATTAAAATTTCCAAGGATTTACAGCACTAACATCAGATTTTCATCCACAAGGTACAATACAATGCACTATGGAACATATCATTTTGACTTTTTAATGTATGCTGGGGTTATGCTCTACAGCAGTTCTTTTGCAATTAAGTACACCAGTCTAATTCCTTAAAAAATAATTTTAAATAATTTGAGCTATTGGATAAAATTATATGCATCTGTTGATCCATTTCTAACTAACACTACATATTTCTGGAAGAAGTACTCTTTTATTGATATTAAAGGATTTAGGTAATCCTCTGCTCTGGACAAGACTGAGGATTGTGTGTCAACTTCATTACTCTTAAAATGCCCCTTGAGTGGTCTAAAATAGCAAGGTGTATAAGCAGAATAGAGCTGGTATGCAAATAGTGAAATATTCTTATGCTGCATCATATGAACTCATCAACTAGGCATTGCATGCCAGAGAAAGCATCTGCTATGTGAAATTTAGGACAGTAATTCACAGCCCATAGAACACTGCATCACCACAAATTACATTTGATATAAATTTATAATGATGTTCATATAAAAACATTACATTTTAATAGTTTAAAGAAGTGACAGCACTGGGCACTTTATAAATGTTTAACTAGTAGAGTTTTCATAATTTAGAATGTTGACGTTACATCACTCAAGATGCTGGGTTGAAACACTCTTTGAACTGTGGAATGGGGGTCAGTTTCTGGAGAAATTTACTGAAAGCCTAACCTCAGTGCACAGAAATGCTATTTTTAAACACAAACTTGTTTCAGAACACTTACATAAATCACAGAGTCATCTGAAATTGTGCAGCACCCCATTCATAAAGCCCAGATACGGTTTTCATTGCCAGGGATTAGCATGTGAGCATGGGCCCTCTGTTGGGGAACCTTAAATGTATGTACTTGTTGTTAATGACCACATTAACCAACCACTAGATCCTTGGAGAAATCCAAGGAAAAATTTAAAGTATTTTGTTTTCTTTCATTGTATGTATGTCTTGACTTACGCTTCTAGAATAATTTTCATCTTTGATCTTTCCAACTATCTCTAACTCCTTAAACACTGACTTCCTTTTGCTCTGTATGGTCATATTGCTTGGTCTCAATTGCCACAACCAGCATACCTTTGTTGTATTTATGTCATATTTTTGCTCACTATTTCCATTTGACAGACAACCTGTATCTGAAATGCCCTGTCTATTTGTGTCCTTTGCCTAATTCACATGCCTCAGAGTCCCCTATCTTCACAGATGGATAGCCAAGAACTGTCTTCCTCTACAGTGTAGGCGCTCCAGTTATATTCCCTGTTTATCTGCATCCACTGGCTATTAAAATCAAGCTCTGTGTGACCTGCAGATTTGCTCATGGCAAGATTTTTGAAAACACCAGCTTTTCAGCAGTGTTCCTGCTTTATAAGATGGAGAGGGTAAGGATCTAGATGCAGTGAAACTCAGTTAATGTTTGTTGGATGCCTTGTTAAAGTGCAGAATTTGAAACTTTTAAAAATATTTTTAATGTTTCAACAGATAGAAACATTGGCAAGGAATATAAAGGAGCACTGAAGATTAATAAAGAGGATAATCAAGACCTTTTACCCTGACTGTCCACTACCAGGGGATTTAAAAGTTAAAGGAAGATTCCCTACTGGAAAGGAGTGTTCCTCACTCCTACACTAGATTTTGTCCTGGTATTTGGTAGTTAAAATTTTACTTACATGATGAAATGTAGAAGACTATTTTATAGCTAATAAACTTGTCATCAAGGAGACTGAGTTTAAGAGAATAGATATAATGAAAAAGGGAGGTGTTGTTGAAGGGTTTGCAATACATGTTTGCAAAAAGTCACAGTAAAACTGCTTCTTACATGTAACTGTATCTTATCTTCAATATGGGCAACAAAAATCTTTCAAAGCTCTAAGTTTCTGGTAACAGCATCACATGAAGACAATACGAAGACTAAGGATTTTAAAATACTTCTGTGACCATAATAATTTAAATTTGGAATAAAATGAAGATATTTTTTATTAGTAATCAGGAACAACTAGTTAAGCCTCCATAGCTGCTTGCCCAGGGATCTGTTGAATGGTCATTTTGAGTCAAATTATTTCCTATTACAGAGAGTCATTTCCAGGCCATTCCTTGATCCTATTTTGAATACAGGAAACAAGCTGGATTGTTCTCTGGAGCAAGAAATTACTTTTTACTATGCTTGGATTGAGCTTATCACAATGAGGTCCTGGTCCACAGGACTAATGAAATTCAGTTATAATAATAATGAAAGCACCTCATATGTTCCCATTAATGCTACAGAACATGGAAATATGTGCAACCTGGTATTAATATTCAAGCTGAGAGGAGATTTTTAATAATTCAGTCCTATTTGGTATTGATAGATTCTCTTAAGCAAAGTGCTATCTGAGGACCATGATTAGTGTTCTGGTTTTACCACACGTTATATGAAGCCTAGAGTTTTTAACAGAATAGGTTTTTAGGCTCCAGTGATCAGCTGAAAAAAGTATCTTAGCTTAGATCCAATTCAAATAAAATTTTAATTCTCATAGTTGTTAAGAATTTCTTGGAACTTTGAGTTTGGAATATTGCAAGTCACCTACAAAGAAGAGAATACACTGTATTTGCATTACAGGTACACAGGGATATAAACTATACCACATAAATTATTATTTTATTAATAGCCCTAGTGTTCACCATCCCAGCCTTCTCAGCCATAGGACTGGTATTATTCTACAACTCATTTGAAGCAGCAAATATAGTCAGAGAAGTAAAAAATTCACACAGCAGAAGAGGCTTCTGACTCAGGCAGAAATAAGTGATCCTATAAGCCTGGACAATCTTATAGAGATTTAAATATTTGTTCTTTCTATGAGAAGAAATAACCAGAGCATTCCTGTACCATCTAGTGCTTTGGGTAAAAAAATAGCAAAGTTTTCTGCAATCTTTTGTCAGCTACAGAACTTACTTCTGGACAGGATCAAAAGTGACAAGATGAAGTAAGATAAGAACTCCAGGGACTACATTGGTGACTAAGACTTACCCATGGATACTCATTCTGTTTCATTTCATAAGACAGAAGGATAAACACAGGAAAAAAACCTCATCAGTATATAAGTTTTGAACACTGCACTTAAGATTCTGGTCAACTGAAAGGACATTGTAGAAATCATAAAGGTAAATTAAAAGGAAGGCTAATCAGAAATGGAGGCCTATTAAAATTCTTTCAGTGCTCTAACCAAGTGTGTAAACCAAAATACCAAAATGTTCTTCCCTCTCCTCCAGTAGAAACCAAAGAATGCAAATGTCAAAAACGAGAAAGTCAAGGACAGTGCTACTGTCCTTGCTGTACTACTACTCAGCATCCTGAAAACACACCACAAGTAACATAAAGTATAAACATGCCTGATTTCAGCCCTCCACAAGGTACATAAGCCAGGCACACAGGCAAAACATGCACATGCCTCTAAGGTGAAACAGTATTAACAATTTCACATTAAAAATAAAAATTCTTATCAGACCTATAGTGAAAATTTGTGTCTGAGATTTCAATACATGGAATCTAATCAGCCAAAGTAAAATTAACCATGTATACTACTTTTAAGAATGCCATGGGATCTCAAATTTTAATAATCTTCAGTGTCCCTCTCACATCTGGATATCCTAACTATTACCAGACATACAAATAACATTTTCATGCAGTACTTTAAAAAAGTGTTTTTTGAAAAGCTATGCTATTCTTAATATCAAGTATATAATAATAATAATGGCCAGTCTTCGCGAACGAAGATCTGGGAAAAGTGTTCCCACCTTTCAAGCCTGCGCAATGGATTTTTTAGGTGAGACACAGCCTGCGCTGAAC
>JAWWLV010000088.1:44914203-44940842 GCA_035041135.1 Platyrinchus mystaceus | reverse complement strand
AGGGTTAAAGGGCATTTGATCATATCCTCTCAGTTACATGTGAGAAAAAGCGGGCTGTGGATAGGTTAATTCCTTTACCTGAAAAAGGACTGGTAAGAGATGATAGCTCAAAACTTTGTACAAAGCAATTCAGATTAGAGGGAAGATAATACTTTGATTTCTTTTTTTTTCTTTCTCTTTTTAATAAGAGTGATTAACCACTGAAACAACTTTCTTAGAACTGTGATGAGTTTTCCATCAAAGGCAACTCAAATATCACAAAAAACCCTTTTTTTCCCTAAAAAAATAACAAACCCATTTACTATAATGAGGAATTAATTTAGGAAAGTCCTGTTTTACATTATACACAATCCTCAGCTAAATGATTTCAATGGCTTTTTCTCACCTTATAGTCTATGATCTGAACAAAATATACGGGTATTGGTCTTAAATTAATTAGGTACAGAAGTGTAAAAACACCTTATCACTCTCACTTATTTTTTTAATTCTAAAAGTACTATATACATACAAAGAAGCTAGATTAAAGTACAGTTAACAGACTACCCTTACTGACAATAAAAGGAAACAATTTATATAATCTGTCCAACCACTTATATAATATTCCCAATCATTTCAATAATGATTACTCATTTAATGTGCAGCATGAATTTCCTAAATTTTTTCATTTTAAGGAAAACCCATCCAGTTACTTTAAGGCAATCTGAATATACCATCAGACATACACCCCTCAAATATTCAAGCAGCAATTCTCCAGGGATTTGCATGCAAATACAATCCTGTTTCCCACTAGCTTAATAGAGTTGGCTGTTTAAAACAGACTGAACTGAGATGTAATCTCTGAATACATAGCCCCAAGACATATCACATTCTATTTGACCTAATACTGTGCAAGTGACAGGACCACAGCAGCTGTTTCTTCCTCAGTTTTGCTGTATGGTTTTTCTTCATTCCAATCTAAATGGCACCTATTTGATTATTTCCTTTCCAACATCCAGAATTATCTAATAACATCGTCAACATAATTAGCAAGGCCAAAAAGCAGGAAAAGCTAAACATAGTAACAAGCTTTATAGCTTCATTTGTGTCTTGAATCTTTATTAAAAAAGAAATCTACTGATCTCGCTTGTATTTCTGTCACTGAAATAAAAATGCCATTAGATAAAGGAAGGACAAATTAAACTACTTTAACATGTGTCTCTCATATCTTTTTAAAGCAGCATTCCAACTTTCAGTTTGTTACTAAATCACTGTAGACAGGTATATCAACCACTCCCTGAAGAAAATCACAGTAAAAGGACTAATATTTGATTTTCCAATATTGTTTGTTGGCTAACCAAACATAAAAAATGAAAAATCAGTGAAAATCTTGGACAGATACATTCTTGCCTGGGTATTGCAGTGCAGTTCCCTGGGTTCCACAAGCAAAAAAATACCATGTTTAGTCAGTAATCACAACAGCTATACTTCAAAGTGAGACTGTTTCCAAGCTCTTTTCCTGAGATATTCACTAAATATTAAAGGAGTGGAAAGGTGTCAATCTCAGTAGAGGACTGCCCCTACAACAACCTTGTGTGAAGAAATACGTAAAGCACCACGAACCTTAGAGGTTCTTCCCAACACCAGAAGGGTACACGACTGTCAAGGAAGCAAATGAGCAAGTCCATCTGTTTAGTGTTACTCCCAAAGGAGGCTGATTTCAGCAGGAAACCCCAGTTAGTGAGGCAGTGGAACACTGCAACAGGTATGAAGGAGCTGTGCTTGGGCTCACAGCTTTGCTTGTCTTCTCCTAGGGTGTCCAACCATTTATCATTGTTGTTGTTGTTGTTGTTGTTTTTATTTTTTCCTCAGCAAGAGAAAGGAAGACCCTTTCCATCTAATGAAAGGAAACTTTCCATCAAATGAGTCTTGGCATCATAGAGACTTGCTCTTCATGGGTTATCAGGCTTTCAGTGAGCATTTTCCAAGTATCACTCCAGAGTTCCCAGTACTTGCCAACCATGACATCACGCTATTCAATCACAAATGTCAATGAAATCCTCCATCTTCTGTTGTACTTCAGGCTCTTCTGCTTCCCCAGAGTCCCTGTGAGCTTTGGCATTATCTGGACTTTGGGGAGCAAGCTGCTGTTATCCCGTAAAAATTCAGGGTAAAACAATAGCAACATAGGGTCTTGTATGTAGAGAAAACTAAGTTTGGAATAGGAAAGACCATATTTACTCTGGAGAGAGTAAGATCATTTGCCTTCAGTCTAACTCATCAATAATTAAGGTGCAAGAGGAATTCTCAGCAATGTCCCTATTTAAGTATGCCTGCATCAGCATTTTTCTCTGTAACTCTACTGACAAGTAGTGATTTAGATGTCAAAAGTCGTAAGCTGGTAACCTGAAATTTAGCATTGGCTGCCAGTCAGTGTTAGTACTGGCTATAAAAAGCACAGGATCTGAAGAAAATTACTGGTATAAAACAAAAGCAATGACTGAAAATATAATAAATATCTGTAAATACAGAAAACCAAGGAAAGAAAAATTCAGCTTTCAAGTAAATAATATCTCATGTTTAATAAGAACAGCAAAGACAGAATCATGTTACTCAACAATGAATATAAGTGGATGGTTCAGCTCTTAATTAGCTGAAACAGCATTCTGATTATTTTTTTAATCATAATTCAATTTAGTATGAATTACATTTCTTTCAAATACATTTACAGTTTTTCACGAAGCAGATAGTTATGTTTTTGTTCTTTCAGGGGAGAAGAAACCCATGAAAAAACTAAACTAGAGTTCTAACACTTTAAGAAAATATCTGACCCCTAATATTTTGTATTTACTTGAAAAAAGTCTAGTGGCCTTTCGTTTCTTTTTGCTTTATCAGTCTTAGAGGGGATTATGGATCCAGCCCTTCAGAAAGATAGAAATGTTAGTAGTACTTTTCCTTGCAGCTGTTATTATTCCGGGCTAATGTATAGCTTGAAGACAATCTAGCACATTAAAATAAGTTACTGAACAGCTAAGGTCATAAATATTGCCATTCTTTAACTCAAAACTGTAGATCTATTTATCACTTTTTTTAAAACAATACTGCACGACAAGATTTTTGTGCAATGAAGACAATGTATTACTTTTTACTTAATTTTTATGGCCATGTTATAACTTCCTCTAAACAAGGTTATAACACAAAATTCTACTTCTCTTCCTTTCTAGATGGAATTTGCTCTGCCTATTTTAATGTGTTGAAGAGCAGGAAGTTTCTTGTTACTGCATGTCTATATTTTTGCAGTCTGTTCTCAAAAATTCCATCATTTTGAACTGAGTTGCAGTGTGTTCATGAATTGCAAACCGCTGCAAGAAACGTGTGATCATTTGAGCTGAAGTGGCAGTTTTCACACTGTTGGAGTTGTTACAGCATCTAATTTTAGCATTACAATGAAACTGTCTGGATTACCCGGAGGGGACACTATTTCAGTGCATTAATGAGGTTATACACATGGAGAGTTTATTATGATAAGAGATAGATATCCATTAGATCACTAATGTGATTACAGAATGTGCTGTAAAGGAAGTACCGTTGGGATCTATAGGGAAGATGATTTTGCAAACACTGAACAAAATGTGAAAGCAAAACATCACTATTAATCTGCTAGCTTTACTATGCTATTCTTATTAGTAAATATGCACAGTTTTAAATTAAAAAGTAAGATACTATATTTTGACTTAGGGCAAAATTGCCATTCTCTTACCTAGGGGAAAATATTTAAAATATATATATATATATGTATTTTCAGTTCACTGTAATCTAGCCTAATTGTTGAGAAAGTAAATCCTCATTCTGAAATTCTGTGCATGTGACAACATATTCTTATTTCCTCTGGTGTGTTTGTTTGGGTTTCTTTTTGTTTTTTTAGGGTAGCTCTTTATAAGACAATTCTTCAAATATAATTTCCATGTAACATTTAAAGTACAATAACAGCGATACATTATACAATACAGGAAATAAACATATGTCTCTCCACTCTGATCATGGAACAGTCTGTATTCCTAAGAACTGTGAAATAAAATTCTACATTCTCCAGGGTTATCATTCTTCTGCAGTCATTTTCGTTACTGGGGCAAATACCTTCATGTGCTCTGAAAACGAATTCTGGGCACAGCCTGAGAGTCAGGGCAATATAGAGACAGAAAGGACCTAGAAGAGATCATCTCATTCACCCATGGGCACTGAGACTTCATATTTGTCCTCTTCACATTTGCACATGATTAGCTGGACTTCCAGCAGTAACATACAGAGCACAGTAAGCAACTGCAAATTTTACTAGTAATATTATGATGAAGAAACCTACCACCAGAAGTGAAGAAACGTTCTTTCCCAGCAGTCTGGTAGGCTGCAGAAAAGAAGATCTACACCTAGGAACTAAATCTGGGACCTACAGAGTATGAAATCCTTTTTATAGGTACTGGCAGGTTTCTGAAAGTTTCTGAAAATCTACACTGAGGTGATTTCAAAAGAAAGTAAACATTAAAACATCAGGGTTTTTTGCCGTAGAATGGGTACATCAAAAATTAGAAGGTGTTTTATAACTTGTATAATTGCTGCAAGTTTCAGTATAACATTCAAATTACATTTATGTTAAGTGGAGAAACATTACCCAGCAAAGGTAAGTGTAATTAACTTTTAAACACAAAACTGCCAAGCAGAAGACTAAATGCTCAATTTATTTTCCTCTTACTGACCAATTAAGGGTGTAATGATCATGGGATTAAATATTGAATTCTCCATATTTGCAGTGTTTTCTGCATGATAGAATTTGTAATTATTTCTTCTTTTGCATTCTTCAAACCCTGAAGTTTCATTTACATGCAACCTAAGTTTCCTACATTTGTTTTGCTATGCCTTTAGTGATAGACTAAATCACAACTACAGAAGGGAAAAATTGCTTCTAAGTTTTTGACATTTTCAAGTTTAACTCACATTGATTTTTGAGGGATTATTGAGAGAGAAAAACATGTAGAACTTGAGAAAAATAAAAAGACAAGTAAATGGAGCATGGAATAATATCTATTTGAGGGATATACATATCAATGAGGGAAAACAATTATTCAAGGTGACATAAGAAACTATAAATGTGGTAAGACAGGTAGAAATAGCAAACCAGAGAAAATAGTTTTAACTCAATATCTTAAAGTAATGATCAGTTCAAAATTTAAGACCTCCATTATCTCCAGAAAATAAAGTTCACAAATAACTGAATGCCTCAAAACAGCAACAAAGGGTTATGTAGCCACACAGCCCAATGAATATAGAGAACAACCACTGGCAGCTGAGAGACGTGGCATCAGTAGTCTTTATTCTTTACCTGTACGTTAAAATCAGCAGATTTAAAATCAGCATTTTAAACATACCAAAATCTGTAGAAGTACAGAACAAAGCAAAATCCAGTGATAATTTGCAGCCCTGCTTCTGAAACACAAGGGCAAGTCACAATCTAATCAGTACATGCTAACTATACAATTATCCTATCCTTTAATTAAAAACCTATAAAAGACTTCCAGGTGGTATAAGCTGAGTAAAACTTGGCTTCTAATTTTCTGTTCTTTAGAGAGTTAACAGAATTTAAATTTATGACTAGTTTCACTTTAAAGGAACATTTGCACCTCTTCGTGTCCAACTATTTATCATATATAGTGATTTAAAAAAAATAATAAAAAATAAATTAAAAGCATTTATAAAGATGAAATATTATATAGTTGAAATTCAGTCACCCTGTTTTAGGTCATTCAGTGAACATTTCCAAAAAGCCTTTGCCAATAGCTGGTTTAAGGAAATCCATCAAAGGAGGACTTAACAACAAGTATAACGCCAAAAATTAATAAAAAAGGAATCACACACTTTCCAAAACTAGAAGACAAGAGGCAATGCTAAAGATAGTAAAAGGACCACACTATTGATATCACAAAACACCTGAAAACCTCTATTTAAATGGAAAAAAAAAAATTTTGTCTGGAAGAGAACACAGTGAATCTGAAATGCCTCTAAGTGAAATAACCTGGAAAGGATACTGTGATATGCCACAGGGAAATTCTCACATACCATGTTAATGGCTTTATATTGAATAAAAGGCTGATGCAGCCTCTAAAAGCCCTGTCCAGCTCAAGAAGCACTCCTTACTACAAATCATTACACGTAGTCAATACAGATCTCTGGCACAGTATGATGGAGGTTGAGCTGATGGGATGCATCAGGGCCACAATGCAGCTCTCTGTGGAGATTTCAGTGCACTGCTGTGACACCCCGTATAGGACTGCTTTTAAACAGACACACTTCAAAGATGTTTACAGATCACTGGGGACCACTCCCACTCATAAATCCCTCAGGGTCATGTTAAAATAGAAGAAAACCCTTCTTGAGAAAGCTCAGAAGGCTGAAACTCAAGAAAATAATATTTAAAGGCATCACTTGCTGCAAACTGATTTTGCATTTGCCAGCTTTTGCAATGGTGAGTACTATTAGTGTTATATTTTGAATACCATCCTTTCCATGTGCAGTGATCACTAGTTCATTCCAAAAGGGCTAAAATTTGGCTATACATATGTATCCAAACTGAGAATCTACCCCTCATCCCAATTCTCTGCTTGGGACAGACAGATTTACTCTGACATCACTGGTAACCTGCAAGTCACTGTGACCTATAGCTTTTTACGAAGTGTTAGAGTACTAGGTGGTAGCTTATAAACAATGAAAAACTAGCAAACAGAGCTCTAAGATGTTGAATTCAGTTGAATAATTCCAACCTCAGAAACATTCCAAAAGGCTTACAAACAAGCAAATTCTCACCAGTTGAATAAGCAGGCTAATTAGGTCCGTCAGGGGTTTATTGATAAGCAGAAGGTCTTCGGCAGCCTGAGTGTCCCCTCCTGTGCCAGATTTCTGTGCCTTAATAAGAGAGAAAAAATCAAAAGTGACCTTGGTGACTGTTCTGTTATTAGGTCCATTAGGTGGTGGAAGTGTGAATGGAAGTTTGAAGGAGACTCATGAAACGTGGCCAGTCTTCGTGAACAGAACTCTTCTAGTTAAATATTCCTGAGCTCCCAATGAGCAGTTACGCTCCCTGTGTCTGTGACAACAAGCACAAAGCAAAAGGGATTCCTGCTGTCATGCCCATTCTGCACAGGCTGAATATACCGACCTACATGACATTTCTTCAGCAAAATGCAATAAACTGTACATGTACCTCCGAAGTCATAAATGTTTCATGCATTTGTAATTTCTGTCAACGTGACATATCCATTTTAACATTAAAGTTCAAATGGGTTCTTTTCCCCTTTATCAGGTACAATTTCACATGAAACTCAAACCAAGAAAATCAAGATGACTGAAAATTTAGGATTCTCAGCAATATTGTCCAATTTTGCTCATCTGCCTCACTCTGTATCCTTGGAATATTCACTGTATATTACAATAATTTAAATTATTTTTGAAAGAGGAATAATAAAGTCTCCAAGAGACCAAAGTCTGTGACAAGATCTGGTACTACTTGTAATTCTGATCACTCATCCCTCCTCATCAAGACCCACTACCAACCTAGGCAGTCCTATTTATGACCCATCCCTGCCCCAGGGCACCAGAAAGGTCTGCTTGCAAGATCTTTCCTTTAACTTCAGTATCTTGAACCAGTTTTGGACCATGACCCTATACGGTCAATCTGCTAGAGGAAAAAGTAAACATTTTGTCTAAAGAAGGCATTTTAAAATAATTTGTTATTGTGTTTCATTTATAGTTCAATCCTAAAAATCACCATCCAAGTGCAATACCTGAAGGTTTTCATTCAGTTAAGTGAACAGAGGAGCAAGTCCCCTAAGGCGGGAGACACTACTGCTCAAGCTCCACTGTTGATACGGATGAGTTGAAAGGATAGTGCCTTTCTTCTGGAAAGAATTCTGAAATAAAAGAGAACTGAAGAGCTGTTTCTCCAGGTGACAAGTCACATTGATATGTCCCTCACTGAGACTCATCTGGAATGCTGAAGTCCAGGAAGGACGAAAAGGCATAGTGCAGGGAAGATAAAAAAATTGAGTGTTTATATTAATGAAGAAAGGCAAGTAAGCCACCTTCACTATGCAGCTGGATAAGGTTATCACCTTTACATAAAACGCTTAAATAAAAAGGATTCAAGTGGAGGTACTACCATTTGTAAAAGTCAACTTAAGCCTCAAAAATGGATAATACGAAAAAATTTGATTCTCCTTTTCAAGTTCTGTTTCAGAAGGCATCTTACTCAGAAGGTCTCTATAAAAACAGTCCAAGAGTAATATTCATGATGCACTTAGTGACACATGGATAGTGGAACACTGTGTAGTCAGTAGGTAATGGCCATCATTCAACAGGGCACGTGTACTGATGAACCTGTAGAACTCTCAGGCCTTCTGACAAGTATTGTCAAGATGAGTAAGCCAAGGCAAGTAACACCATGGTAAAATTAGTTTTTTAAGGGCACAGGACAGAGCTACGCTTCAAAACTCAGTTTTCCAGATGCTTCTCATTATTCATTAGCATTCCAGAGCAAAGCAGATTACTTTGACAAGAGTTAGACAAAACTGGAGCTGGAGTTTTAATGCATCAATCAACTGAAGTATTCAAGTAAAGCCAGAACAGAATTTGGTTTTGAATGAATAGATTTAATTCTGTATCTAAATAAAAACCTTCAGTTTGACTAATACTACCAAACCATGTGCAAGATCCTCTTTCCCCATGTGTCTTCCAGAATAACTGGCCTCACCACTGTTACATGGACCTTAAGTACAGAATTTAGCTCTCTGTGATGGAGTGATGCCAAACATAGGACAATCAGGAATTGGCCTACAAAATTTGATTTACAAAGTGATTCTTAGATGAGAAAGCCATTACAGAACCTGCTAACAGAGGACTCAGAAAAGACCAGGTATTGTACCATCACATTTAAATTTTCCTCCAAAAATTAAAGAAAAACAAACCAAAAACCTCCCAGTGAAATATACGGTTGATAACATGGTTGAGTGTGTAAATCAGTGTAGAAAAAAAAAGAAAAAAAGCTCAAATTTCAGCATCAACTTCTTACATTAAGCCTTCTTTAAAAAAAAAGACAAATGAAAACAAAGCCCAAAAGCAAGCAAATAAAAAACTTGACTAAATTAAAATTTCAGCAGATCATTTAAAAACAAAGCAAAATTTGCTAGCTTTGTCTAAAAGATGAATGCTCCTTCTTGGTATGTTACTAAGAGAGTTCCATGAAATTTCTTTGAATTGTATCTTCCTTTTTAAGGAGGAGGATGGCTTTGTTGGAGGAGGAAGTCCCACCAATACCATGACTTGCAGTGGTTCAAACAGAAACTTGGAAGACAAATTGAGTTTCTACCATACTAAAAATTCAATAAAATCAGAATAGTGGGAATCTCATTATTAGGATAACAGGAAGTTATCTAAAAAATTGTTTAAGATGGTAATGGACTCAGGAAATAAATCCCATACCTGCAAAGTCTGGCGCACAATGTTTGCTGTATACATCAGCATGCACTGCAAAATGTCAAGCAAGGACAGGAGCAGCGCATTTGCTGTCTTGGTGCTGCTTTTATCATCTGCCTCCAAGTACAGAAGCACAGCTGTAGTTAGGAGATTACGGATGTGATGAGCCAGTCCTACATAGAAAGTGAGCCAAAAAAAAAAAAAAGGTTATCAGGAAAAGAACAATGTGGAAGGTGACCTAGATAAAAATAATAGATTAGGATAAAACCAAATTTTACATACATTATGAAGATTTATTCGATTTCCTCTTTTTCTCCATAATTATCTCCTCTCCTATTCTGTTTGGACCAGCTCATAAAGAGAGTTAAACTGATACAATCAGATTTGCTAAGTGCATGAAAAATTATGTAACACTCATTAAATTAAAACATACTTTGAATCCTAAACTTTTCTGTAGCATGCTGGTACACAAGATTCCTTCAAAATACCTTCAAAATTCACAAGAATTTAGCCATTTCTACAGTCTGTTACAAAGCGCCACTTCAAGGTGGCACAAAGTTTCTTAACTGGTCTGCAATTAGAACCTTCCACATATGCTTTAATTGTAGAATCAAACAGTGTTTAACATAAAATATACTCAGAAGAGCATTATAAATGAACTCCTGAATACTGCACTTAAAATGTTTTTAAGATTTGCTTGACTGATGGAAGTAAAAACTTTGCTAAAAATGTCTTCTTGTTTCGAAGGGGTTTTTTTTTAAGCTCCTTTAGAATTCAACATCAGCTCCTGTGGCTTGCCTAACACAAATCAATTGACACAGCAGAAAAAATATAACTCGTTTCAAGGCAACACCAATTCAGTTCAGACTCTTTCTTACTTTCAAATACAAAGTGACTGAGTTTATTGTATTTGATTTAAATATTTTTCTTTCAGAGTTTCATAAGGGATGAAAGATACTTTTTTCTTAACATAGTATGCTTGTAAACCATCTTTACACTGGCAATTAGCCATGCAGTCACTTGGGTAACACTGTAGTATATTAGTACATCAGCTTCTAGTCCCCATGACTGTCAAAAATTACTACAGTATTCCACTGATTTCATTGAAGTATTCTCCTTTAAAAAAAAAATCACTGTATATATTTTTACAAACACCGGTACACAATTAAAATGCGACATTGCAAAATACGCTATGTGCTTACACCATTCAGCTTTTGAGAGCAGTCAAACTTGAACTATTTTTGCTTTGAAAGATGACCCATCAATAAACTAAACTTCCCACAAAATATTTTTCTCCCCTATTCCTCACCCTTAATACTTTCTTCAGGAAATTAAATACAAAACCTTTCATTTAGAATACGGTTATGGTTCTAGATCATTAAGACTTGCACTCTCTCTCTATCTCACATCCTTTTTATTTTTATGATTACTAGCATTATTCTTTTCACAAGAGTTTGATTGATGGATGTCAGCTCAAGCTAAGCTTTGAATTTCCTGGAGTTTTGTCTGAATAAATCAAGCTCTGAAATTAAATCACTTTAATCTCACACATTTAATTTCCTTCTCCATTTTCAGAGTTGCAATTTCTGCTGAAGTTCTGAACACTTCATACAAAAATGAAATAGCACACAGAAACACATTTCAGTGGTGTCACCAATACCCACCAAGAAGAAAAAAAAGAGATGTAATTGTATGTCTATCTGATACAAAATTTATAGTTATTCTATGACTATTTTCAATAGGCTAAAACAGAATAAACCTAAGAAAAGAGTCCAGTAAGATTTGATTCCTATCAAAGAGATGTCTGAAAAATTGCCTGCAGGGCTATGACCAAGCACACATTGTTTCTCCCTGTATAAGGCCACAAAACCAGCAGCCACATCAAAATGAATGAGTCACCCCATTCTTTCCAGATGGCTTACTTATAACCCTTATGATGGTGACTTGGAGATGAACACTGAGAAGGCCACTTTCAAACATAGGCATTGCACTGTATGGGTCATAATTAAGAATTTTTTAGGCAGTAGTACTCTCTGCATTTACAGCACTAAGTAGGGAGGGACTAGTAGTGAATGAAACACCAGGATCCACGGCTGTGATCTGCAAGCCTTTACCCTGCAGTTTTGAGCAGGACTTGCTTATTCCTTTGACTGTACCAGCCTGAGTCTCAGAACTGCCTCATTTCTGCTGTTTGGTGAACAGGGAGGTGAACCAAACACTCAACCTTCTCCCTGTTCATTGAGACATAAATAATATAATTACCTAGATTTTATTCTCTTGAAGTATTTACATCCTAAGGGTATGTGTATTACCAACCCTGCCTCCAAACACCTGAGATATTCACGTTTACTTAGTTAACTAAAACATCAGAACTAATGAATTTTATTTAGGTAGATACAAGCTCACACAGAACTATACATACAAAGATTTGCATACTAAATTTGGAAATTTGTGGGGGAAAAAAATTTCCTGGACTTAAAATACCTTTGGAAAATTTAGAACATCAAAACTTTATAATAAAGACATCTAAAATAAAACACTGGTGCAAAATGTTCCCTAACGCGCTTCATGATTCATACAGAAACCTGACAAACACTTGGTTCCGCAGATAAAGGCCACAGACTGACCACTTGGCCAAGTAAACAAAGTTCCAGGCATGGTATTTAAAATACTTCATTGTGTCACAACAAAATGAAAATTGGAGGCCACAGTTGTAGACATGTAAATAATATTCCTTGCTAACACCACAAGACAAAATACATGCTCTTTCTCCTCAGAAGAGAAAGTTGGGAAGCTGTGACCATGACAAAACTCAATAGAAGTTTAACAGCCTTGACCACTGGCACCGTAACCAGTTTTCTCAAAAAGGCAGCTAAAAAGATCAAGACTGACATGTCTCAGCATTCCAAGAATTGAATCCCAGAACAAGTAATCTGCAAAAAAAGAATGCTATTCTAAAAAAAAAGGAAATTGCATTCATAATTCTGGAAATCATAATATAAAAATCACATATGGATCCCTAAGTTTCAGAAGATACCTTGAAGGTTTTCTCCTAAATGTTACAACAGATTCAAACCCACAATTTAATTTCCAAACCCTAATCAATACTTATCTTTAAAAATTTTATACACTATGTTTCAGAGTCATATTTAACAGAGAGAGGTTTCTTATGCAGAATTCTCAACTCTTCATTAGAAAGTAAAATAGGCTCTGATTCAAAGGCACACACTCCATGCACTCCTGAACTTTGCAAGTGGTGGATCTGAATATGAATTCTGTATCACAGAGGAGATGTAAACCAAATTCAATTAAGAAAGGTTGTTCTACTGGGACAAGATACATATATTTAAGTATTCTAGTATTTCCAAGTATGTTGGCAATAGTTTACCTTCTCAAGAGAAAGATGTCAGTGACAGTTTACATGAGTGAAAGTAATGCACCATAATTTCTTCCAGCTAGGCATTTCTTAGTAAGGCAATTAAGTAAAAACTTATCATTTAACCTATTACAGAGTTTTTTGGTTACTCTATTAATTTGCAAATTTCTGCAAACAAAATATATCACACTGTACTGTTTGTAGCTTTAGTTATAGTCTAAATTTATAACAATACTTCATAGTACACTAGTCATGCCCAGTATTTATTTGTAAAAGAAGGACCTTCAGAATATCAAGCCTCAGTGCAGTTCTCTGCTATTCAAATTTTGCTGAAAAATAAGGCAAAAATTGCATTCTATATTTGAATTATTATGCTTATAAATTAACATAACTTGAATTAAACAAAGAACCTTTTCTAATTGCAGTTCAAGATTCATTAAAGTGATTGTATACAGAATTCTAGCCATGGATTTATAGCACTTGACAAACCTAGTGTTCACAGAAGAGTATTTCTTCTGCCCAGAGACCCCTGCAATGAACTGAACACATCGCTAATAGTGCTTTATGAATGTGGACTGTGATGACTATGCCTGTGTTTTATAAACCTTTTCAAAACATAAAAGGAGCCTTTTGGCCCACAATACAGCTAATCAGACTGAATGTGCCATGATACCTTCTGGAATAAAAGCTGAGAGGAGAGATTTTATTCTCACCTATTAGTAAGATGGATAAAGGAAAAAAAATCTTCACTTCCCAATCATACAAAACATCAAAGGACAGCCTAGGAAGCAATCTTCTAGGCAATCCTTTCATGCCTACCAGCAATTAGAGCATTCAACAAACCTGTCTGCTTCCAGCTGAAGAAAATGTTAGAGCAGGTGCACTTCCTCCGAACAATGCCAAGCAACCAGCAGCAAAACCCTCAGCCTGGCAAAAAGGGTTCTCTCTGTTCCTCTCCACACATTTCTCTCTGGAGAGCCATTTTCCCCATTTGTATCACACCTACACAACTGACTCCCCAGGGATATTACCAAATACATATTCACTAGACTTTTCTTCATTCTTTTACTTACAGAGTGGACCTGTGATATTAACAGATGAAATAGAAACCATACTTTATAATCTTTTAAGTTTTAATGCTAAAACTCAAAAATATTGCTAAGAAGAAACACAGGACAGATTCTAGCACACCGGAGAGTTCCTCAGTACCTGAGCACTTATGATGTCATAAAGATTCTTCATAAAACTTTATTTACCTACATAAACCTGGGATTCAATTTGCATTCTTTGCATCACAGCACTACTACTCATATTTTTTCTGTTTTGAACAACTGAAAATAGACAACAAAAGACAAATGGCATCTTTAGGGTAATAGCATTTTTAAAAGAGGTTCGTTGCTTTTAATGCTATTTTTATTGTTTGCTACTGTTTTTGTTTTAGGAACAATTGGTGTTGGTATTATAATATTGAGGTAAGATTAAACTAGAATAGCAAATTAGATCACCAAGGATTTAAAAATTTGGTGAGTTATGAATGTTAGACCAAGTGGAAAGACGATACAGCTGTTGAGCAGATCAATTGCATGACTGCTGCCCTGAAAATTATTTTCTATTCTGATCTTAAAAATGAAAAGCATCTAAAGAAGAAAATTTTGCACATACTGAATAGTTTATTCCTACTACTGGTAGAGTGACTACACATTTTATGATTAGAGAAAGAATCTCTAGGTTTGAGGGATAAAAATCTCATTTGAATTTGTCATACTGAAGTGGTCAAGGCTCTCCAGGGCTTCCCTTTGTGTGAAGAGCCTGTGGCTCAGCTTTCCCTACACACATGGAAGGTAGGGGACTCACCAACAGCGCCCAAGCAGGGAGTTCTGTCCTCACACACGGCAAAATGGGTGCGGTAAGGATTATGACAACCAGGGAAAAAAAGCCAGTTATTACCTTTACTACAGATAGGTTGGAAGTAGACTGCAAAGTACCATGTTATCTTGAGTGTGGATGCCTGAGAGGAATACTGACCTGACATTCTCAGTGGCAATATGTTTCTGCTTTGAGTCAAAGCACAACATTGGTCTACTTTTCTTTTTCCAGGACTGGCAGCATTTAGTTGTTATTGTTAGAAGTCAATTTAGAGGTGCCACCTTTCACTTGGGAAAAAGGAGTGCAGAACTGGAGACTCCCCAGGGAACCACATCAAACTCTTCTCAACCAAAGAGAATCCTGCCAACATAGAAATCTACTTTTTCTATAATTTAATCTATGGAACAAACACATAGGTTATTAAGACCAGCAGGTGTATAGATCAGGCAACTAAAAGATAGAAGACCAACTGAATTCTATCATAAGAAAAAGTATCTGAGTGTAATAAATGATAGTAAAAATGCAACTTTAACTATTTAGAAAAAATAAAATCACGTAGTGCTAAATATGCTTGACTGGTCAATACAAAAAATAATAAAATATAACAAATTATACCAACTAGGCTAGACTGTGGTTGTTCTTTGTGAAAAGATGTGGTTAGAATAACATACACAGAGAAGTATTTCTGAAAGTATAGTCACTGATCCATTGAGAGTTCCTGATTTGCTGCTGCTTTTGAAAATGAAAAAAAAAACCCTAAAAAAAAAGAAAAAAGGAAAAAGAAAAAAAAGACCTTCTCATCTGAGAATCTTGCTAAGATTTCTGTGACAAAATTTCATCTGAATTCAGGTTTTTGTGTCAGATTAACTCACCCATTCTATAATTAATTCAGAAAAGATATCCAAGGTGTTTGAAACTTAGTTCACAGCACATTTGAGTACGTAGCATCAAAGTTTTGAAGGCAGGGGATTTTGTTCTAGACAAGATTTACCAAGATAGTCCTCATTCCTAGGAGTACAACCCATCAAACATGAACGTGAACTTGTTCAACAGGGATGGAATGAAAGATCAGAAGGTAATTCCCTTGGAAGATAGTTTTAAGAACATTCAAATTCTTTCTAGTCAGATCAGAACTAATAAAATTTTTTTCCAAAATTTATGTAAGCGAATACTACATAACTAAGGACTGTAATAACATTCAAGGGATCTATTCAAAGTGTTGATAAGACATTAATAGTGTCTCATGTGAGCAGTCAGTTTTGATTTGTTTGGATAATGAGCTGTTGGGCACCGCAGTCTCTAAAAATACTATCTGCTTCTTACATTCTCTGAGTAGCTGAGTATAATTGGACATTTGCTACAAAAAGACAAGTGAAAAATATAACAGAAAAGTAGGATCCACTGAAGATGTACACACAAACTTTAAATGCTTGTATCAGGTGGCTTGTGAGACAAGACATAAACGTTTTTTTAAAAGTATTTGTTCAAATTAAACTTTTGCTCTTCAGAGAAGAATTATAGCACCCAGCAGTCATAAGATTTGCTGCCAGCTCTGTCATTAATACATGTTATGTACATCACAAATAGGCTGGTTTTTTGCTAATCGAGGCCCTTAAGGCTCTTGATGCCTGTAAGACCCAGTGCTACCATCCCAGGAGGTAACTGGCAACACAGTGGAGTACAAGGCTGAGGCTGCCTGACAGCCGATCATTTCACAAATAGCTCTGTTGACAGCAAACACTGGTTCTTCCCAGGGGCTTGCTTGTGATCAATTGTTCAAGGGTGTTACCCCTACAGTAGTGTGCGAGTGTGCTTGAGACAGAGAGGATGTGAATACTCCCCAGTTTCCCCCAAAAAGCCATGCTAGGCTGCTTTAAACTGTTCAAACAGGTAGGCTGCACTAACCCTGCTTAGAGCAGATTTACACACTCAAACGACCTTTCTAGCTGTAAGACTTGGGAAGGAATAAAGGTGGAAATAATACAGTGACTTCCCAGGGCATACATTTAAAATATTTCTGTCGCCAACTGTGCATATATTAAACACCTAACTTTCTTTTTTGTGTGGATTTAAGCATTTTTGTTGATACAGATTTTTAACATGTCAATTGTGCAGTACTTGCAAGCATAACATTCCATCACCAAAAAAGGAAAAAAATATTAGAAATTAAATAAACCAAAACTGTAATATGATAAAACCATATTGTCTGGATTGACTATTATAGCTGTTATTAAGTAAACTCTATAGCAACTTTTCAGTTAGATATGTTTCCCCACATGTCAGAGATACGTTAGAGCTTGTAGTCTGCTTTATAAAGCTCTGTCAGACCCCGATACACCTTATTTTATTCCTTACAAAGTGTCAAGTAAAATAAAATCCCTTGGTTCTGTCAGACAGAAGGTAGATGATGCTTAGGGTGTTTTTCAAACAGCAGGTTTTAATTTTCTGTATGAGGAACAGGAATATCTAACAGGACACTACTCTTTGAGAAGACAAGAGTCTTTAAAACCTCCTTTAAAGCCAGTCTGAGATATTGGAAGTTGCTGCTTCACAGCTACATGGAAAAATGTCTGTTTGTTGTGAGTTAATATACAGTGTATAATAAAAAGGTATGCTTGTTGTGAGTTAATATATAGTGTATGCTTTTTAGAAAAATAAAGACTCCATGAGGTCCTCAAATTAATGCCAAAAACTAGACAAAGTTCTTCACTAGATTAAAATCTGTTATATTTAGGAATTCTTTGCATTCAGCAAGATTCAGAGTCAGTAAAGATTCAATAAAGAATTTTGATTTACTGCTCTGAAAGATCAAGTCTGCAACAATTACCATGTGATAAAATACAGAGGAATTTATATCCTGGGCTTAATTTAGAACTAGATACTCTTCTAAAGAGATTACTATTTTAATAATAGACTTCCTGTCACACAAGATTAAACCCTGTTTATCTACTTCAAATATCTTGACGTGCTTCTGCTTTGACATCCACTTTCCCTTCTACCAAAATCCTTGAGAGACCACATTCAAACTTTGAGAGCTGCCTTTTTGACAAAACCCGTACAGACCAGATATGAACAACCTCAGAATGCAGCCCTAAACTGTTGTCACAAACTGACAACATTCAACAGCTTTGAAAGATGTTACCAGCACTGATTGCTCTAGCTAGGCCTTCAAGAGGCCCTGGACTGGGAGTGATAAGAACCAATGAACTTTGGCTTCAGAAAATTCTCTTTTCAGATTTAAATTGCAGAAATAAACCACAGTTGAATACTGTTCCCACTTGTATTCAGCAAAGGATAAGGGTAAAAGCTCTATACATTTCCCTACTGAAAAGTTACACATGAAAGAAAAGATATTAAATATTTATTCCTATTTCTCTTGGAGTATTTACATCAGTCTGCCATAGGATGAAAACTTAGTGCAAACACTTGGATTTTCAAGTGACACTCTTCTACTATTGTTACAACTACACCAAAGACCAAAAGCAAAGGCTAGAGTATCCACTAAGTGGAATTTGCTGCTGGTTATTACAACAAAATTGAATATATGCCACAATTTCCTGTAACGTCCTGTGTTATTCATCAATTAAGTTTCCAACAGAAAGGAAAGCTGACAACCAGTAATTGCAACTGTCCAAGGTGGCCTTGGTGTATGTGCACTTAAACAATCAAAGGGCTTAGACAGAGGTCATGATAGCAAATCAGGCTTTGTAGCTATGACCAGATGTATTTTGTATGACTTAAACTCTGTTAGGTAAGTGTTGGGATAATTTTGACCAGCAGACTCTCTAATTTGCTATCATTTGACCATACCAATAATGCCACCCACACCCAATTAAATCTCTAAAATCTAACTTTTCACCTCAGATGATGCTATCCTTCTTAATAATTGGCTCAGGCATATGTCTTGTTTTGTTTGCATGTATACCTGTTCTGTTCTGACTTATCCATGATTTTCAACCTTATCACTGCGATCTTTGAGCTGGAACCCATAACACTGTGATCATGCTGTCACTGGCTATATCTTGGCTATACCAGAAGTGCCTTACCTAATATTTGTCATTAGTACAACCTAGACCAACAGAGCCTTCATTTTCTGTCAGCACAGCTACCTGATCCCAACTATCTTGACTTCAACAGCTCAGCTTACTTAAAGAGGGAGTCCTAGCTCTGAAAGAACTGCAAACCTGTGAGTGTTTGAATTCTGTGCTCCATACCTTGTCTTCCCTGTCTCAACAGGACACACACAATAGGAACATGGGTCTAATGACACTGGGTTTTTGGACAACCTGTACCTTTTCTACACAGGTAGCTGTTGCTGGGAGTTGTGGAGTCTGTGTGGGTATGCCAACAGACTGGCTCAGACTCCTGGTGAAGATTCTGCATAAGTACCGGAAGGAGATCACACGGAACGGTTTGGCCTACTAGGTGATCTAGGCACAAACCATCCAGTTTTGAAACAAAAACAGTGAACTATACCACCCTCCCCAACAACAAACTGAAATGAATCCTGTGGCTGATCCGATGTTTTAAATGAGAATCAGAATCCTGCTTTGCTCAACTGCAACAATTTCTTCAGAGGTGAAACAGAAGTTAAGAATATTGATAAAATTACAGTGATAGAAATGGTCACAACATAACAGAAAAGGGTGATTTATAGAGATAGGATAGTTTTAAGTGTGTGCCTTGTGAAGACGTGCAACAGAACCGCAAAAGAAACTTAGCATGCAAGCAATTGTTTCATACTGGTTTTGGCTGGGATAGAGTTACATTTCTTCACAGTAGCTTGCAAGGGGCTCTGGTTTGGTTTTGTGCTGAACACAGTGTTGATAACTCAGGGATGTTTTGGTTATTGCTGAGCAGGGCTTACACAGAGTCAAGGGCTTTTCTACTCCCCATCACACCCCATTAACAAACAGAGTGGGAGTGCACAAGAAGCTGGGAGAGGACACAGCTGGGACAAACTAACCAAAGGGATATTCCATAAAATATTGTGTCATGCTCAGCGATAAAACTGGAGGGGAGATTGGCAGGGTGGACACTGCTCTTGGACTGTCTGGACATTGGTTAGATGGTGTTGAGCAATTGCTTTCATTTGCATTGCTTGTTCTTCTTGCGTTTTATTTTCCCCTGTCTCTGGTTTGCTTGGTTGGGGTTTTTTTCCCTCTCTTTTCCTAACAATTTTTAAAATTATTCTATTCTACCTTTTCAATTATTAAACTGTTTTTATGTCAACCCACAAATTCCTTTCCCATTTTTACCCTTACAATTCTCCCCCCATAGCACTGGGTGGGGGGGGGATTAAGTGAACGGCTGTGTGGTGCTTAGTTGCCAGCCATGGTTAAACCATGACAGTACCATTTCTTTTCTCTCTACCATGCTCTGCTGGGCATAGGTGTTTATTAGGCATTAATGTACATACAGGGGCAAAGCAGGTTTACCATCTTGCTCTAACACAGGGAGCCTCCATCATCCTATCCCAGGGTGTGCTTCATGTGTCACTTCTTATGTGCCTTGGGCACCACCACTACGCACCTACATTTCTCTTCCAGCTTGCTTATGCCCAGACTGCTGATTCGAGAAAGCAAGTTCAGGCAAAGAAATCCAGTTCAATCTTTTTGTGTGAGAAGATAATGGGGGTGGGGGGAAAAGGTAGTTTACAATGAAGGACTCATGTTCCTTTGTTCCTCCCCCATGTTATTTCAAGTGAAGAGACAAACATCAAGGATGATAGAATTTAACCATAGCTTGAAACAATGAAGTAATATCCCCAGCATTTTCTAAGACATTATACTCTGCAACAGATTCAACACAGGTCACTGCTTCCATCTAGGATTCAGGATTGCGATAGATATCCTACAGATTGGTGGTATCAGGGTATTTTGATGGGGCTTCCCTCTGTTTATGTGAAGAAACACTTTTGGTTCAGAGAGACTGTTAGTATGTCAAACAGCTTTAGGGTTGCCTGATGAGTTCAGTACAGGAATGCACTTTTCCAGATGGAACTAATATGCAGTTGCTACCAGTAAATAGCTGAGATCTGCTCAGAATTTTCACTCTCCTCTGTTTGAACCAGCTTGTCCTTTGCCTTTGTTTATCAACATTTATAGAAAGAGACTAGGCTTAATGAAAATTGTACTTTAAGGGAGAGGAACTTCAGAAGTAGGCTACAAAAAGTGAAGTCTGGGCCTAATGAATCTGGATCTATGCCAAGTAAATACAGCTCTGTTGGGAAAGCTAGAGGACTTAATATCTGTGAAACTGGACAGTCAACAAATTAAGCAAGAATTGGAGAGAAGCTGCAGCAAGTAAACACAAAAAATGAGAGATGTATAGTTAAGTTTACAAGACAAAGAATTTCACCACAAGTAGAGTTCAACATTTTGCACAACTTGCCCAGCCAGAATACTGCACTGAACTGGGAGAGTTCAGCCTGGGATCCTGGGTGTTACAGGCAGCACCAACACTGACCAGCTTGATGGAACCACATTAGGAGGTTACTGCAAAGAATTGTCATTTACTGCCTTCTGGATGTGTTACTGTAGCTGGTTACAAGCATAACTGTATGCACACCTTTCATGAACACAGGTTTTCTTGCAGGGCATTAGGCAGAGCCCCCCAGTCAATTCTTACACTCAGCCCAGACTGACTATCTGTGCATCCAGGCTGATCCCATAATGCTCACACTCAGTCTGAGTGACTGCCTGACCCATAATCTAGGCAAGGAAAACTTTGTAAGCAACGTTGTTCTTCCCTTATCTTTTGTCAAAACCTGTAAACCTGCCTTGTTGATCTGTTTCTTTGGATAGTCTATCTGCCTTTTCCTTATCTTGCTTATGACTTTTCCCTCACAGTATATAAAAAATGCTGCCTCTAAGTTCATCTTCTAGTGTTGATTTTTGAACCACATGCTCTCTGAACTCAACAAGATTCAATGTAATTCCTGAAGAAATGCATAGTAAGTAACAGTTAAAGATTTTTTCTAGTAAGATAAATAAAGCCATAAACTCACAACTTCACGTCATTCTGGGTTGGGTGATGCAATCAAAATATACTTTATCTGTCTGTGTGCATTCAGCAAAAACGTGTATTGGAAAGACTGTTCAGACATCATGGATAATGTTATCATTTTTTCAGTCTTTATATAATACATATAGTAGCATTAGTTCTGTTGTCATCAAGTGAAATAAGTCCTATTTCATGGCTGTATCATTGGCTAAAAACCTTTATGTCACAATATTGGTATGTTAGCCAGGAAATATGATCTTTTAAAAGTGTGAATAAATCCATTAACAACACTTTACTGGACTTTTGCCAAGACTCACAGGAATAGGGATGAGAGATTTTTGAGTAAGCAACCTGCAATATGATAAGCACAGGAAGAAAGGCCCTCAGGAAAGACAAGTTGAAACTGAATGGATGCAGGTGAACAAGAGGTTTCTTCTCCTTATATTTTTAAAGGTGGGTGGTAGTGAAAAAAAAAAATAAATCTTCCCAGATTTATATTCTCCTAAAAGACAGAAGACAGCTTCAGACTGTATAACGATATCCTATTTCTTCTCCCATTCATCTTAAAAATTCAAAGGGAAGCACATAACTTTTTCCTCAACCAAAAAGAAGGAATAAGTAGCTGATGTAATATCTTCTAACCACATGGAGACATCTATGGAAACCTTTAAATCCTGTTTGTGAAACAAAAACACCCAGCATTTCCCAAGCGAGGGCCTCTTTAAATGAAAATTACACTTATTTGCTTAAAGCTCAGATCTGAAACCCACCACATGAGCTCCAGCACGTCTTTGCTAGCAGATTTGTCTTCATAAACCTATCTTACACAAATATAATCTTAGTCCAATTAGAAAAAAACTTAAGCTAAGATGAGATAATTTTTTTAAGCACGGATAGACAAGTTTGGAGTCCATTTACGAAATGTATTTTTAAAAAAACTAAACAGTATCGTCAGGCAGACATCTACATTTTTGTCACTGCAGTTTAAATAACCACTGTCTCTCACCTGGAGGTTTCAACTACACCTCAAAGAGGTGCCCCCAAACAGCCAACTTGCAAAAACTGACTACATGCAGATATATTGCTACAAAACATAACTGCTCATGTATACAACTGTACACAACTATGCACAAAATTAGTTACACTGTCAAGTCTACAAGGCATTGGCCAAATGCTGTAGGAAAAAATCCACCAGTTGAGAAGTGGTAACACAAACACTCACCTGAATATATATTGTCTTAAGATAGTGGAAAATCCATGTGTAGATACTCCAAAAGAAATTTAACTATAGTAATTGATTATTAAATGTGAAATGCACATAGAAGTGTATAGAGTTTGGAAAAGCTAAGCTAAACAACATTATAAAATTAGATCATTAATAGCAAAAGGAAACATCATCCTATAAAGACTACAGAGAAATACTGCATTTTAGGCAAAAGTTTGAAAATTAAAAAGTATTTAGATGGAAAACAAAGAGCAGCACAGGAAAAGTCTCAAGTAATATAGTCTATTGCTTTGTATTTGTGTAAAAATTGGGACTTTCAAAATGCTTTAAAAAGGTACATAACTTCACTTTCTCCATTATTATATAATTATCTTTCTGCTTTAAAGAGAAAATTATTTTAAAGTTTAATTGTCCACAAACAGTTTAAACTTTGTGAGATGAACACATCTGTTCAGACCACAATTTTTCTGAGAATAGCTTAGAAAAGGAAAACATCTGGCTGTCTGGGAGCTATGACAACTACTGAAGACATTTAAAACAAACAAAAAACCCTCAAACCGTTCTTCAAACAGTGAAAAACCCCAGATTTCATTCATCTGTCCACTACATAGATCTGGTCCTGCCAAAATTGGTGCTTGTTTTTAGCAGCTGACAAAATGAACTTCTTTCAGCAGGATCATGTAAGTGCATCTGAAGAAGACTTTTATCCCTAACGGAGTAATGATTGATGCAGTTTAATTTTGTGTATAGTACGTTGTACCTTTGTGACTTTACACTTTGCAGAAATTGGCAGTGATACAATGCTTTCATACTGAGACCCTTCGAACTGCTAGAACAGAACATATATGATAGCTCTACAACCTACAGCCATAGCAATTGTATTTAAAAGGGGTCTCTTTTCAAATATATAGTTATATTTTTAATTTCATCCCCTAATATGATCTTTTAGCTAACTAATTATATCTGACAAGCTACAAAGGGGCATCATCATAATTAGATTTGAAATTATTTTCTCTAACAAATAGTTTCCATCATCTATATTTAACTTGTAGATAATACAATAGCTACACGTTTACCTAGTTATTAATTTTCTCTTAAACTGACCAAATCCTCTAGTGCTAATACATATGATTTGAATTGCACTTAATGGGAATACAAGCATAATGTCAAGTGACAACTTCAATCAAACTGCAGGAAAAGTAGCACCTACAGTAAATGCAGAGATCGCAGTCTCTGGAGGGGAGGAAAAAACTACCATTTTCATGACCGTGAGAAGGAACATAAAGCTTTTTCCTGCTTTACAGTCCTGAGTCTGTCATCAGGAAACCTTTGGATACCCACAACCTCTGATGAAAACTTTATGCCTTACATTTTAACATAAAATCTGACTTTTTCAAATGAGGCTTCTGCTTCCAAATAGTATCAATCAGAGTGTTCACTCAGCCAAAACCTTCAATCTTAAATTTGTCTAGGAATTGGATAGGTACTGAAAATTGTCCATTATGGTTGGCATTTTAGAAATATAAAGACAGTCTAAACTTTGAAATTGCAATGCTTATTGAACTAACTTCCCACCATTAAACTAAGCTGATCTGTTATATCATCAGATTTCTGCATAAGGCCTTTCAGACTAGACTATCATTGAACAAAAAGATTTTGTTATCATTCCTTTCTCTTCCATCAATTAGGTGTTAAAATGAGATAGATATCTTAGGTAGTTTAAGCAGTCAGTTGTGCTGCAGGATGATCTGCTTGGCCAGCCACAGGGACAGCATCAGGAAGCCTACTGCAGCCACAGAAATGCCAGCTCTCTTTTACAGTACAGCACTACAGAGACAAGATGTAACAACCTGTTGAGCCTTTATTCACTTATTTTACCCTTTGAAGTTCTAGCAAGGATGCTGTGACATTTTGTGCCTTATGGGTACGACTCTCAACAACAGGCTTGGTTCTACTTGAATGGCATAACTGTTCCTCACAGCAATTACCATTTCTATTTTCATCCTTTTCAGATGGCTGCATTGATGAATATCACGGGATGACACAGGTTATTTTTTCCTCAAAGACTTTACTACTACTACCATGCTATTTTGACATGATTCCCACTTATCTTTTATGATACCAGACTTCTAAGTTTACCCATGTTATATTATATACTTTCACCTGCGTGACTGGCATTTTGGATCCGAAAAATATGTCTTAATACTGTTAAAAAGCATTCTGAGCTTTGGAACATCACAGAATAAACTTCTTCAGGCTCAGCCACCACTGACTTCTCATATAAACTGTAACTCAAATGAACATGAGACACCCGACACATGACTACTAACTTAAGATGTTTACAGAGAACATTTCTGTGCTCAAGAACTGAGCTAACTACTACAGTACTGGCAAGGAACTGTGAAAGGCTTACATCCTGCATGGCAGAGAATGCAAGGTGTACCCCTCCTAAGTGAGGGACTTTCTCTGTCACATCCAAATGATAGAGAAGCAACATCTGCAACTACTCAGAGAGAGTGATACATTTATTTCCTGCATTTTAAAATGACTTCTTATTTTACATTTATTTAATTGGGAGTATTTTGTTTCTAAATGTTGATCAAATACAGAAAAAATACTTTTAGGTTCTTACCCATATTAATTTCCTTACCTTATTCTCCCTGACAATTTTTCTATTCAGAAACAAAATATGTTTAATCTCAATTAAGCTTTACAGTAAGCAGATATAAAGTACTCCCACAAAACCCCCTTTCTATTTTCAGTCATTAAACAAATATTTCTATATTGTATCCTGTAAAACTTTTGCAGAAGATTCCTGGGAAAAAATAGAGGCTAGTAAGGAATGAGTAAATGGCTTCAGAACCAGTGTGAATGTGTGCCTGATTTCTTCACAGACTAAGTCTGTAGGTTTTATTTTTTGTTGCTTTATTTAAAGGGCATATTAATTTAAGTAATGTATGCTTGCAGAATTTTATAACTATTGCTTTTCCCTTGCAAGTTGACTTCTTCTGTATGATGAATCCATGGTCCTCTTCTTGATCACCATCTTAAGAGATAGTTAATTTCTCCCATCTTGGAAGAAAATGCTGTGACTCTGAAGCCAGCTTCTCCAACAGCTCAGTTACACCCCTGAAATCAAAGTCCACCAATGCCTTTCTCACTGTTGCACAGTAGTTCAGATTACTGCATAGGTGGGTGCAGCAGGGAGGAAGATCTGGTTTGGCAAGTTATTGGGGTCCACTTCCTAATTTCATGAATACTGGAGATTCAGCAGGTGACAAGAGAGCTGGCTAGGAAGTCTGTTCTTAAAAAGTGTGCTAGGGGCACCATGATCAAATGTCTTTTGGAGACTAAAGCTGAAATAAAATTATCTGTGAGGAAGTGAAAGGTAGAAGAATATCCTCTAAAGATTTAGGTAAGTTAGAAACCTAGGGTCTATTTAGAGAGCTCAGAATTTATAGTCATCATTATGTTAGTCACAACTATCATTATGTTAAAGATCAGTATATATCCCTGTGTATATTCCCTTAATTTTTTTCAATAAAAAGTTTAAATTTGGTACTCATAAGTGCCCAGTTTTGGACATGCAGTATTTAAAAGACTTTAACACTACAACACACACAGACATCTGAAATCTAATTAATCTCTTGACATTTGACTAAAAGTCAAAAGAGT
>JAWWLV010000088.1:44902302-44914103 GCA_035041135.1 Platyrinchus mystaceus | reverse complement strand
GAGTAAGGATCCTTCACCCGTGAAGGGTGATCTTTCTTTCATGAGGTGTAAATGAATTATCACCACCTGACTACGATGTTTATTGCAAATCTCTTCCTTTTTAATAACTGTCCCTGATTTAAGCACTTAGCGTACTTTCTTAATATGATGTTGAATGTTATGACTGCTGTAGCTGACATTCTACACTTCCACCAAAGGTCTTTCTTTAGGAACTTCAGTTTTTACACCAACTGTTTAAAGTACCATTTACTACTAATAGCTGTCACATTTTCACTCACAGACTATTTTTATTGTTCTATAATCCACAATTTCCCTTTTACTTCAGTTTCTGAGATTCAACAGCATTAAGATATAAAGAATAAAGTTTAGGATTTGTTGTACCATATAATGGAAATTGCTTTGAACATTCAGACAAACACCACTGCTTACACTGCTGGTGGTGGTTACCTCAGGGTAGTAGCCAAGTACAAGACCATAGCAGTGCAGCCTGGAAAAGGTCATTCAGGTCAACATGACTGTATTGAACTTTATATATAAATTACCTTTACAAGACCACCGTGAAAAAAAAATTTGGTAACTGACTTATGGAGCACAATGAGATTCAAAAAAGCTAAAAATGTAAACTCATCTGTAAGTATTACTGGGCTGCAAGGATTTTACTAGATCAGTTTTGAATAACAGTGGAAACCTTTTCTAAAGACAGAATTACTTGGAATTACTTTTATACATACTGCAAACAGCTGTTTATATAAACAAAATAAATTTGAAGCGCTATCAGGAATAAATAGCTGCAGACATTAGAAATCAGACATTATCCACTGCAGCCTATAAGATCTAATTTACAACAACCTGGTTTGTTCATTTTTCAGAATGAGGATCCTTGTGAAGCAGCTAGTCTTTGAAAGACATTTTTCTACACTCTAATATAATATATCCCAACCTTCCTCTAAGCAAAATGATGCAACAGTTAGAATGAGGAATTTCCTTGCCTTTGAATATGACCCTTGAACAAATGGGACTCAAAGTTTGAAAATACTGCTAACTACAGACAATGAAGATGATTCAACGTTTTCTAATTTAATTTTTACAAACTACTTGAAAAACAAACACACCCCCTCCAAAAACAAGCAAACAAGAAAAGAAAGGTGACAGAAAGACTGAATTGAAAGCAAAATAAAGAGTTCATAAACATATAAATTGCATTAGAGTACAAGAATCTTACAGAGCTGTAATGCACTTGGCTACTTATTACTCATCACATTCCACATAAGCAAGCAGTCTTTTACAGTAACACCACTTACTTATCAAGCAGCCAAACCTGACTTTGTCGTTCATCTTATGTCTAAATTTTTCAGTATGTCAACACCTGTCAATAGACACTTATCTAAGACAGACAATATATCTTTTCAGTAGACTGATCTAGTGCCTATCTATAGAAACAGATGATCATCCACTGTACTCCACAACACCTGCTAAGAGCTGACGATTCTAGCACCTAGAATAGGGTTTTCACTTTATAGTAAACAAATCTTAATGCTTTTATTATGACAAGCACAAAGTAATATATAGCTGGTTGTCTCCTGACCAGTAGAACTAATAATATCCACTTTCCTACAGATCTGCATTCTATATCTCTGCCTACCCCCATGGTAATAAGTCGTCATCCTTGTCCCTATTTCTGAAACCTTGGTGCTGCTTTGTCCTATGTCACCCAACTATATGCATGTTCTATAGTGCAAGTTGCTTCCATACACTGACCGATCCTTGGGATTGTTTCACAGGTACCCTCCTCAGGCACTGACCAACACACCATTGAACTCAGTGGTTACAAACCTAAAACAGAAGACCGCAGATATCCTAAAAATAAAATGGGAAGTGAATACTGAAAAGACCAAGGAGATGTATTAATTAATAGATCTTTAGAGGCTTATCAACAGATCTCAGGATATTATATGTTTTATGCTTTATAATTTAATAAATGCTAATAGAAATAGACTTCAGAGATAGAAGATTGCATCTCCAACAGTAAGAACTACTACAAAACAGGATACAAACTCAGACCAGTTGGCTCCACTTTGATCATGGCAAAACTTTATGATAAAAGAAGGAAAACTGTTCAAGAATTACACTCTTCCCACATTTATATTCTCTAGTTCCTAATTGAAGATGAAATGACATCTTCTGGTTTCTTGCAACATAATTTCCATAGGGTTAGTCCAAGATCATAGGTTGCAAACATTATGTTTTTTAAATTTGCAATTTGGAAATTTTAGGTATTAAAATTCCTTCCTTTCAGTAAATGTGTTAAGTACATATATATTTTGTGCATGTCATGTATAACACTATTCTATTTGCTGTACATTAGTGAAGAATATTTAATTGATAAGCCTATTGCCTTTTCCTAAGCTATGGCATTAACTTGGGTCTCTCTCACCAGATATTGATCATTACAGATTGAATACATATTTTATATATTTGGACCTCTGTGGTCTCTCAAGTTAGCTTAAATTGTCCAACGATATCAAAAGATGGGGAAAGGGAGGAAAGAAAGAGACTGGCAGCCAGAAGCCAAGACAGAATGAGAGAGGGTAAATGTCACTCTCTTAGAATACCATACTTAAAATGACCACTATTGTCTTGGCTTTTTAATATCTTACCATAGCTATTCACAAGAGACCCTGTATGAATCTTAGTCTCCTGACTGAATTCCAGTCTCAGTAATTAAACTGAATCATATTATTCCCCTCTGATTATTAAGTGGAAATTGTCATTAAAATTAACAGAACAAATGTTTAATAGCTGATAACACAAGTACAGGCCATTTTAAATTCCCTCTGTGACTTCAGTTGCATATGTTATTCTCCATTTTACCTTTAAACATTACAAGTGGTTATCAGTACATGTCTGATGTACTGTCACACAAAAGGACACAGTTCACAGGAGAGAGAAATTAATGCTAGGCAATCCACCTTCTATGAAAGTTGCTGAAATGCACAAGCATATCATTGTTATTAATAGGAAATCACAGCAGTACTAAAGCAGCAAGTGCCATCACGCAAGATTTTCCTGAGAAAGGGGCAAGTTCAACATGTAAACTGCAGCCCTTTAAAAAAAATCTAACACCTAATACAACTCTTTTGAGCGAAAGAGAGTTCTGAAGGCTAACAGGCACAAAAGGAAACAGTGGCAAGGGTCTCTAAACGATCTGTCTGCAAAAATACAGCTTCTTGGCAGCTGAAGAAAGGCATGCACAAAATTGGAAAGAAATCTTCATTGCTAATGTCTTGACTCTTAGAATCAAAATTTTGACAGGACTGACCACCTAACCTGAGTTCCTTATAATGTTCTGCAGGTATTTAGGGTTTTTAATTTCTAAAGCTCCATATAAATATGAATTAATTATCACACTGTAATGGGGAAATAAGCAAAATTGATGACCCATAATACTCTGTCTTCAGCCTTTTTTTCTTTAACACAGCAGAATAGCTCATGAATGTTGAATGCCTTCATTAACAGCACAGGCACAGAGTGTTAATAGGATGTAATAACATGCAAGTTTGCAGATGACATTGAAACGAAGAAAGCAGTTGCTGTGATGAAGGGTTGACCTAACATTTAGAAAGAGCTCAAGAAGCTGAGGAGCTCAAAAAATGGGCTGCCAGAAACCTTTTAAAGTTTAACAAAGGCAAAGTTCTGCACTTGGGAAGGAATACATTCATATAATAGTACATTAGCAGAGGCTGAAAATACACATATCACATGGGCCACTTTCCTAAACATCTTGGTTGCCCTTCTCTGGATTTGTTCCTCTCTGTCAATGTCTTTCTTACAGGTTGGAGCTCAAAATTAGACACTGCAATGAATGAAGGAGAATAGTCACTTTCCTCAACCTTCCAGTTATTATTTCTTATCAAATCTCTTTTTTGCCTTTATTGCTGCAAATGCACACTGCTGACTCATGTTCAACTTTTCTATTTGAACTCCAGGATATTTTTCTGGAAGAGAGAGTTTAGTTGCCATTTCACTAGATCATGTTCTTCTCCATCACACAAAACTCACTGAAATATGACAAGCTGAATATTGGCAGAGGAAGTTTAAGGTATTCCTGATGTGAACACTATATACTCACAGTTGATAATACAAATAATATAAAGCCCTCCAGTTTGCATGGCATAGCTTCTCTCCCCTTTTAATTCAGAGAAAATCTAACAGTCTACAATTACAAGATCAATACTCTCATAACATTCTTGCAATCCAAATTTTAGAAGTTTTTTATTTGACAATTAGGCCCTTAATCAATAAAGCACTGGCTAAAATCCAGTTTTCCAGTACTCTGAAGATTAGCAAGTGGGAAAAAGGAATGGGGACAATTTACTTGAGATAAAATATTTTTGGCTGCTGTGCTGCTTTTTCTAGTGTGGTTACTGAAGTTCAGTGAGCACAAATTAATGTCTGAAAATATTACTGGAGTCACTATGACATAGCACAAGAAAAAGATAAAGGACTTTAATAATATTTCTATCCCACTTCCTTCACTTGGAAACCAACATAACTAAAGAGATGTGTTTTATTTTTGGAGCAGATGAGAAGTGAAAGAACACAGATATACTACCAGCAGAATAAAAAGTACATGGGAGTTTGCCCTGTTAGACAATAAGGAGGAGATATTTAGGGAATAGATGCAGTTCTGCCATGCTGTTAAATAGTTTTGCATCTAATTTGCCATGCAGAAAGGCAGAGCATAACACTCTGAGTAAGGCATGCCAATTACATGGTTACAGTGCTTGTGGGACTTAACTGACTTCTTTGCATGTCATTGTGCAGTTTTAGCAAGTTACCCTGCTGCAACTCAGGTCAGTGCCAACTTAGGATTTTGCCTGACACAGAGCAGATATGCCCAAAGACAGCAAAAGCACCACATACATCTAAACCCCAGGAAAACCCGAACAGTTCTAAATGTGATAGGCAGTTCAGTGAGAAATAACCAAAGAATCAGAATCCTATGAACCGTCTGTCTCGAAATTAGCCATATTTTTCTATTCTTTCTTTTTATTCTGGCTCTATTCTCAAACACTAACTTCTGAGTGGTTCTGTTTGAAACAGAGGAGAGGAGCAATATTATTATTAGCTACAGTATCAAGTTTTAGTTCATCTCCTGAATAATTGCATTGTCCATTCAATTCCTTAAGAGTAAAAAGGATCAGAAATTCAGCTCTTCCACTTTCTGGGTGAGTGCTTTAACTGCTAAGGCAATTATGAAAATGAGACAGGACTACTACTATCAATCTTGATGGATTTTTAGGCTGATACATGTACCAACAAATCATACAAATGGTAGCACAGATCTGTATTGCTGAATGTCACTCACCCCTCCATGATAAAAAAAAGAAATTCTATCAATGTGTATGTCTCTAAACAAGTTTTTACATTTATACAGATTTCTAACAGCAGGAATTTTCTCTTAATTTTGTAAATCAGAAACAATTTCTAAATAAAAAGAGCTTAGATAATGAAACATAGTGACATGAATCATAGAATAGTTCAGATTGGAAGGGACCTTTAAAGGTCATCTAGTCCACCCCCACTTCAATGAGCAGGAACATCTTCAACTAGATCAGGTGGCTCAGATCCCCATCCAATCTGACCTTTAATGTTCCCAAGGATGGGACATCTACCACCTCTCTGGGCAATCTCTGCCACTGTTTTACCACCAAACTCGGGTGATAAACATTTCATGAAGACTTTCAATGGTTTGTAGACTAAGACTTCACAGTCAGTTTGGGCTCCACCCCACTGGTCTACATCACTGGACAGGAACTATTTCTTTAAAGTGTGCAGAAATATTGTACAACTTATCCTTTCACAGGTTTGAACAATGAGAAAATTAAGAACTTGCAGAGGGTCTCTCTCTCTGCACTGTTATGGTCAGATCACTCGTCCACACCTTTCCGAAGCCATTCTTTACAGGTATAATGTAACTTTCACTCAGTGATTCTTTTGTAACCATATTATCTTGGAAGAACAGCTTTCTAAAAGTTAAATTCATCATCCAATCAGTAAGGGAGGAAGAGGAAGTGATGAGGAGTACATCAGTTACAATGTGATTACCTAACAACCACTATAAATTCTAAATACATTCAAGTCTAGTTTCACACAGTGCCAGATATTACAGACTAGGAAACATCTACAGTAAGGGCAATAAAGATAAAGATAAGATACCTTCTTTAAAGAGTAACATCATGTTCGTACTTTTGTTAGCAACAATGTTATTCAGTAAGGCGATTACAGTTTGCATTGTATTCCCAAGTATACTGTCCTGGTGTCCCTGTAAAAACAAAACAAACCAAAACAAAATCCAAATTAAAAAAATCTAGTACTCCTTTTGCAAGGTTAGAAGAAGACCATTTCCTTAAAAAAAAGTGGTAATACAAAAGCAATACATTCTCAAACACTTAAAATTCAACATTTAAAATATTACAAAACCAGATAAATATCTTAGTAGGTAATATCAATTTCAGGGACCCTATCTAAAACCCTGGACCAAAACTTCTCCCATGTTCTTTTTAAACTGAAAGAATTCCTAGTTAGGTCTAAAATGGCTTAGGACTTCTTAAAATGGCACAGAACTTTATCAACTTAATCTCTATATATTCAGAATCAGAAATATTTCCCTTTGTATGGTATTTCTTTTATTAATGGCATTAATTTTACTCTTTTCAGTTTCAGCTTGATAACCCACCATAAGTTGTAAAATCTCTTTGTTATTTTTGTTTGTATATATTCATAAGTATAAAATAACACAGGTATATTAAAAACCTGTTTCTGTATTGAATTGCCTCACTCATAATGTCTTTCTTATGTTTGATCATTGCTTTAGGGATTTTTCACAACTGTGGAGACTACACTGAGAAAAGGAAGGCATCAGGGTTTATAAAGAAATTTATTTCCCTGTTATATTCACTACACCCGCACACTCAATCAGAAAAGGGTGGATAAGGTGGTGCAACTAAACCATTTATTTAAACACACTAGAGAAATGATGTAACTCAGGTAACTTCCAAGAAGCCAAAATAGGACAAGATTTTACAAATCTGAGTCTAGATGTAAATGTAAGTCTGAATACATCTCAGATCTCCCTAGAAGATTCAGGAAAGATTTTGTCCAATTTTTCAGACTCAAAGCCAAATAGAAACATACATCCAAAGTGTAAATAACACTATGAAAAAATTGTCATATTCCGTGTATCATAGATTTTTCACATGCACCTAGGTGACTTCCATGCTTTCCATTCCCAGCAAATCTCTCAGTATTGGCACTGCTCAACTACTTCAATGCCACAGAATACACCATGAACTTGGGTCCATCTCCTGTCTGACAGTAGGCACTTGAATAAAGTCAAAGTTGAACATCATGGAAGACTACTTGTCTGAAGTCAAGCATTTCAGATGACAAAAATCACTTCAGCTCCTCAATACACTCAAAGTAACACTTTCTGTTTCTGCACTACAAAACTAAAATTAAATGCTATTATTTCCTATAAATACCATGAAATATATATGATAAGGCATAATACATTAACAAGTGATAAAATACATAAACATACACATCCTCTTATTCAATTTCAGGTTATGTGAATTTTCTGTTCACACTAGAGCACTTTAAACTGGATCCTAAGGAGAAGAGACAAGGAAGAGTGTCTCACAGTCTTTTGAAGAACAGTAGTTTCCTATCAAACCCTAAATATATGTATATATATATATATAGGAGCTCTTAAATATCTATTTACTTTACATAGCACTTTGAGATGTTATTTATGATTTCTATAAAGAGCACAATAAATATCTGTTCCTCTAAAGGTTTGAAATATAGCCTGATAAATTCAAAAGCAAAGTTCGAAAGTATAAACACAAGATTCTTCAAAAGATAAGGTAACCAATACAGAAAACAGACACCATAAAGCCATGGTACTAAAAATAAATTTGAATGTATGCCCTACAGAGAGCTAGAGGGTAAGAAAAACATTTTTTCAAAAGATCAACAATGTGTTTATCTGGTAGTCTATCATCACAATATCTTATTAATTCTCTAGAATTTTATCTAGAAAACAATACATTAAATACCAAGAATGATTAATTGTGCTACTGAAGATAATGATACATACACTGAGAAAACAAAATTAACAAAAGCAAAAAAAATTCCACAAGTGTCAAAATGAGAAGCTGACTCAAATATTTCCTTTGCAAGTACAATATTTCTGTTACTGCTTCATATGCTTGAAGTAAACATCTTGTAGTAAAATTACCCTTTCAGATATACAATTAGAAGATGTTAGTTGTTTACGATAGTAATCTTTCGCATTCACCAGGTTAGTAACATTTTAATGAAGTCATCTTTGCTTTTAATGGACATCAATTACACTGTACAACCCTCTACAAAAAGACTAGCACTGATGGTTTTTACATTTAATCAAAGCAAAAATAACAAAACTTAGTTTACCCTAAACACATACAAAGCAGAATTCAAGATGCAAGATAGATATCTTGAGGAAGGAAAATGGTATCTTAAGGAATTAAATGATCATATAAATGGTGGATTTAACATATGTTTCATAGATGGTTTTTGACAAGATACTAGGTTCCAATAAGCTGCAGGTATACTTTACTTATCTAAGTCATCACTGATTGCTGTTAGACACAATTTTAGAGGTTTATATAAAAATATTTAACTTCATAATCTATCAAGGAGCAAAGCTGATCTAATTTGTGTGCACAGCACCACTGACTGTGGACATTTAATGAACAGTGCACCTGACAGCTTTAATAAAACATAGCATTTGCCAGCAGAGATAATTAGAATTGAAGCAGCAAAATTCTAGTGTTTGGCAACACAGATGAAACAACTTCATTAAAATGTACAGCTTCGGCAAATGAAAGGCAGGAAAGCACTGGACCCTGAAGAATCAGCCTTCTCAAAACTAATTGCTTCAGTGCTTAAAAAGGACAGCTATGAAATACCAAGGGCATAACAAGGAAATACTAGTATTAAAAAAAAAAGAAACCATGGAAGATAAATCAGGCTTTTCAAATAGGATTGAACTGTATTTAGGCCATTAAACTTTTCATTCTAATTTTGAAGGGTTGTACTTTCACAAAAGAAATCAGTTGAAGTATTTATTTAAAGCCAGTTAGGTAAAAGGGTGTGAATTAGCAAAGAAAGAGTAGGAGTCTTGGCAAGATACTATGGCTAAAGCTGCCTTTTCCTTTAAGTGGATTATAACTTAGAACAGCACTAGGAAAACTACAGTATTTTAATTACATTTTAGATAACATAAGAGATAGCATTTATGATAAGAGCTTTCCAGTCTGGAAGACTTCACATACATGCCTCCTACTCATGTATCTAAGAATCCAGAAGAGAAAGCACTGAATGCTATGTTTACAGATATGCTGTAATTAAATCTAAGGACCACTACATAATATACCACAGTACTGCTCATTCAATGGGATTAAACTTTAACTGTAAAGTGCCTCTCCTTCTCAAGTTTGCATATGATCTATGAACACAAGTTAGGTAAATAAGGAGATGCAAGATAGAGGCTTGATTTTTCATACACTAAATCCATTGAAAGAAGAAAATTATAAAACCAAAACATATTCAAATTATAGTTATTAAAAGATGTCATTTTTATGGGATGATTCTTTGTCATAGTATAGTTGAGATGAAATAAACCAAAACATTGATGCTAACAAGGACCTCTTTATAAAAACATAGGTTAATATTGCATTCAACCTGGTTTATTTTGATTTGCTCTATTACTTTGTTTATGAAACAGAGGATCAGAAAATTTTTTAGTTGGCTAATTTAATCTTTAACATTTTGTGGCTTTTGATGCATAAGATCAGTTATGCAAAAACTGAAAGCATATCAATATCGACCTCTAACATCAAGGTAATACTATTTTCCTTATTAATGATCTAAGTCAAAAGTGAGCATGGTTATGTCTCTTGCTACTCTGCTTTTCAAAAATCAGTCCTTTTCCAAAGCAGTTCTATCAGAGCTAATATTTCCAAATATTTCCCTCTGGGTATGGTCGCATGAAAAGGAGCAACTATTAATCTGACAACCAATTTCTAGAATGATCATGCTTTTCAGATGTATCACAACAGTGACAAATTCAGTCCAGACATGAAGATCATAAGTCTTTCAACTTTCACAGAAATTTCTGTTGGAATATTGAAAAATAAAGAGAAGTTGCAAGGATTTCAAGTATCAACCAACAGAAAGAAGTAGAATTAGTCTTAAATTTTGTTCTAATACCGACTGCAGCATGAAATGCAAAATTTCACAAGATATTTGCTGAGAAGAGCATCTATTTAAGAGAAGAGTATCAATTTACAAGTGTGTGTTTTCTTGCCATACATAATTTCATATTTTCAGAAACCTACCAATCTGTCTTTTAATTCTGCAACTCATTTCTTACATCTTTTTAATTTCCCAAAATTCCTTGTCATCTTGGAGACAAGCATGCAAAATGTGTTAATGGTCAGAATCTCATGAGGCATAAAGAGGAAAGGTGGCATTTACAACAACCAGAGTTCTAAAGAATGAAAACATGATTTTTTTTACTTTTAGGAAACCAGCTTCTGTCCAGATCATACAAGTACTTATTTTACATAACAAACAGTAAGAATTGAAAATATAAATAAAGCCCTTTCTCTTGTAATTTTATTTCCAAATTCTGTGAGAATACAACTTCGAAGAATGGACATGTAAAAAAGCATAGTATTTTTAACACCACCTGTTGATACTTTTCCTCCTTCAAGAGGACCACTTCATGTTTCGGACTTGTGGAAGTTGAATAAAACCATGTTAAGCTAAACAGGAAAACTTAAGCAGATAGCTAAGGATTATAAAACTGTCCTATGTCAGCAAGCATGAGATTTATAAACTATATGAAGAAAGGAATACTTAAATCAGAATCAGATTAGTTGATACAATTTTATACACTAGGAAAAGAGAAAGATTCAAAGATATCGATACATCTTTAAAATGAACATGTAAATTTTAAAGTCCCAAATCTTGAGTAAGAATTCCTTTTTGTCTTTCCTTTTGCTTTGTATTTATCTAACCAAAAAAACTATTAGCAGCTATTAGCATGCAAGTTTCTATAAGACAATTTTCAGTGAATCAGTCATCTTGGATGAAAAACAAAAACAAACCAACAACAGCAAACTCACGATTCAGTTCAGTGAAATTCATGGACCATTTTTAATCTACTTTTTGGACAAAGACAGGATAAATTTTTTTGCAGCACAACATAAAAAACAATAATGAGCAATCTTACATTCACTGTTACAGGTAAATTGCAAAGCAATTCAGCAGCAGATCTCTAAATACAGTAACATTTCTTCTTCCTACAAAATTACAGGTACATTTCTGGCAGCAATGAAACCTCAACACCTCTCTTTTTGCACTTAAAAACCTTAGGGAAAGAATGCACTCTCATGGAAAATTTCCTTTACTGTTAGCAGAGGGGGCGTGAGAAGGCTCCTCTTACAAGCAGAGTGAGGCTCCTTCATAGAGAGGACATTCAGAAGCAATTTCATATAAAAACAATTTTCCCATTACCTAGAAAGAAGTATCCAAGCAAGTAGCTTCCCAAGGATTAAAACTATTCATTGTGAATTACAGTCAAATTCCCTTAAAAGAAAAATTTTTGCACAACTGAAGAGACAGTATGGAAAAGAAGCTATACAGATATCTCACTGGAGAATTAAAGTTCCTGAGATCAATGAATATCA
>JAWWLV010000088.1:44864828-44897131 GCA_035041135.1 Platyrinchus mystaceus | reverse complement strand
AATGTGTCACTGCACTGTAAAAGGAAAGAATAAAGAAAAATAACAGATAATAAAACGGAACCCAACTAAAAAAAAAAAACCAACACAACAAACCAAAACAAAAACACCAAAAAAACCCCAAAACCCAACCCAAAACAAGCCCAAAACCTGAAAAACTGTACCATCGGATTAAGACAGCATAGAAACATATTTAATATTAAGTGAAATATTTACTTTGTTAGAACATAGACTCCCAGTAATAACTAAATTAACAATTTTTAATTACTCATAATAAGCCATTTCACAATTATTAGGTAACTATATCAGTCTTTTACTTCATTTCATTGAACCTATCCTCCCTTATTCATATTGAAAATGTATACAATAAATGTGAGAGGGAATAAAAGGATCAAAGAGAAAACAGCTAAAATATATCAGAAAAGCTGGTAACAGATATTTTACAAAAGCTAGGGAGAGGAGACTAGGGTATCATTAGGCATTTCCATATCCTAATGGAACATGCAAGTTTCAGTCTGTTACTAAGAGTGGGTCCATGGCAAAGAGCCCAAATGAGGTCTGAGAAAGGATAATGTACCTTTAATGATTGAAATAGCAAGAAAATTAAATCTAATCATGTTTCATTAAGCATACTTTAGCTCCCATTTTTACTAAATTATTCTATTATGATTTCCCAACTGTCTGTTGAAATAACCTTTTACAGCAATCTAATTCACCATCATAAACAAGTCTCATTTCTCACAATGAAGTCCCCTGGGATTAGTGAGAGGAGATGGAAAATCTAAACCTTGCCAATCCTGCAGCCACTAAGGTAACCACTCAGGGAGACAAAGATTTTTGTTTTCCTATTTGTGGCTGATATCATTAAGATATAATTAGAAATGTATTCATGAGTATTAGAGTGTCTGTTATGGAGATACCATTCGCCCAACAACCATCTTCTATACCAGTCTTTAATGAGCAGGGGAGCAGGCATAATCCCCACTTCACTCTCTGGAGAGTTCTGCATTAAATGGACTGCATTAGACATCCCTCTCACTCCCCCCTTTTTAATGGAATCTTATTCAGGCATCCAGTATTTTCTCAGACTCCATTGTTACCATCAAAACTGCTACCCTGCTTGCTTTCAGCAATATGCTCCTGCAGTGCCATCCAGATGTGAGCCCTGAAGATAGCTACGTGCAGGGAATTTAAATCCTGCTCCAGAACTTGACAAAGGGTGAACAAATGTGGAACTTCAGAATATACAGTAACAAACAAATTGGACTGTTTAAAGAATAATTCTTGGCTCTCTATAGTAGTGAAAGGAGCTATCAACCCTTGTATGCATCCTTTCTGCTTCAGTCAAGTGAATAAAGTATGCACCAAGGAGAAAAGATACTTTACTTAAATAAGTAACTGAAAGAAATCTGGTTTTTCTTTGTAACGATCTAAACTATTGCCAAACTCCATATCAAATCACATGACATAGCAACAGAAAATCGAAAACAATGTCACCCACCAAACAGTGCTTAAGTATCTGCCACAGGGATCACTTTATGGCGATCAGTTGAACTGAAATCAGTGAAATCTGTCATTCAGTGTATTTAGTATCATGATGTTTGAACAGGTTATTGTCTTGTTTCGTAGGCAGGAGTGTTAAAGGAATGCAGTATACAAAAAAGAAAGAAGAAGAGTTCTAGGGCACAATTTTGCTTCCTGGACCCAATATTATCAGTAAGGAACTACTCAGTCAAAATAAACAAGAGGCAGACACTGAACCTTTTAATACAAAGAGGGGACTCAAAAGACAAACCTAAGAGGAAAGAAAGAAAAAAAAAAGATTACCAAAACTTCATCTGAGTCTTTGACATGATGCTACTGTTATAATTGTAATCAGAAAGTTACAGTGGGCAAATTAAGACTGGATCATGGTAAGCTTAATCTGTTTGCATATATATGACTATGAATCTTCCTTAGCAAAGCAGTGATTTTTAAGTCTGCCTATAAAAACATTTTATAAAACAAAATATGTTTAGAAACTAAGCTAATAAGACAATGAGTAAATAACAACAGGTAAAAACGGAAAGTCAGAAGTAGAATATTAAGATTTAAATTGTTTTGCTTTGTGAAAGACTGACATTCTAAAATCTAATTATCACCCTGCAATATGAACTCTTCAGGAAGACATTAACATAAGGAATGCATAAAGAATACCTGACTGAAGCCAAACCAGAAAAAATTTCTAGACAAATGATATGAGTTCAGATGCATAATGTGGAACCCTCTACCAGCCAGAAACCATTCATGGATGTTTGATATTCTTTTACAAACTCTATTATGAAGCGCACAATAGCTGAGTACCTTAGTCATCAGAAAGCAGCTGGTCAATAAAGGTACAGTCAGCAACTGCCACATTCCCACACCAATATTTATTTAGATGAGATTAAGAGATATATCTCAGCTGTTTAACAGAACAGTGATACTGTCACAGTAAAATTCTGGTCACAAGATCAGTAAAATCTTATTCTGAAAAGCATGCATCCCAGATTTACTTCAGTATACATTTTCCCTTAAATGCTTTCTCTTTGTCTTGGTTTTTACATTAGCAGGAACAACAAACTGGCAATTTTCTTTAAAATAGCCTGACAAACACAAAGTTTGGAAGAAATGAGATTTTGCTTTAATATGGCCTCTACAGCAAAAATAAATAAATTTTTATATTTAGACATTAATCACCTTGGGTAAACATTGGCAGTGTTCCATTTAAAATGTTATATAGAATTCACACAAACTATGGTAAGGTCATGATTTCTCCCTATAACTTTAAAGTTAAAGGTCATAAGGGACATAATTTGCTATTAGACTTGTGAAGTCTCATGCTAGAAAAAATCTCTCTGTCTTCCTGCAGCACCTGCTGTTTCACACATTTGCACAGTGCTGTAGCATGGTGCTACAGCCCCCCCTCTTCCCCAGGTCTCCATGTGCCCCTTAGCTCAATCCATGACTCAGGGACTGGCCAAGTTGTGCTGGGAGTGAGGGAATGCTGCAGAGCTGCACTCCAGCCATCCCCGAGGCATGCAGCAGTTACAAACTGGAGCAGCCCTGCCAGCTTCCCAAAGCTGTTGTTCTCTCCCCTCTCTCTTCTGCTGCTCCCAATCAACTAACACGTAACTCCTGCCACCAGGCACATTTCTTCTTTTTTACGTCACATGATACAGTATGAAAAAAACTTACAAGGTCACAAAGACTTTGAGATTACTAACATAAATCATGTCACATATATATATATATAATGTTTGTATGCATATTTTATACACACACACACACACACACACACACACACATATAAATATTACAAAATTACAAACTGATTATGGGAAAAGAACTAAACAAAATGAAATGTGTCCAAGACTGGGAAAAAAAATCTCAAAGAATGGGAAGTGAGATTTACCATTTACTGATAAAAGTGGGGGGAAATGGACAGAAAAAGACAAAGAATTGAATATGTTTAATCTTATTGACAGCAGAACCAGTTACCAATTCAGATTAACTACTTTTGTTGCATTATTTGAACTAAAACGCAGGAGAAAGGCAGTAAATGCTACAGAACCTTCAGAGGAAAGGGGTGTAAGAGAAGTAATGCGGTTTCTGAAGATAGTGATGCCCATTAAATCTCTAATTAAAAAGGAGTGCAATTACCCCTTTACCCATCCCCAACCACCTCCCAAATATTTTTTCTCTAATAAGTAGGAAAATTTTCTAATTATAATGACTGAGTGAAAAGAGCTTTGATGTAATATAAATACTGTAGAAATGTGCTACGTCAAACATTGAGAACTATGAAACTTGTCCATAAACAGAGAACAGAGAATCTGAGTAAATACTAATTCTTAAAGAACTTTATGACCAAATTTCTTTCTGAATTCCCCAAATTACTGTTAATTTTTAACTGACACATATTAATACCAATAATACTTTTTACAGCCAAACAAATAAACAGTACAGACTGGAAATTAACCTCATGACTCAGAGCTGCGTATTTTTAACTTGCTAATTTCTCTAAGAAATAACTTGCTTCAGAAAACAAGTCAATCTGTTTAAGTCACAAAAAATTAAACTGGTTTCTCATACAAAAATGGGAGTGGTAAGACAAATTTCTACAGCTAGTAACTAAAATCCCATGCATGCATTTTCAGTATATAAAGCAGAATCTGACTCAGTTCTAACAGAAAGTCCATTTACCCAAACAACCTATCTAAAACACTCATCAACTGAAGAAGCCTTAAAAGTACAAGACAGGTACACAGAACTCGGAATTCCTCAGCCTCTAGGAATTCACAGCCCAAGGACTTTGAGCCAGAAGTAGATTTCTAGAACATAACAGCTCTCAGTGGATTTTTCTTCATTAATTTGTCCAGTCTATTTTTTATTTCAAGTATGGAACAGAGCTGAGAGCTGAACATAACCCTACAGTAAACAGTATCACCTTTTGTCAGTTTTTAAGATCCCCACTGCAAGTTTTCTTCAATTGTTATGATACAGATCTTCTGTAAGTAGATACAGTGAAGAGCAATACCCTATTCACCTGACTGTATGCTATGTATATGTAAAGATCATAGTTCCCCTCAATCCCCACCTTCCAGACTAAAGCATACAGAAGAGTAATTTCTTTCACAGGGGCCATTCCTGATTTAGATCATCTGTGTCTCTTTTCTTTGCACTTTTTACTGTTCTACAGTAAACTTCTTGAGATAAGGAACCCAAAATCTACACATGGAGTAACATGCACAATGATTTTCTGCCTACCATTGCAATACTTCCTCTTGCAATGTATAACATTCAGTGTGCTCTCCTGACCAGGACAAAGGATTAAACAGATGTTTTTATTAGACTGTGTTTTTATTTAACCATGATATCTCACTCCTGAGTGATAATGGCAACACATCCTGCATCACTGCACAAGTAGAGTTGGGACCGTTGACAGCAGACACATACAGGTTTCAGGGCTGTTTTGAAAAGGAGTGCAAATTAAACTGAAAGTGAGTAGCGTTAGGTGTCAAAAAACTCCAGAGGATTTAATTACATGAATAATCACAAGATCCTGCACGTTATGCACAAAACTTCTATCAAAAATGCTAAAAGAAAGTGTGATGAAAGAATATGCGAATGCTAAACAGTTTTATGACCACCAAAAAACCCCTCCAAATAACCCAAGCCAAAACTGTTGAAGAGGGGGAAAACCTTGATTCAGAAATTCTGCGTTCTGAACTTTGTATGATCTTAAAAGACTTTGCATTTGCAGAAAAACTGAGAGAGAACACGAGTAGCAATTGCGTGCCTATCCAAGCCTTAGGGGTGTCTTGAGGTGCCCCCTCACTTCTGCTCCTGGTGACATCCATCATTAAGGAACATAAGCTCCATATCCTTCTGCCATAAGTTCCCAAGACTGACAGACTGATCTGACAACTAAAATGAAATTCCTGATACAATGTTCAGTGACCATGGAAAAAGGTCATAAACTCTTTATTCAGACTAAACTGGGGAAACAATAACAGAATCACTCCCAATGAAACAGGTTAGACAGAATAACGTACTATTAAATGAAGTACTGGCAAATTTTAATAGAAGTTATCTATCAATCTAAAATAACAAATAAAGAAATATGATTACACTATAAGGGAAAAAATTCATGTCTTTTCCATATTTTTAGAAGTGGTTTTGGTTTGGTTTTTCTTTTTTACATAGGATTCTTCACCTAAACACTATAAAAGTCTTCCAGAAAAGTATTTCAAATATTCTACAAATCTTAACTGTTCCAAAGGTCCCAAAGTTAAAAAGACAGGTCTTAGTTAACATTTAAGTGCCTTTGTTTTCCATTCTGTTTTAGAGGAAAGTGTTCCAGTTTTCCAAGAAATAAATTCTAATAGCTTTAAGTATTTCTGTCATGTGCAAAGCTAAAGTTAGCATGTTCCCTTAAAGGTCAGAGCTTCACTGCTTTTAAGTAAAAATATAATCACTGAGGAAAATTCTCCACAACAATATTCAAATTTCCCAATCACAAAATTAAAAAAAAATCTGTTCAGAACACTGTTAAAAATAGCAAGACTCATACTTAAGGTACCTTGCATAATGTTTAATTGTACTGAGAGACAAAACAAGTTGGCAGAAACACATAGGGACTTTATACATCCATCCACTCAACCCTGACCTACAGTCTGTCTTGGATTTGGTTCATAAAACATCACCCTCATGCAGTATAAAATGTAGATGCCTCAGACAAGGAAGAAATGGGAGTGGAGCCAAGCCAGCTGAATAAGCATTACCACTTCAGTGCATCCACCTTGCTTACTTAAAGGTCAAAGCATACAAATTGTTAGGAAGCAGAAAACAGATGAAGAAATCAGAAACCCAAATTCACCTGAAACACTACTGACTTGGATGCTAACCTAGTGGAGTTCATGTATCTGACTACAGGCAGGGCTCAGTGAATGGTGGCTACCATACTAGGAAACAATGTGTTGGGTAATCTCGGTTGATTGTTTTTTAGGAAGATGGACTGGATTGGGACAAACAAATCACAGAATGACATAAGGTTGAAGTCACCTTTGGAGCTCTCTAGTCTAACCCCCTGCTCAAAGCAGTCGTGTCAAAGCAGGCTGACTCACGGCTGCATCCGGATGAGTGTTAAGTCTCCAAGCATGGAGATCCTACAACCTCTCTGATTTCTGGTTCTAGTGTTTGACCACCCTCCTCACAGCAAAAAGTTTCTTTCTATATAAAGCTGGAGTTTCCCATCTTCCAGCTTTCATTCACACTCTTCCCCTTCCATTTTGGACTGCTGAGACAAGTTAGGCTTCCTCTTCTCTGTACTGTCCCATGAGATACTTACAGGTAGGAATGAGATCCCTCCAAGACTTCTTTGCAAAGGTCATATGAAACTTGTTCTCTCAGCCTTTCCATGTCTGCCATGTGCTCCAGGCCCCTGATCATCAGGGAGTACATTCAGTGGGCTTGTTCCAAGATGTCAAAAGTTCAGGGTAAGCACTATTACAGCCTTTTAAAATATATTTAAAATTCTTCTCTGAATGCAGTATTTGAACAAACTCTGTATTCCAAACAAGCTTAGCCTTCCAAGAAAAACTAACTTTTAAAAGTTGCTCAGAATAACACTACTACAGTGTTTGTAATTGGAGGGGTTTAAGGGAAGTGCCAACTATCAGCATCCAGCAAGGTCCAAAGGACAACAGGAAATCCTCTAAATACAGGACAAACCTAGTGGATTTGGAGCAACAGCCAAGGGCCAGCACATGGTAATATGCAGAGGCTCTACCCCTTGCAGGTGTGGAGAATTAAACAACTGTTGTGTTGGATCTCAAGTCAATCCCTGAAGGGATCATTCTGTATTTCATACCATAACACTGGATAAATATTAGCATTACAGTTACTTGTTAATTGTTTTGAACAGAGTTTAAACTGTGTCATCACCATGCATCCCTGTAACACTCTGTTTGTCCCAGTCAACAGAAGATGCAAAACCAACAGAGGCCTCAGTGGGCTCTATGTCACTTTGAATCAACACTGTGAAGTGTTGTTGGGACACTCAGAGCAATGACGTGATAAAGACAGAGATCTGCCATGCAAGGCATAACAATGATTATTACTTACAGAATATCCATCCACTCTGGACTACTTTAGAAATGTTTATTAAAAAAACCCACCTTAGCAAAAGCAGTATGCTTGAGTGCTTATTGAAGAGTGGTAACATGAAAAATGAGAACAAAGAGATGGAAAACAGTCACAGCATCATAAAACTTAAAAATGTGTTCTAGTATCAGCAGTAATTATAGCCACTATTTCTGCAAAGAACACAGCTATGCACTTCACTACGTTTGTGATTTTCTTATCCAGTATGTTATACCTAGCTTTAAGACCTTATTACAGTCTTTTAGACTCATGTTTATTATATGTACAATTTTCAAGTTCTGGGACAGGATAAAAAAACAAACAAACAACTACCAAGAAACACATAAAAACATTGTTTGGACATGGTTTTCTTATGTCCCTTAGCACTGAATATAAAATAAAAAAAATAGTTATGCAGCATGCACACTAAAATATTACTGTCTAGCAATAGGAAGCAATTCCTTTAGGATGCAAATAGCTGAATTTCCTTCTGATAAAAGAACATAATGCTGTCACAAACGCTGTGGACTCAATTTTTCTCTCAGAAGTGGAGCTCCAGGTGATTTTGTAAATAATTTTATTCCCACCCCTAACAGGGGTTTTTCAGATAAGAAAGAGAATGATAGAAGGACATGCTTTAGTATTATTTTTAAAACCCATTTTATTATGCAGAATATTGATGTATAATATTAAAATGATTTAAAGGATGGCTCTACTTCCTCAAACATGTTTTCTTTTTCCACCAGCGATTGTACTGGGGATAGATCTACACAGACATATAGTCATAAAATAGGCTGCCCACATTTACTTAGAATTTATACAGTACTTCTCATACCAAAACTTGAACATCTCCTAAGTCCTAAGGAATTTATAATTTCTACATTTCTGTGATGTTCCCATCACTTCCAACACTCCTGTTCCAGTCCTTTCACAAGATTTCTTCAAACTAGATTGGTCTTCTGCAAGTATGGGAGGACATCAATACATTAAGTGTGAAGATATCACCTAACGGTATCTGGGAAACAAATCAAATACCATGGCTTCTCATTACTTATCACCATCAGAAATTGCTTTTTTACCATGCATTTTGGCTTCTAATAGTTTTGTCGTCATCTGTTAAAAACACAAGCTACACACCAATAAAACAAAACTGTTAATTCATTCTGCGTACAGTGTCAATAATTGCAGACAAGAGTTGATGATAACAAATTAACAACCGATTCAACACTAATCAAACATTTATATGTGTAAACCCTTCCTCAGAAACTCCTGACTGAAAGATTACTAAAACAAAACAAAACAATCTGAAAAGAAAACTTTCTTTTAGTAAGATTCTGCTTCGTGCTAAAAAAGTTCTAAAGAGAATTCCACTTAGATATGTTTATTTCCAGGACTACACATTCTGATGTACAAGCTTATCTCTTTTAGGTATACACAATTTTCATGTCAGCAATTAGAAGAAATAAGTAGTCTCAGGAATCTCATCCTTAAACTAAAAGTGCTTAAGCAAGTCAACTCCCAACATTTTTACCAGAGGAGCCATATTTTATTCCTTGAAAGTTGGAAATTAACATACTGTACCCCACTACCTTTTCTTCTTTGGTCTTTAGAAATACTCCTATTAATTTGATTTAGCATTAAAACAAGAATAAATGTAATACCTTACTGAGTGTTGACACAAGACTTCAATGAAGTGGTAAGAAATTTGTCAGTTTGAAAAAGATTTAAACCATTCTTATTGTTAAAGTGTTCTTCTACTCATAGCCAATTTTAAACTTGCATTACATTTTTTTCTTTAAATGGTATCTCATTTTTTTATCATTTCAAATACATAAATTCTAAGATATTCCAACACTTTTTCACTAGTTTCTCCTTAACCCATCTTTGGATATTAAATCTCTTTTAAAAAAAGAAATTATTTTGCTTTATAAACCACAAATTAAAATAGGATTTTGGCATTTCCACTTTCATAAATCCTCACAGATTATATCCCGACTCTGTCACAGCAGTTTTATATGCATTGTCACAGCATACAATCTGACTATTAAATATAGAATTTTAGGAAGTATGCATACTTCACAAAAAGAAAAAAAAAGATGGAGATATTCATTATGGATACATTTATGTTTCCTGACTATAACTAACACTCATCCTATAGAAGCCACAAATATTCATCTTAGAATATAATTTCAGATACCTTATAAATGCAGATCTTCCCTAAAAGCAGTAATGAATGGTGAAATTCATTAGCAGCAGAAGAAATTCATTCAGCAGCAGAAACTTGTACTCTCTTACAGAATATAAGAATAAGAGTCTCCTACTCTGTTGTTTCAAGTACCCACCCTGGATGGCTTAAAAACACTCGCAAGAGTTAGAAACACGCTCCCCATTCTTTTAGACAACCAACAAGTTGGGCACCATGCTGGACTAGGAAGTGCTTAGTTTAACAGACACAAGTAAAATAATGCTTCAAGTGCTGCAATAACCTCAGATAAATCCATGCTCCTCTATCCTTATAATCGGTGTGGCTGCTAGGCAGAAAAACACCTCTACCTCTCCCCTCAAATTATATTTGACTGTAATCTCTCATTAGAAAACAGAAACCAAGCAAAAGAAGAACCATAAGGCTCTTCTTTTTCCTTTCCAGTGTTCTTTTTCTCCATTTTTATAGTATTTTCAGAGGTGAGACTGGTCAGAAAACAAGCATTATTTTAAGATCATTCTAAGTGGGTGGCTTTGTTGCTTTAACTGGATCACAAGGAGTGGCATTTCTGACCATAATAATTTCCTGTAGCTTTTTCCCCTTATTAAAATTAAAAACGACATATAATCCAACCACTGCTTCCACTTGGATGCTATGCAATGTCTTTGTCACACATTTTTTGTCATTTTATTAAAGGGCTTTTCCACATTACTAGCTTTCTTGAAAAGGTGTTGCCCAAATAAAACTGGAGTGGTTTGTTTCTTCTTTTAAAGATTATGTTTAACTAATTTTTATGTAACTGTTACAATTTTTCTTATAACCATACCTAGTGCATACTCTCTTACTCATTGCTCAATGGAATATTGTCCCAAAATACACAGGGACAGTATATACAGAACTAGGAAAAATAAACAACAAAACATGAACAGGACTACAAAAAGAAACCTATTTTTTATTTTCATAGTAACTCCACTGTATTTCAAGGAAAATAAATTTAAATTTGTAATTTTAAAATCAATTTTAGTTGTTTCCAAAATGTAAAGAAAATATGTGGACTTGCTTGTGATAAGGACAGAATAGCAATATAAATAAAATAATCATTATATTTGTATATCTACAGTTCAGACAATAAGACACTATCTACCATTGATTGATGGTATTTAGTAATAAGATATAATTTACAAATACAATATCTTTCAATCTTACTATAACATAATTTTTATTGAAACAATATGCCTTTAAATTTTAGCTGGCCATTAAAATACAGAACTTTGTAAAAAAAACATTTACAGCAAAAACTGAAGTCTGTGACATGCTGGTGTGATTTAAAGCTACGTCCAAGATTTTAATAGGATAAGCACAGAATTGACCAGTGAGCTTTAAAAATAGGGTAACACTGAGCTCCTAATCACAAGCATCATTAGCTTTAGTTTTAAAACTTATCAGCAGAAAAATACAATTTCACCAACTACACAGATTTTTTTTTCTATGCAACAGCTTACATTCAGGTAACTCTAAAGAAAGGCCAGGTAATATTTATGATGTTACCCTAACTTAGAAAGTAACACAGCACAGAGAACAACATTTATGCCAACTTCACTGCTTGCTACTCAGCAGTGTGAAAATCTCCGTAGCAATCTAAAATACAAATAGCCATAATTTACAAATATGGCAGTAAACCACTTCCAAATCCTTTATCAACCTCATTCCAGAATTATAACATAATAATAAAAACTAATATTTTGTATATCATAAACTCATACTGCAGAGAGATGACAGGTTTGACATAGTAAAATATATTAGAAACAGAATACTAAGGATGTAGCAGAAAAAGGCAGCAAGAAAATAAAACCTGGAACATATCCCACAGTAACTTCTACTGCTACAATCCTTTCTTCATTAACAGAAGCATTTCATATTTATATCTTATATCAACTCAACTTCTGGCATCATTTACATAATCATGGAATTTGGTTCATTATTTTTAATCTTGTTATCAAGAGGAGTTTGCATCTTTAATTTTTGCACATTATGATGCCAACCTACCTTCTGCCTTTCAATCACTTACTGTCCTGAAAATACTCATGTATTGTCAATACATCTCCTTTTTTCCACAAATACACATCCTTACATTATCCTTGACCACATCAGACATTGTAGCAAGATCAGTGTCCACTCGTATTACAGTCATACCTTCATGTGGCTTCGTAGAACTACTCATAATCTACATAACTGCTAGCACCAGGATCTGGGATCATGGTACTGATGAAATTAATTTGCATTCAGGTGTTACATGAAATTCCCCTCTGAAATTCTATAACCATGAACTTAGAGGTCCTCACATACTCACAAAGTACACCATTAATGTGCATTTCCTAAATGTAACTAAGTGTTGAGAGATAAATGAGTGCTGAGGGTTTCCAAGGGAACTGGAACTCTATTTAAAGCCTCTTACTAATTAGATCACCAACTAAAACCTTGCTCAGGTAAATATAAATAATAGCTATTCTCTTAGAAAACTTTAAGGTAGACAGCAACAGATTTTTTTCACTAATCCAGTTCTTTTCGTTTGGCAACTATAATGTAAATGTTATGAAAGGACACATTTCATGTGCTTTAGTTGAATTCAGAGATCTAACTGGTTCAGTGACATGTTAGAAAACAAAATCTCAGTGTTACTGCTTAGACCAAAACACAGGGTAGCATTGAGTAAAAGAAGTAACTCTACACTGACGAGCAGGGAAAAGGAGTCATGTTAAAACCTATTTCTTGTGAACTGCTCAGTATCTGCAAGCCATCATGTCCTTGCTACTGAGATAGCTAGATTAAAGCTAATACATTCAATTCCACTTTGATCATAGCACAGCTTAGAAACAAAGAATGCTCCTTAAGATACTTTCGAATTTTGAGCCGACAATATTTCCCTTCAGAGCCCAACAGAGTCAATGATGTCCTGTCAGTTGCATCACAGCAAATAATATGAACTATATTTAATGCTACATAGAAAATATACATTGGATATTCAGTCTTGGCACAGAAACCATGCAGTACTAGTGATATTCCTTGAACTTGATAGTAATACCTCTTAATGTCAGTATAAAATAGTATATTGACTCTGAAGCATAATTCAAATTCAATAGGTCACGGTCTGCTAAAATTCTAGGTACAACAGCACAGAGCTCAACGTTTCTATTTGCACTGTTTCTTGAAACAAACAGAAGAATAAACCTAGACAAAGGAGTTTATGGAGAATAATGAGGAGTAAATTATAGGCAACTCCCTTCATCCAGATGATTATGAAAAATATTTCAAAAACCTGTAAAGAAGGAGTTTGCTAATCTGTTCTGTTCAATTCACTCTGTTCATGAGGAAAACAGCCTAATGATTAATTCTTCCAGTCTGTTTAGTTCTGGATCCTGAGCTTTGCTAATTGCCTAACCTTCCTTTGCTGGATCTACTTCTCTGTAGGGAAAACAGGGGAACAGGTTGCCACCCTCCTTACTGTTTAGGGTGTCATATCTTACATCCCTTGAGCCAAACAAGACCACAGTTGACAGCCAGAGTACTGTTAAAGCTCGAATGCTGCATACGGCAATTGAAGCAATTACAGGTGTCCTTTCAGAACAAAGCATGCTGAAGGGGGAAATTCTTTTTCTCCCTAAAATCTACAAGATTTCCCCCTCACCACTCTTAAGAATAAGCTCAAAGACAGCTATACAGGTTCAAGAGAGCTGTGAAACCTGCACAGAATTGCAGACAATTTTGAGCTGAACTGCTTTTTTCTCCCTAAAAACCCCCAAACTATTTCTAGAACTCATGAGGTCAAACTGCATGTAGGGAGGTCAGGAAGGAGCATTTATGACTGACTCTAACTCATCCTACTCATAATGGTATGACATACACACATTTTGATTCCACGACTACAGATACATTACAAAAAATTTTTCAATATCTGGGAATATTTCTAGAGATAATAACTATGTCTAAATACTCATAGCTATAGACTAACATATATATATTGGAAGTTAAATTTCAAGATTCTAGCACTTGAGGACATTTCAACCATTAATTTGATATTTAAGGATTAATATGAAACATCTGACTTTCATATTTTACTGTGTTCTTCTTTTTTTACTACCTAAAAGTAGTACTCATTCTAGGTCAAAACTATTTATGAAATACTGTAAAATCTTGGGGTTTGTAAAGTCTTGGGGCTTGTTATTCTTAATACTTATCACAAGAAGAGATTTGTACATATATGTACACAAAATATCATAAAGCCTGTGTTATGTATGCTGCTGGAAAAATCTATCATCACTGAAGAGGTTACTTTAATAAAAAAGGGCTTATCTGGGTATGCAGTATTAAAGAGATTCAAAATGATAGGCAGTGAAATAAACCACTGCAAAGGAAGAGTGAAGATTAAAATAATTAAACCTAAGAAAGGAATATCAAAGGTGATTTAGAATCACATTTATGAACATCATCTTAAAAAGACTGAATTTCAAGAATGATGCAAAAGCAAGTATGCAACATGCCCACACAGTATAAATTATGCATATTTATTTATAACAGATATTTAGTATTCATCAAGAGCATGCTTACATGACAGGACACTTACCTGATGCAACTTCATCAACACAGAGATTAAAAAAATAAATAAGAGACTGTGGAATTTAGCAATGAGAAGGCTAATTGATAGCACAGTACCCAGATTGCAAACTAGCCAGCCTTAACATTTCTCTTCTTCGTTAACATATTTGTTTTGCAACACATCAGAGAAATAAAACCATCAGCAGTTTTCCTGACATTTATAAGTGGCAGATCCTATTTAGGGATGGAAATGTCACAGGGGACTATCCAAAATCTTTTCCTTGATACTTTCTATTGAAAGAAATTCCAAAAGCAAATAGTGGGAATTGAGAACATCATGCCAACAGTATCAAACTTGTATTTGATGCTATTAAATAAAATGCAAGTTCCTCAGCATTTCTTGCTTCAGTTAGGCAAATATATAGTTCCAATTAGGGATCAAGCTCATTCATTCTATTTTTCAGGAGGTTTTTTAATTAAAAAAGAAAAAAGTATCTTAAGGAAACTTCTAACAGGTCAATTAGTTGGTGAGAACTGCATAAATGGCCACTTACACTAGATAGAGTGTTTCATTTGATTTTATCAATGTTTTATTATTTTATTAACATGCCTAATGAAACTTACTAGTTTGACATGATTTGAGAGATACGATAGCTATCTATTAGAATATATATATTAAAAATTATTCTTACCAAAATGACTTGGAAAAGAACTGGAAAAAGATGGATTTCTTCCATGAGGCTGTAAAAACATATTTTAAGATTTATTTAAAAACAGAGGAATGGAATTCTTTTTTAACAGACTAGACTCACAACAGAAACAGAGTACTAGAATAGCTGTTGCCAAAATCCATGACCCAGAACCTTAGCCTTAGACTAGCTCTCAACAAAAATGAGCTCCACTTCAGATATTAAATAGAAAAAGAAATGTCAGACTGTTTTGGAAATTACTTCCAGGTCTGCTTCACTGATGTGATTCAAGTGAGTGGAACAGTAATTAAGTTAATATTTTTTAATGGCAGAAATTAATAAAAATTCATAAGGATATCACTATACATACTATGAAACAGAGTGCACCATTAACTATTTTAATTAAATAGACTCAGCACACATAATAGAATTATAAATATGCTGTGTTTTTCTAAAGCATGCAATATTTACTAGCTTCTTGGGTTTAACATATTTCTATATGATACTTTTGTCAGCCAATTCTCTTGACAATGCTGAGGAGTGGTGGCCCTAAAGAGGTTAGCTATATTCTCCTGCATTTCAAAATCAGATACAAACCAGCATGTATATGCTTATAAGAAAGAAGAATTTTCTCAAAAATCAGTAATACCTTACATTAATGCAGTATGTTCTACTCTTAGAACACAAAACACTTTATATTTATTAGTAAAGCATGTGTGTCTCTCACATGCTACGACATATGAATTACATACTCTTAACTGTATTAGATTGTCTGGTTTGAAGAATGATTGTCACCTTTCTTATACAGTATACTAGATGCCTGTTCACCAAGCATGACAGAAAACACCAAATTGTGTCTTCCAAAAATTTTCTCGTGTCTCTATAACATTACTGAAGTGTTTCCTAAGCAATTGGTAGGTTTAGCCTTGTGATACATCTAAGATAAGGCTGTATTATGAATCATGCATAATAAATACAGAACTCAAACACAGAGAGCATGTCTGGGATCTCACCATGCAACAAACTACAAAACTGTCTTTCAAGAAGTATGTCAGTTAAAAACACAACTTTATATTAAATCATTCTCTGTGAATAAACATGAGTTATATTTGACTAAGATAAGCATCTAATTTCACGTTTGAAGCTTTACTATGTAAAACTCTATACTGGCTTCTGGTACAACAGTAACCAGATTAATTCTGTTTGGTAAACTATTTGTATAAAAGAACTTACATATTCCTAAAATCACATAGTTCAATTTCAGAGTTTTTATTCATGTCCAGTAAGAAAAAAGAAGGTATTATTTTACTGGATAGTGTAAGCTAAAGTACTGTACTGTGAACTGAAGTGGCTAAAAGAAATTTAACATTCTCCTCTATGAACTTAATGAAAAAATTCATAGGGAGCTAGAAGAAACATCCAAGGGTTATAAAAGAATAAAATGCTTCATTGAGGTTAATGTCACCTATCAAGCTCTGGTTGTTCACATTTGCTGGAATCACATAATGTAAAGGAAATACAATAAGGAATGAAAACCACGCTAACAGAAAAACAAGGAATGAAAGCCACACTAACAGAACAACCATATCTACGAAGAACTAAGAATTACTTCTGAGTAATGCAGAAGTGTGCATTATGTATGAATAATGGTTTACTACTTCTTACTGGTTTTCTATTTCTCTGATCCTTGCCTTAACCTAAAAAATGATTCTATGATAAGAATCTGTATGAGTTTGAGGAGGGAGCAGGGGCTTAGCATAAGAAGATCTGTTGCATTGTACAGCACTGGCACATGGACATAGAGATGTGCAAAACACATCCACTAAATTGTTCAAAACATAATAAACCTAGGTGCATAAAACTCATTTTATGCACCTATATATACACATTTTACAAAACTAATAGCCTTGTTTGAACAAATGTGTTTATTTTTTCTTGCATACGGAAATGTTACACCCAACAGCGAGAAAAGAGTTTATGTAAGGAAAGAAACTCGTTATTTCTAAGTTCAGAAGCTTGAATTTAAGGACAAATTCTCTTCTTATTAAGTTGAAGGGAAGAAAATTCCATATGTAGTGGAAAATATTTCCTTTCATAGGTCAGGAGAATATGAAAGCTGTTCTCCTCTGGGCAGTCTAATAACTCTTAAATAAACAGTTATGGCACCTTGGACATAGCCAGTTCATAAGAGAGTCCCAGCATTGCAGATAGGAAGACATTATATTTGAGGTTCATTACCAGAGCCAAATCTCTGAGTTAATGAAAAGCTTAGGCCATGCCTATAAAACAGAATTTTGCTCGTGTGGGTATAACAATACTGAACATAAAAAAGCCCCATTTAAACACTACAGACTCCCAAAAAGAGCAACAACTGTAACAGTAATCGTACAGACAAAATTAAGTTTTGCCAGCACAAACTTACTTGTGCTTAGGGCTTATTGGAATTACTTACCCCAGCAAAAGCCGCTCACTTTGCTACATAAGCAGCATTTAAACTGTGAACACATTAGCAGTAAAACACAATCAAATACCAAGAATAGCTAAGCAATACTATTTTAGGCAAAACCTAGAAAAATGCTTTTCTGGTAAAGGGTAAACTATGAAACAATTGTTTCCAAAAACTGCAAGCAGTCCCGATTGTTACAGCGTTACAAAGTCGGCTTTACTTTCTGCTGAGATAAGCTAAAACAAAACTGGAGCCAATATGGATGTTCTCAAAGGTCATCTGCAAACCTTTATGACTGAAGCAAAAAATAGCTGCAGCCTCTAAAGAAAATTATACATATAACTTATATAAAGCATAAAGTCACATCAAGCATTGTATTAAGACAAAGCTTAAAGCTGATTTATCCCAACCTTGAATATATGTGCTGAAGAGAGAGAGTGACATTATCATACCCTTCATTGCTATCTTACATAGTTTTACAAAGAAAATGTCTTAAAGTCAGAGAAAGAGGAGTTTAGCTATGGAATTTATTTCATAGAATGTTCACATTTGAAGCCAAAAGTAGCTTGGTTCTTCATAGACATTTATAAAATTTATATTTAATAAGTTCCTACTCCATTTGGAAAACCTACAAAATCATCACAATACACATAAGCAAATCATAACACTAAATAACAATACTAAATATGTTCTTCTCATTTAAATCTATGTATAAATAAACAACTGGCTCAAAATAACTGGTCATCTGATTTTATAAGACTTGCTACCAGTACAATCTGAATTTTTAATATACTAACAATTTTCAGAATGAGATTACACATCCAGTTTCGCTTTCCAACAATTTGCAAGATATGTTTTCCTGAGATATCCTAAATTACCTTTTTTTCAAAACACAGACCTACTGCAGGACACTGAACACCAAAGGCTTTTTGTTACAGGTGTGATCCCTTAAAAATTTAAAAGACAGAGAATGTGATGTTATCAGATATAAGCTTTAGAGAAAAGTTGGGGGGGGATGTGTGAAAACCTGGGTATTACAGACATTTTAAGCTGAACAAATAAGTAGAAATTATTCTGAAGAACAGAACTGGTGGACACGCATAAAGCAAGCACCAAGACATTCATTTTAAAGGGATGAAATGTCAAATCCACAACAAATTTTTGAAGAATTTGGTCAGCTGGTTGATACAGTATGCTTGAGCTTTCAGAATGTATAAGGACCCCTGATAAGGGGTCTTAAAAAATAGCCATAGCTGTTCAGATTGCAAAAGCACAGCTGAAGGAGACAATATTCAAGAAATTTATGAAGTAGTGTGCTTCTTTTACACCATAAGACGATGGCATCAAATTAAGTGGCAAATGCCAAATCAGACAAAAAAATCCAAAGACAATACCTGAAGATGATAAAACTTCATATGCACGTGATTATGCTATAGATTAACCATTATTGTTATTTGTCAAATACATCTTTCAATCCACAAAAATGAAACAAAAATTACTCCTCAATAGCTACTGTCTACAGAACACGACGAATTCTTATATGGCTTCTGAAAAAAAAACAAAAAAACAATCCACAGGGATCTGAGAAAGCCTTCTGAAAGTATTCCCATTCACCTGACTCCTTCCTATAGTCTTTGGGCACCTACTACTGAACATAAGAGAATGAACTTTTCAGTGGTTTACATCTGCTTTGTGCCGAACAGAGGATTCATGGCAGAACTGAATTCACTCAGGTCTGGAGCTCCAACTGTAGCATCCAACTGGCTGACTTTTCCTCATTATCTGCTTATTTTTTATTTGCTACTTATATTACCAAAGGCAAAAATTCACTATTTAAAAAATAACTAAGAATAAATGGCATTTTCTCCTTCTTTTTAATGCTTTACACTAAAAGAGTAAATATGTGAACCTTCCAATACGACACTTTTCAAACATTCACTTAACAGTAACATCAAATATTAGCTTCACATTTTTACAACTTAGACATTCAGTAATTGATCAGCAACACGAAAGAGGAGACAAAATTACAGGTTTAAGGTTAATAGCTAATTTCTTCACTAAAGAGGAGCCTTTATAAAATGTAACTCTAAGGAGTGGTGTTTTACATTAAAAACGGTGATTAGTATTACAGTCTGTACATGACTAGACTATGAGAACTCACTTGCAATAATGATCTCTGACCACTGCCTTTGATATGAATTACAATCATGTGTGACTTGACAACAGTGTTATTAGCTGACACACAACTTAACATTTCAAGAGTCTGTTTCTGGGCAAGTCTTCCTGCCTGGTGTTATTTGATAAAGCAGCATATATGCAAATATTACACCAAAAAATAGGAATAGCCAAGTTCATACAAATTCTTTGCTCTTTAATATTAGCATTACTTCCCTAATAAGAAAATCAAGGGTTTTACTACTCAATTTTCATAGATGTGAACTAGAGTAATCAAAATCAGATTCTAAAGCTACATAAACATTGCCTAAAATTCTAATAAACCAGTTTCATCTGCTGTCAATCTCTCAACCCATCTGCATTGTAATTTTCTCACTAATGTTGTACACCTCTAACATGTAATTCTACTGCTCAATTTGGCTGGACTAGGGCCTAAGGCTTACCTGTTATCAGAACTATTCTACTTTATTTTATTCATAGTCATAGAAAAAAAGAAAACACATAAAATCGGAGAAATAATTTAGAAACAAATAGATCTACTTTTTAAAGTGAGTATTTCAACCTTCAACTAGGAAATTAAAATGACTAATGAGAAGAACAAAGTGTTTTTAAAGCAATTAATATAAACTCACATTAATCAATTCACAAGGAAAGCACTGCAGCACTAGTCCTCTAGCATAATGGCAAAGAAATCACAGCAGGTTCAAAGACAAGCTATGTGCAAAGCTAACAGGTGCTTGTGAACTGAATCACAATGCTACCAACATAAAACAATTAAAAGCACCAGATCAACTCCAAAGAGTTTGGTTTTGGTTTAGGGGTTTTTTAGTGTTTGTTTTTTTGAAACTGGGGGCTAGGATATTAGATAGACCATTTCAGAATATACTGAAATTGTCTTTAATGGTCTTTAACAGATAATTCATGGGTATGAACAGTAGCACAAAGTTTGAAAATTGGACCATTCTTGGATGACTTCAAAGACACTATGATAAAAAGTAACTTTAATTAGTCAAGACAATCTGTTGTTATGTACAAGATTGATCCATCTATCATCTTCACAGGTACTAGACCTGTAGCACTTAGAAGCAGCACAATTTTTTGTTGTTGTTGCTCTGCAGCACCTTCCTGTTTCGTTTTGTGACAACTCTTCCCCTTTTTTAGAGCAGTGCCTAATGTTTGTCTGGCAAATTTATTTTAAGGACAGGAGGTGGGGAAGGTTCCTTAATTTGGTCCCGTGTTCTTCACCATTAGTTCTTAGGTAAGTGTTTCTCCCTCAGGAAATTACCTTAATAACAGAATACTGGAATGTGCACCACTCTCATGTTTACTATCTGATGCAATACCTCACATTCTCTTCACCTCCATTTTATTACTTTTACTGTCTCACTTCCTTGCAACCAAAAATGTCTATTTTAGCATCCCAGAAAAATCAGATTCCACAGTTTAGAAGGTTTCGCTTTCAGATATATTAATGTAATCAAATGGTATGAGCTTCTGACTAAAGGTAAGCCAAGTAGTTGCACAAAAGAGCATGCACCTACATTTCAGAAGGTTATCTGCAAGTTAAAAATCATGATCCAGTAAAAGTTTCCAGCAGAAGCACAGTATAGAATAGCTTTCAATAGCCAAATCACATAAGAGCAGCTAATTGGTATATCATATTAAGAGAAACTAAGACATTTATATCAACTCCTCCTCACTACTAGAAAAAATAGCAATCTGATCATTACAGACCACAGCAAAACAGCATAAAAGACTCAAAGCAGGAACAAAAAAAATCCCAACCCTTAACAGACTATGTCTGACTTCTTATGCACCCATATAACATTAAGTTGATAAACACACAAGAGGACAAAGTATTTTATGATACTGCTCTTTTTGAATACAGACTTTGCATAGTTAAATCAGATCTCTCCCTGCTGCAGACACTTGCTCCCACTGTGAGAAGTTCTGTTCCTTCAAGAACTCTTCACACAAGTACAATCCACCAAGAGCAATTAACACAGGAGACAATTTTTTTTAAAAACAAACTGTAAGTGAGGTATCAGACATCAATTGTTGCATGATGTAAAAACAGGTACAAAAAGGGAAACACCTGACTCAATTATACTCTAACCCATTAAGGTCAAAACAGGCAGGAAAACACTCATCCTTTTCTAAAACTGGATTGTCTTCCTGTGGATACTCATATGGTCAGATGCCCAAACACTTAAAGTATCACAGAAACACATTAAAGTTGGAGTTTTTTACAGCTACCATCTTATACAAGAGGGAATTTATGTTTGTGAGAGATCTAATTCTGCAGCACACTAATGGGATATCACTAGAGTTTTCCACTGCTAAATTGAAAAGTAATAGAGTGTAAGGGCTCCCATAATAGAGAATGCTAAAAATTACCTCAACAGTGGAGGAATGGAAGAGATTAAAAAGTATTTTTTGTATTCTTACAAAATGTTAATTAAAGGCATTCAAAATATGTATTATAATTAGTATATTTTATCATAAGCTTAAAAATATAAAAAATAATATAAAACCCATCAAAAATACAATAGTATTCAAATATGTGTCTATGCCATAAATAACAACCTGTAATAGTAAACAGAAGTGTCCAAAAATGGTAAAAAGATGAAATGCCTCTCCTCTGATATTACAAATTAGCTAACTTACAATATGAACTATGAAAAAAATGAAACAAAAAAATGGAGTGCATCTGTCTCCTTTCAAGTCCTAAAATAAGAACTGCTCAAATGCTGATGCCTCTGTCAGAAAGCACACTGGCAAAGTCTGAGCTGATGGAAAGAAGAATGTTAAGTCTGAGATACAAGAAAATTGGTGGTATTAAAAAAGAGAGAGCAAGAAAGAGAGAATATGTTAGGTAAACATGTCTGAGAACAAGTTATCATATGGAACAAACTAAATAAATGCATAGTAGCACTTAGCCTCCTCCCAATTCAGTCTTTAATAACGTTAATTATAGACATTTTTGAAAGGCATGGGAACAGTAAGGTAAATATTAATTTCATATTTTGTCATTTTACAATTGTATTGTTACCAGCGTTTTCATTCATTTAAAGTCACAGAAGAAAGCATCCATCCTTGAAAGCCAGGCATTGATAAAATGTAAGCTTGGAGGAGCTACAGAGACTCAGTGCAGTGACTTACATCACTCTTATCAGTACTAAAACGCAGTAGAGTTTTTCCACAAAGAACAAATTAAATCCCACAGGACTTGTGTCCAGTGTTATTTATTTACTTCCCATCACAATTTTTGCAGATATTTTCCATCTGTCTAACGAAAGGGGCAAAAGAGAACATATGCCTTGAGTAATTCTGAGCTCCATGAGAACTGATTAATTAGCCATCAAACCAAAACAGAATCAATTTTGATACAGTGTTCACTATAGCATGTACCTAGTTTCCATTTTGTTCACTGGCAGTTTGTACAAATATGAATATATTATTCACCTCTGTCATGTAGCATTGGCTACTTCCATCAAAAGTTTTTGGGAAGCCAAAGAATCAGGAAGAAGACCAAGGGATAAACTGCACTCCTTCAGAAACCTAGCCAAACAAATGATTTAGTGAAAGTAAAGAAGAAGACCAGCAAGACACGTGAGAAACAGAACAATTACAGATGGGTAATCTGGAATCTGGTAGTCAGTCCTTAAATGACAGTACTAGATATACTGGTATTTAAGATTATTAATAGTTTGTTCAGTGTTCAGAGCTGCTCCTTAATAATATTAAGAAAAGAACTCCTGTCTGCTGCCAGATGACCATGAGGATGAATGTGTATCCACAATCTATCTACACTGAGCATAACAGCAAATACATGTGATTCCTCAAATAAAAGGAATTCAGCAGGGAGAGGAAATGAGCTGCTAATATAAGCAGCATTCCAGATACAGAAGTATTCTTTATAACTCTTAGAGTATTAGAATATCTGTGGGTTAATTCTAAATGTGGATAACTTTTCTATTTGTTTCCATAATACATAACATTCTGCAATAACATAAACAGCTTCTTTACAATAAAAACTATTCTATACAATCCAAAATATTTAAAATCTCCCTATTTCCTAGTTCATTTGTAATCTACTTAGTATATTAAAGCACCATTCCCAGTAGAATCATAAACGATTAAAAGAGTTTCATCTTCTGTAATAAAAAGTGGGAAAACAAATTAAATTTCTTTTCTTATTTCTTTTTATCTTGTGCTCATTTCAATCAATCAAAGCAAGACAGTACAATGCTCAGCAACCTCTTGGCCGAAACACATCAGACACCACAAACACAGAACAGTGACTGCAAGAACAACCAGATTTTCTGGGCATATCCAGCAAGATAGAGAGATGCTTCCTTATTACTACCTACTCACACAGTTAAGTTCCATGCCACTTTTTTACAGTGTGATGCCCATCACACTCTAAACTTCGGAATAAGAAGAAAAAGATATTAAGATACTTTTAAACATATTGAGGATATCTACACCAAATGGTAAAATCCATATTTAGGAACTTTTAAAAGGTAGCTATACTTGCAGGAAAACTGACCAGCTTACAAGTTAAATGACTGGTGTAAACCTTTAACAAATACATCGCCTTTGTCCTAGCAACAAATATGTTTAGTTGAACAAAAATTTTAATAATGTTTTGGGGTTTTTTTCTTTTACATTTTAATGATGATTTAATGCTAAAATTCTTATGATTTTTTCTCTAGTGTTTTATTGGCTAAATCCATATTAAAATAACCAGGATCACATAAAATTGACACAAAAGACATAAGATTGTGTTCTATAACAAAAACTCTCCGTGAGTTTTCTAAATCAAAGTGGTAGTCAAAGCAGTACTATAGTGAGATCTGTTATTGCTAATTCCTAATAGGAAAAAAGAAATTGAAACAGAAAGAACCAAGAGCAACAGAGAATGTGTAGTTGTATCACCTCACAGAAGCAGGGCTGTGCTCAGTCAGGGCCACCAACAGTTTCAGAGCATACAGTGGTACAGGGTCTGGAGCCATCAGAATGTGCTCATATCTGAAAGGCAAGGTGGAGAAGAGGCTGAAACAGTGAGGAGAAAAAAAAAATGGTCAAGAGACAAAAAAGTTGATATTAAAAATGTGTCATTTCCCATTTCCAAACTTTATAATAACCACAATGGAAATACAATGCTGTTTGGAATTGTACAAAGCAACAAGACTCGCTTACAAACAGTATTTTAAAGCCAGCATCAGAATAACTTTAAAAGCAGTATTAATAACATTTTTAGAGAGAGATACATAATTATAAAATATGTAACAGTATATACACCTGTGTATATATACATATATACATATATATATGGAGGTTGTATATATAACACATGCATATTTTATAACCATAAATTATATTAAAATATATTTATAAAACATTCATCTTATCTACATGCATATGACTTATTTATTGATCTATAGTGAATACTTTAATCTTTCAGAGACAAGTAGAAAATGAGCATCAAAATATTATGAAGAAGATTTATTGGGTGCTCAGGTAGACTATCAACCAACTTCTTTATGATTAAGCTCTATATTTTGCCTACGTGGTGATGTATCTCAAAACTGAAAAAGACCCTCACATTGAGCTTTATATTTTATCTCAAATTTCAAAAAATATTGCTTTCATTACAGCATACTTCCATTCTCCAAATAATACAAAACTGAAGAATACTAAAATACTCCAAAATAATGTTTATTGAGAGCTATGGCAGTGAAAATAAAACTACAAGAGAAACCTCTTCAAAACATTTACAAATATCACCTCATGGAAATCTTGATAAGGAAAAACAGGCTGCTGAAAAGCAAAATGGACCTTGTTGCTACTAACATTCCAGTGATGTCCTCTCAACAAACAGGGCTAATTTTATTGTGTTTAAGCAAAAATGTATCTAGATGGCAATAGGATGGAAGTGAGAAAGATGTAAGCACAGACTCAGCTACGTCAAAACACAGTGTTTGATTACAAATAGTGTTACTCCAAACACGTGGAAGTAATAGAATAGGAAGTATAAATATCCTTTGTAAAAGAAAAACCATGAAGAATTAATCAAGTACAAATGAAAGAATGATTTGTAGGAGAATGTGGTAGGTCATATGCAAAAAAAAAATGCTTCCACAAAAAGAAAAAAAATATAGTGTTCTGATGAGGGGAGGGGGTGGAGTCATGCAATTCACTAAGAATTTTACTTCACATCTTCAGATCCCTAGTGCTGCCTGAACTGAGGAATCTGGATCAATTCCCACCACCTGCATGCTGACATGTACTCTACTGTGTGCTATCTCTTCCCCTCTCTACAGGCACACCACACCACATCTGATTTATGCAGGAAGAAATTCTAGAAGTGATGAGGTGCTTTCCAGCCAAGTTTCCGACCTGGTCCATGAGGAGGAGGGAGAAGCACACCAGCTGTGCAGTCTTGATGTAACCTGTGGGAGTTCCTTCACAGGCACTAATATTTCTACACAGCCTATGGGCAATGTGTCATGTCTACTACATGCTAACTTGAATGTGCCACTGTAGAGTTGCAAACCACACTGCAGTATCTACCAAATTATCAGCTGCAAGTCAGTGTTGACTTTATGTCTTTAGTGATTAAAATCTCGCTTTTAGAAATGACAGATTCCAGTTCCTCAAAGAAAACTATTTCTCGCTGGTGATTAAAAAGTCCCTTCCTTCATAAAAGAAGAAAATATTGTAATGCATTAGTAGACACTGATCCCAAAAGCCCTACATGTGAGCAATACATATTCCCGTGAAACATAATGGGACTATTTGCAAATTTTTTTGCAGAGTCTGTGACTAAATCTTCCAAGTAAAGATGCTATCAGGTGACTCGGACACAGATTACTAGAGTCAATGTCTTAGCAATTAATATGAACACACTGCCTTACTAAAGGCCATTAGGAGCTTTGAATATTATGAATCTTCTCTGAAGGGAAAATGCTTGAAATACTTTATTAAATGAATGGGTCATCAAATGATTGCACTGCCATTTCAAAATACAAAACAGTAGAGGACATTTTATAAGGGTTCTATAAACTCCAAGTACTACACTGTAAGGAGTTACTTTGTCAATCTTTTCTATAAACAATCATGACAAAAGCACCTAAAGATTTAGAGATATGGACTCTCCTAAGGTCTTAAAAAAGAGTAAACATTATGTCAAGTCTCTTGGACTTTGCAGGAGAACTGGCTTGGCAGTCTACTAAGAACAAGCTACATAATCTTTCAAATGAAATAAACTTTATTTACACATTCCTCTATTTTGCTGGTTCTGGCTCAATTTTCAAATGATATATAACTAGAAATATCAAGAATTAAAATGAAATAGAACTGGATATAAAGCATTTGCCATGTATTCATTGTCTATAGCTGCAAGTTTCATTTTGGTTATGAAACACTCAGGAGAATGACCTTTCAGTACAGTAAACTGAAATTTTATGACACTATTTCATTCCATTCAATCAAAACCTGATGAGGAAGCTAACTTTCTGATCTATAAATGCACAAATATTTAATGGAATTACCATTTTATTGATGATGCAAAAGATGTGAACAAAGTGGTAATCATGGCACTCCTGCATTTATCTCAAAACCAAGTCCATTTATATTTTATACATAGTGACCCACATTCTATTCTGAGGGTCATTTTAACATTTAAACAAATTAATTTGAGGAAGATATTTATAGGAATGAAACATATATAAAAATGTGTATCATTATAATCTTAAGTAAAAAAAAAATTACATATTTAACCCAGATGTCCCTCCCATTTTCAGCAGCTCTCAGTTCTCAGTAGACTCAAAAGGGGTTGAAATACCCACTTTCCCACACAGACGGCCCATGAGCAAATAGTCATCACATACCTCCCCTTCTCTGTCTTCCAGCTGAGTCCCACTCTGTCCCATCCTTTACCCAGCAAAAGATAGACTAAACATCATCAAACACCTCCTCAGTCTCCAAATGTTCTCCATTTTCAAGTAACCCATATTTCCTGGGATAGAGCTCTACCTTATCTTCACAAGTAGGTTACACTGAATCTTAAAGCCTTGAACCAAGATCCTGAGCTGCTGCAAGACCCTTTTTCATACTTTCATACAACATAATGCATGCAAAGATAGCACAGGTACAGTCCCCAACGTAAGATCATATTTAGTTTCAGACCAAAAAGCCCTGCCACCCAATTGAGCTAGTAAGCTCGAAGAAAGTGGTATGCTGGCTAACCTGGAATTAACATGACACACCCATCCAAACACACACCCTCCAGGTCAATGAGACACATCGTACAAGATGGACGTGTTTCAAGGACAAGATGGACAAGGGCAAGTTTCAGAGCAAGGAAACTGTCTCCCTTGACTCCAAGTCTCTTCCCCTATCTGAAGAAAATTACCTGACAGCTTTTAATAATGCATATACCCCATTTTAAAAGTAATGTTTCCAGCTGCCATTTTAATTTGTACTGATACATTCTGTATTTCCCAGAGGAAAAAAATATGAAGAAAGGTGTGTAAGTTTCTCTCTAGAACTCTTAAGATGTCCTTCCAATTCTCTGTCATAGAGAAGAGTTTACACATCTTGCATGGATAAAACTTTGGTCCTCAAACTGTAAGATCATAATTCAATTATCAAGAGACAGTCTCGTATTTGGAGAAGACACTGTGTTCCTAATCATAATCCAGCATCCATTCTTCCAGCCTTCTTCCATTTATTGGACGTAGGGGTGGGGAACAATTTTCTCACTCAGGGCAGCTAAGTATTCATCACTTTTGAGGACCACACATGAAAATACACTGTACTGTTATTAGAATAATGTAAAATATGAATGATAACTCATCACTACTGTACTCATCTTGTGTTCACGCTTGCTTTCCCTCTACAGACAGATGTTACCAGGTCACAGTTAGCACGTGCATAATACAGAAAGCTGTCTTTATGCTCACCTGCAAGTCAGCATGAAATGAGAGGCCTCATTTGACCACAGATCTTGTAAATGGTTACATCTGGGTGAACCACGGAGGATTAATACCTTACGTACTACTCCTTTTTAAAAGTTATATGTCGTTCCATATGATATCAGACCATCTTACGTGAAGGCACAATATCCAAAATAGACAAAAAAGATGTTGTAGTTAGGCTGTTCTAACTTTATTAGCAGAACAAAGAGTAGTATTTATATCACAGCCCGAAAGCTAGGGGGAATCTTGCTTTGCTCCAAGAGCAGCCAGAGGCATAGTATCAGAAGTGAGTGTCACACAGAAGTTGTGTTTGTGTTGTATATGACAAAATACTAAATAAACCTAGGTGGACATGTTGGGCAGAGAACTCTGGCAGCAGTTAATTGCTATTCCTCTTTTTGCTTTGCCATTTAAACATAAAAAGGGTAGTTAAAACAAATATGCTGTCAAAATAGATTGAGTATCAAGTTATTCCCCATTACAGGAGCAATATTATACTTACTGAGGCAGCAATAAATCTCTAATGAGAGACAGAAGCTTGCTGTTTGAGTCGAGGCTCTCCCCTTTCTCCTCAGCCATGACCTCGTGGCTTAAAAGCAGTGATGTGGTTTCTGAGAGCAACCGCAAGCTGAAGAGTCTCCATTCCACTTGAAAATAAAGGTGCCAAGAATGTGACCACACTGAAGCATAATTACAACAAAATGTGGAATTCACGGAAACTGTAGCTGATGCACCCATATACTTACCATTCTGACTGTAGACCAAAGAAACCAGCGGTGGGAGGATACAGTCTTCAACCTAAAACAGAGAATCAGAAATATCTGTCTTAGATTATTCACAGATGAAAAAGAACAGAGACACACTATCATCTATATTTCACTGCTAGAGCCCTTAATCAAAGAGATGAATAATCATGGATATTCATCCATAATCACTCTAATAAAGCCACCAAGTTCATTTTTCGATGGTAAACTGCCATAAGTTAGAGATGTTAATGTACTTTTAAATAGAAAACAACAGTAACATTGGTATAATTCTTTGACAGGGAATTTGAATTCAAAATACAGAATTCAGTGCAGATGTAAGATATTAAGAAAAAAGAGTATTAGAGTATCTTAATCCCAATGCTTTAATCCATAAACTAATCACTGAATTAAGTTCAGATGAAAAATCCTTCTAAAACAGAACTGCATAGAATTAAGATACATCAGGGAAGATGTACTACCTCTTAATTAAATATCCTTAAGCTTAATACAGATTCTTGAAAAAATTTTAACTTCTTCCATTCTGGTAATACACAGTCTTCCACTAAAATTTAAACTCACATACATAAGATTTGCACTATGAAAAAATATAATCCAGTCAACTCTTTATTGTCCTTGAGGATATTGTTACAAATGTATAATCTATCATAGGACTAGTCAGCTTCACTCTATTGGAAATCAACTGATGGCAGAATAGACTACAGCTCAGTTACAAAATAGTGTATTATTAGTATTTTCTATAAAATAATTGCTAAGTCATTGTTAAAATGATGCACATCTTGCCCTTGGATTTATTTATAGAAATAAAATTACTGTGTAGGTTCTCACTACACTGCGGACAGAATCTGGCATAACAAGACTGTGTTATAATCCCCCATGTGTTTTGTTTCAGTAATTAATATTAGAAGATAAAATTTCCCTAGATGTATGCAGCTACTAATAAGAAACATCTATAGAAGCTGAAAGTATATATGAAAAAGGTCACTAAATGAAGTTAGCCTCTAGCCAGCAATAACTGCAGTTAGCAACTATTTCATTGCTGGTTGGAGGACTCTGTTAAAGTAATTCCTGACACTAAGGGATTCATTTACTCTAACTTATTTCACTTATGAAAAAAACCTACAAAATGCCTTTGTTTCATATTTTCAATAAAAGAGTTAAAAGGATTCTGCTTGAGATATGAAGTCAAACTACTCTTGCAAGTACAAATAGCAAGACCTATATAGATAATGATACATATCATAGTTGTAGTGACTTTTGTAACACTTACTAATTTTGAAATATTTCATGGTCTTTTCAATAAAATAATAAAAGTACATTGCATTCCAACAACTCCATTAGTGCAGGTTTCTGAGCTGTTCTACAAATGGTAATGTATCAGTTATAACACACCAGTGAGGCAGAAAAAAAAAAAGTATGTACTTAAGATCTTTCAGTCCAAGAAACCAGTTCAACCTACTGCAATGCTTCTTAAATGAAGAGGCACACATAAGTGGTAAATTAAAGGTGTGAGACAGAAAAGAAGAAAAGAAGCAGCTCTTGATTATCTGAAGCAGTGTACGGCCCTTGGATAATATGAATCACTCAACAGCAGGAGCACTGACTCAGACTTATACCGATTAAGATACAGCAGTATGATGCAACTTCAGTTTCTAAAACTTAAAATCTTCTTTCACTTTAATCTAGTATTAACAGCAGTCTTTCCACATTAGTGAATGCAGTTAAGCCAGTCATAAGTCTTCTCTAAGATAAATATATTTTCAGCTGTCATTGTAAAGAAGATGCTTTAGATCTTAAATAACTGTAGTAGATTCTCTAAACTTTTCCTAACACAAATCTCAATTTTGGCAAACAAACTGTTTAGAACGGAATTCTCCACAGCAGGTGTTTGCCTCACGTCAATTCAGTGTGGTGGGGAGATCAACTAAATAAAGCATTAATCCTATGAACAATTATTTTGTTACGCAAAAGCTTATCAGAATGCATATGCTGAAGGGAGAAGCACGTATTCAATTTTACATGAACGTTAAATCAGGTACTTCCTGACTCCACAATCCTAATCTTCTCCCCATGCCATTTGGGTCACTGTTTTTTTCACTAATTTTACATTTTACTAATGTGTGCTCAAATTTGTAAACAAGATATGAACTATGCAAGTAATTATTGAGGTGAAATAAACTGAAGTTTAATAGTACGTAAAGTATTTTTAATAAATTCACCAGTAAACTACAAATGTTTCAAAAATTTATTTACAGAGGAGCATGGTAGTAGTATTTTGGCATAGAAGAACACTCAAACAAGCACTCATTTCTTCTTTTTGTAAATGGCTTCTGATGTTTACATGGAATCAAATCTCCATATATGCATAAAGACAGTCAGATACAGGGTTTTTTGTCTCAGTTTTTATCACTAAGATTGCTCAAAAAAAAGGAAATACTCTTCTTTAAGTCTAAACAGACTAGATAGGTTGAATATGATCATACCTGTATATCATAAGAGTTCCTACCATCTTTTTATATAGCCTGATATCTAGTTCATGATCAATACCTAACTGGCCAAAGCCATCATTTTATCCCTCTGTAATGATGGCATTCAAAAGCTGTGCTGTCATAAATGTGCTGTCATCAGTACCCAAAATGGAAATGAAATACTAAAACTTCCATACAAACTACATTCACATCTGCAAACTGTAATACATAAGTACAGGACCAAACAAAAATACAGCTCAAACCTGGTAATCCTGTTTCTGACAACTGGAAAGGAGTAGAAAGGATTAGGAGAAAT
>JAWWLV010000088.1:44846098-44864658 GCA_035041135.1 Platyrinchus mystaceus | reverse complement strand
ACCAAACAAAAATACAGCTCAAACCTGGTAATCCTGTTTCTGACAACTGGAAAGGAGTAGAAAGGATTAGGAGAAATAGACCAAGCTTAAAGCACAAGTCTAGTTTCTAGTAAAGTAGTTCTTGAGTTAAGAGACTTCCTATGCTGATGTTGTACCTGTATTTTTTCAGATTTAATTTAATCTTTTCTCCCATATATTTCTCCAATCCTATCTTAAATGTATTTATAATTTTAGCACATGCAATACCTATGGCACTGAATTTTACTCTTCAATTTTGCCTTATGAAAAAACACACCCTCGCTTATTTTAAAGAAGATAATTTGATACATATTCTTATTTTACAATATGAATAATTATGTCCAAATCAACTTTCCCAGGCCATTTGTAATACAATACTCTGGAGTTTTTTGTTTCCAAGCTGAAGTTCTTACTGTCTCGGGCCCTCCTTGCATCATCACCCTGTATTTTTTCTTGACAAGCTTCACTCTCTTTCAGAGTGAATGACCACAACTGCATTCAGTATTTGAGGCTTGAGGGCACCACGGATTTACTATGGCACAGTGATGTTTTCTACATTTTTGTCTGATCTTTTACTAGTTCTTTCTAACAACCTAATTGTCTTTCTGATTTATGCTGAGTAGAAAGCTATCATTTCCATAGAAAAATGATGCTAAAAGATTTCCAGAACAGTTTCAAGTAGTTTAGAGTTTGACACAGTGCAAGCACAGTTGAAATTATTTTTCCCATGTGCATTATTTGACATTTATCAGTATTGAATTGCATGTTATTTTATTTTCCTTTTACTATGTATCTGGAAACCTTCTGCAACTTCTCTGTCAGTTTTAATTTTCACTGCTGTGAACAATTTAGTGTCATCCGTTAGTTCAGTCACCTCCCTTTTTGGATTGGTTGTAAGTAGGACATTGCAACACATCTTTGTAAGGCAACACTCCCAAAATACCTAAATTTTTAGAAACTGATCTCTATTCTCAACTTAGTAAATTTTAACTAGTTAGGAGTTGATCTGTCTGAGGCCAAGACGGAAGGGCCACTAATGGATTTGAAATCTTTGGTACACGACTTTGTCAAAACCTTTCTGGAAATTCAAGTATTCTATCTAAAACCAAAACATGTCTCCATAATGTTCACTAAGGAAAACTCTACTAATGAGGTATGAGCACCCAGCAAAAGCTGTATGCACTTTTCTACATTATTTTATTATGTACAAAACCCAGATCTTTGGAGCCTATATGCTACTTTAAGCCTCAAAGAAGAAAGAGGGACAAGCTACAGTTTCGGAGCAGTGAAGTACTCACCACCTACTAGGAAGGGCTTGAAAGAGAGAACTGTAATTTCAGTCCTTCTCTACATGTCTCCACTGTTCAGGAGATGTCAGACATGAGTCCTGCACCCTAAATATATGTGCCAGTTTTGTTAAAAACAAACATTGCCTTAGCTTTACTTAACCTTACCAAGCAAAGTCCAGGCTCCACAAGTACCCACTACAAAGCAGTTGTAACACTGCAAGGGCTCATAGTGGAAGGATCCAACACACTAATGCCTATTTAGCAGGAGGCACCCCCTAAGAATGAGAGTAGAGAACTAAACTTCCATTCACTTTTGCGATACAGCAAGGATGAATTCAACTATTGAACATATACATGCAACCATCATATATTAATGAACTAGCATATAACCAAAGTTACCCATTATCCCCTACAACTCAGGCTATGTTATTATGGACATATTAACCCTCTTCTCAAGGCCACAGAACTTAACTTAATATGGTTAACATTGCCAATAATAAAAAAAAATCTCAATTAAGTTTTAGACCTCTTCAAATCAGTGCTTATGACCAAAGCCTTGACACTGGGTGGACACAAAAGGTAAGCAGGCTTAAAGCCTGGTCCATTTGAGAGCTGTGCTGCTCTCAAGTGAAAATAGGACCACAGAATTAAGCTTACCTACAGAAATTATGCTATTCATTATATGCAGCTATTGTATCCAAATTCACAAATAACTATGTTCATTACTTTCCTTTCAGAGATTTTTCTAGAGGTATCTTGTTTGTTTTAGTGTGCTTTTGTTTAACTTACAACTGGCCATTCACTAAAGACTTGGACTTGATGATCCTTGTGGGTCCCCTCCAACTCAAAATACTCCGTGATTCTAGTGAGAAAGATCTTCTCCTCATCCTCTCTTCAAAGCAGAACGTACCAAAGTGAAGACCATCAGCTCCCAAAACTATCTTTTTTTCCAGTCACGTGTCAGAGTCACAACATCCAACATCACCTTGACATTTATTCTCATTAAAATTCCACATAAAAAGTTATTGCTGAACGTGACTATGGAATTAAGATTGTGCTGCTTTCACATTTCTTAAAGCATTTGCTGGTGGTACAGCATACACCTTACATTTTCATATCATCAGTAATCTCTCAGAATGTAATAGAAAAAATAATCTAATGAATGTTAGAATGGATTAGGAAGAAGAATGACACTTCTGTAATTTTTATTTAAAATTCCTCAGAATTTCAGAATCTTCATTGAAGGTTGTTTTTTTTTCTTCTGGGAAGAGACAGCACTGATTGACTGACTCAGTATGTCAATTAGTGAGAAATGGTTTCACAAAAACGTCTCATGTCATCGGATTAGTTTAATGGACAGAAAGCCACATTGGGTGTAGAATTGAAAAGGGAAAGTGACTGAAAAAATTCTGTACAATATGTTCATATGGTCATATCCTATATTGACAAAATTAAGGTGTCAGTGGTTAGATCAGAACAGCCTGTGGATGAAGAACATCACTGATGCTGGATCAAGACAAAAGTGCTTGCAGAAGTTTCTAACCCTTGTGTTGTCATCTTTGGTGAAAGTAATAACTCTCATATTGTCAAACAGTAGATTTCCATGTCATACAGCTTTTCCCTTGACTTCCTATCAAGCAACTCATCATGTTCGGGGTTCTTTTACTTTAGCCTGATTTATTAGAATAAGTTTTAAACCTTGAGGAAGAAAATCACTGCTGACAACTTTTGCCTTAACCAGATAACAACTTTCATGCTTTGGGTAAAAGATCATCTGTGCATTACACAAATCATTTTTGGGAGCTAGTTAGAGTACAGAAAGGAATCCCTCAGGAACTGCCTGCCATCGTGAGCCTCATCACTGCTCTAAGTGCTCTGAATTAGCATATGTCTTTTTTTCAGGCAAATAAATATACTTAACATAGAAAAGCAAAATGCAAATGATACAGTCAGTACAGAATTATTCCATTTAATTAAATCTAAATCTTTACAAAAAATTGGAAAATCAATATTATTATAACACTTAGTATCTGAGTGTAATAAATATTTTTTCATTTTAGGCAGGTGGAGGAAACAGGCAATTGGCCTTCTGCCAGGGTAAGAAACAGGGGTTTATGTTTCAATCCAGTCTGTAGAGGCTCTTCTTCATGACCTTCATCATCATATTTGCATACCTGAAAATCTAGTTCTGTCAAAAATTGCATAGTCACAAAAACTTTTAGCCTTTTTATCTTGTAAAAATGCACACAACTGCATGCAAAATGAAATTACTGCTCACTGCTGGCTTTCACTTGAGCACTTTCAATTAATTTCCATTGACTTTATCACACTTTGCCATATCTAATAAAGTCACTCCAAACAGAAATGAAGCTCCTCAATAATTGGCTTCCGGTTGATGGTAATCAGAAATTTGATCACAAAAAAAATTAATTTATTCTTTTTTCTTGGTTCAAAGTACAAATACAAAGGCAAATCAAACATGAACTAAAACCCAAACAAGCAATTCTTTGCTTTTCAAAGTGGGAAAGAACCTGAGATGTTGCTCCTAAATTCCTGCTAAATTATACAACTTCCATTGCAGCTAAACTAAAATCCAAACTCAACTGAAAAACTTTCTTGTTCTCTTTGCTCAATATAACCCTACTTTTTATTAAAATTAAACTTCATTAAAAATGCATTTTATTTCTGGTTAGAGACTTTAAAGCAATGTCACTGTAGAAAAAAATGCAATCTCTCAAGAAGGTTTTGGCCTTTCCCCAGCCCCACTCCCTAAAATCCTCTTTGTAACCAACTTTGTCTAAATGAGCATCCAATCTTCTGATCTCAGCCTAGGATTCAAATTTCTCTCCAGTAAAAGAGTTTCCTATTAACCACTGTTATACTTAAATATTGATCTGGAAGCTTGAACGTGTCTTGCTTCAACATTTTAAAAACACGCAAAGTTCTGCTGGGTGCTGGCATTTATATTCATAGATTCCAGTCACACTCACACAGCAGCAATTAGAAGATATCCCTTGAGTAACAACAATTCCAAAAATAGTCTGTATGCATCACAGAAGATGAAGTATCACTTTCCTCTTAAGTAATGTATGCTGTACATTCAAGTATAATTAGCACACTAGACTTGGTAAATAGTATTAAACTAATTACTGTTCTCACCACTAGTGGCAGATGTGGTTAGAGATTATTAATTACAATGGACAATTTCTTGAATTTAACACAGAAAATGCAAGGCAATTTCTCCACTTTATTTTGTGTCTGAATGATTATTTGCTGAGTATCACGAGGGCTCTTTTAAACTAGGAAGAGCTGTTATTTATGAAAATGACTGAGTGAAGTAATAGATTTTCTAAAAAAAAAAAGCTGTTCAGTGACAAGGATGTAATTCTACACCTATTGTAAATCAGGGAAACTACAAAAGTGGTATGCATCAGAAGTACTGGACAAGCACTGGTCAGGGAGGAAGTTTTATCTCTACCTACATAACTGATATGCTCAGATGGATTTTAAATAAACATCTAAAACTTTCAACATATGAGATGAAGTAAACTGTTCCCCAGAAAGCTAGATACTTCACAACTTATCTACTGCCAGCCACAGGTTACTTAACAGAGACTAGGATAGTCACTCTCTGGTTTCAGTAAAACATTCTGCTGAATGTGGGCATGGGCACCAGGGAAGAAGAGTTGGAAAGAGTAACTATCTCCTTGGTGCTATTCCAGGGAACCCCCCCCAGACCAATGAAACTTAAACAGGTAGGGGAATTTTATTTAACGTGCTGACACACACTATTGTTATCTCAGTAAATGTTGATGGACTCCCACAAAAAACGGTACATATTTCTGTCATTATAAGACACGCTGATAACCCACAAAAGTAAAGCAATTATTTTTTAAAATTGAGGTGATTCTAGAATGATACAGATATAATACAGTGGGAGGCAGGCTGACAGGCATGTAGGGAGATATCAATAGGCATTCATACTTCACCTCCACTTAACATTTCTTTCCTAGGACATTTTTTGCCATATTAGTTTAAAGTAAATTGAACTGTTCAGTTCTGTACTATTTCTCCTCTGACTATTAATTGGTTAGCTTTTTCACATAAAGACCATTTTCTTGAATACACTCTTTTGTGAGCATAATGAAAAAAATCCCATTAAACTTATTTAAATTACAATTTATATTTTTGATTAATTTTACTGTTTTCACTTATTAAGACTTTATAATCTAAATACTCAACAAATGTGCACACCAAATAGAATTCAACTTCTAAAAATATTCAATTTCTAAGATCACCCATTCTTATCTAGCACAATCCCTAAGATCCCTCATTCTTCTCTATTTGCTAATGCCTTTCTTCATATAAGTGCTATATTGAGTGTGCCTTTCACATAAATTTCAATTTGAATCAAATAGTCATCCCAGTAACTATGGTGGGTTATACTTTTGGTGGGAATTTAGGCACAAAAATACATTGGTACAGATTACAATGATTTTTCAAACACTGATTCAAACATTCAGACCTCCAGATTTCCTGACAACTGTTTCACGACATAATTGTTCTGCCTTCAGCTAGCTTAGCTAACAATAGAATCTTTTAAATAAAAACTTCAAAGAAAACAAACCTTAGTGATGTAAGAAGCTTATATGTAAGAAGCATGTGGATTTGGTAATTGTAATGCAATTTTTGAGTAAGAAATCTGATACACTTAAAAAAGGAAGTAAACAAACAGCAACAACAACAAAAAAACCCAAACACCAAAACTGAAATTGATGATCTCATCAGGAAGAATATGATGGAATGGGATCAATCCTCAGAGGTGGTCTTTCCAAACTATGTTAAAAGCATAATGACAAATAAAGTGGTGATATATTCACTAATATATAGCAACACACTTGATTTAAAGCTGAAGAAAGACTTGTAGAATCAAGAACCACTATTTTTAAACTTTAAGTCCTTCTAATTCTCACTCTAGTTTCCCAACTAAACTGAATGAGTCTGAATGCCTTGATACTTCTTTGAAAATCTCTCTATAAACAATTAGTATTTTTCCTGTCAACTAGAATCACAATACATTTTAAGCTGTATTTTAAACAGTTTCTAGATCTTCAAAATATTCTATTTATAAATGGAATTAGGCCAATTAGCCTGCAACTATTTAAATTGTTGCCACACTTACAGTCAAGTGATGGACTGTCAACAAGCTGGGATGCTCTGTTACTGCTTCAAAGGTCAAGAAAGTAGTCTTAATCAATTCTTCTGATGCAGCTTGCCCTAATGATAAAAACCATCATATTTCTTTATAAAATGCAACCGTTTTAATACCTGCATACTAAAGTACTGCAGTATCACAGATTATCTCACCTATTGCTCTATCCAAGTTTGTTTCTCCTGATTCTATCGATCTGATGAACTCCTACAAAAAAAGTTAAAACACTTTAGGAATAAAAATTAAGAAGCATAACCACTGAACAATTACAACAAAAAATTCTTTAAGGAACTGTGTAAATACAAAATGTTAATGTACCTATAGAAATACTTGCATATTAATCAATTATGGCTGAAAGTACTAATGATCTAGTTGTTCTAATTCTGCAAGTCTGTAATGCTACTGGACACTTAAATGTGGAGTACAGTAAGGACTATTACTCTGACTAATATCAGGAATTATAATATTTCCACCTAAATTTAATGAAATGTCTTTATTTTTTAAAGAAAACTGTAATTTCTTAGAAGACTTTGAACTACCCTGGACATGGCTATGCAAAAATAACTCACTAAAATGACCAAAGACCCTCAAGAAAATGCAATTTTCTGTTATTCGTACCATCTTTTTTATCTCCATGCATACTACACACATTATGGATGCAGTTACACACAGAAGAACATGTAAAAAATGCATACAACTTTCTATAAAATAATCACCTAAATTAGTCACCATTTTAAGGAACAGGGGCAATACAATATTTATAATCTGGGTTAAGTAAATATTTTACTATTAGACTCACTATTATTTTGCTTTCATTTCTATGCATAGCTGTTTATTTCATGGGGACGCAAAACCCATGTTATTAACATTTGCTAAGGAAGGAAAATTCTCTGCAGAATTTGTAGAATGCTCTTTTCTACCAATACAGCATTTAAGAAAATGGTGCTTGTTTTATATTTCACTACCATTTAAAATCTCGTTATTACATATTAAATTGGCAAAAGTATTTACATGGGTTATCTTTTTTCACAGTATGTAAGAAACATCCGAAGGATTTTTCCTTAATTAAAAATAGAGTTAGAAACTACTTATATATTTCATTGCTTAAGAGCATCTCAGAGGCAGTCATAAAAAACAACTGCTTTTATAAGAAAAAAGTTATCTTCCTGACCATTTGAAAAAAATTACTAGGTATTATCTAACTAAGTAGTTTTGGAAGAGGGCAAATTATTATGTTTGTTCATTTTAAGACAGTTTCACACCACCACAGTCTCAAAACTAATTTGGGAAAATCAAAGTAGTTGGTGCAAAATTTGTTCTAAGATACTAATGCTTATTTCCTTAACTTTATATTAGAAACACAAGAAAGAGATGCATGTATTTAAGAAAAATGCAACTATCTGGGGTTTCTTAAGCAATGGAGAGAAATGGTATATGTGTGTTTCACTACAGGTGATTCTGTGCCCTATGCACAGCAGTAGGAGCCTGCTATTAGCTGTGCCTTTGGGGCACAGCGTGTCCTCCATGTATTTATATTCACAGCAGAAAACATGAAAGGACTGTCCTGACTCCCTCTCAATTTCTTTGCTCAACGCTACTGAAAATTACAATGATGATAGAAGTAACTTCAAAGCATCGAGGAAAAAAAATTCGCAATGAACAACCATTACAGGAAAAAAACTTTTCCTTCCAGATACCAAACATCTTTCCACTCCTCACAATTTCTTATTGTTAAGAGTATGATTTTTGAATAAATCAGGGGAAAAAAAAAGAACAAAACAAACAAAAACTGAAAGACTGACTTGCTAAAGTCTTAGAGGCCTCAATTATAGCGCAGTACTTTGAAAAAGTACAAGCTGATGATCGAATGTCCCTTTATGTCAGTGGGAATGTTGCTAAACACAAAATTCCAGAGTTGCCTGACAGAATACTTACTCTTTCAGATGCAATTATATTAGTCATATAATAACACACACAGTTACATAAAATGGATTAAAATGTGATATTAATGTTTCAGATATACTACTTTCCCTCTCTTTTTCATGTGTAAATGAAAGTAGTGTATGTAAGTTCCTGAATTGCCTTTTTCAATGGAGACAGGACAAGATGCAGGAAATATTGAGTAATTTGCTGCTCCTTGATTTGAGAGGAAAGCAGTGCCAGTACAACTAGCCTGACTTCCTCAGTCAGTACTTCAAACAAGCTGGAGTAACATCAAAAGAAAACTTACATTATAACTGGTCTGTTGTACCTAAACTGTTGACAGAAGAATTTCACCTTCAAGAAGGTTGAAAACTATTAATAAGTCTACTACTTAGTTACAAATGCTTCAAAGGGATAAAGGGCTTTGTAATTCAACACCTACAGTTTCAATTTTTTTTATCATTTTAATGATAATTTTTATACAAATATTTTAGTAGAACTAAATTAAACTCACATTTTTTTGAAATCATGACTCAAAGGAGAAAGAGAAGGGAATCTGAACATATAAGTTGAATCTAATTGTTTGTAGTAAAGCATTTCTTCATGCTATTGTGGAGGTAAATCCCTAGTTGTCATTTATGAACTCATGCACTTAAAAGTATTTGCTTAACTCTGAAAACAGAATTTTAGAATATTTTTTCCTCATTTAGCATAAACAACTGTTTTTATATGAAATTACATTAGAACTGTACTACTTCATTTCTGCTGTACTATCTTATGGCACAAATTCATTTTTTATGGCTAATGTCATAAATAGGTTATAGATCTCAATATAAGACAAATATCTTAGCTCTGTAGCTTTTCATCAACTAAATATAGTGTAAAAGCACTGGCAAGAAGAAAAAGGTGGCAAAAGGAAACAAAACCTTAAATGTAGATTAGATTACAAAATTTCTCTTTCATTTCTACTCACAAAATACTAGCATAAAATTCCAGAGAAAATATTCTGTGTAATTTAGAGCTAAACTTTTATACTCTAAAATAAAGTACACAGGACATTCTCAGTTTATCAAATATGTGCAGAGTTCCCCTTTGACCCAGTAGATTACCATAGAAAATATTTTCTGATTATAAATAACTTTTTGAATATAATCAAAGCTTAAAATATATATTCAGAAAAAAGTTCTCTGTCCAATTTAGAAATTTAATGTAATTTTATTACATTAAAGCATTCCCAAAATTTTATGCATAGGTATTGTAAAAAATATTTAACTTAGATGGTTATACTCACAAGTAAGGTGCCATAGTTGAAAAGAAACTCCTTTGTGACTATCTGGGGACGAAATACCTATTTGAATTTAGCCAAAATTTAAAAAAGAATATGTTAAATGCATATCTTATGACCAGAAAAAGTAAACCAACTATTTCACATGTTAAAGAAAAAAAGAGGACAAAATATGTATTTGCTTCTATCGCTAGAGATGTTTTACAATGCACAAAAGTCAGGCATCTTTAATGCTGTTTCATAGCTGGAATACTCATCAACATACTTACACATTAACAAAAGTTCTATTTTATTCATTCTGATCACAATCAGTAGAAATTAGATTTTGAGAAAATGCAAGAGCTTGTCCTTTGTTTAACAAATTTTGGGGAAAAAAAAAATACCTGGGATGTCACAAGGTGGAGCACTACAGGCATCATAGGAAGGCACATCTTCAGTTGTTTGGCCTGAACTGTTGATGGGTGTTTACGTCCCAAGACATTAGTTAGGGCAGTGAGAATGTCACCTACAGAAAACAACATTTCAGGCTAATCCAACATAAATGCTTCACTAAACAACAGCAAATGGCATTTAAAACATCTCTGTTTCAGTAGCCTCTGTTCACTCCTGTCTTCTCCCTCCTGCTGAAAGTAGTGTTCATGTGACTGTATGACAGATCAGGCTGATCCAGCATTTCCCTTCCCTTGCCCAGTGTTCAACCAGGTCAATTCCCTACTCTGGCTGCGGGGACAGGCACGCAAAGGTGACCTCTGGCAAAACCTTGAGGACAGAAATATGAGGTGGGTGGTGAAGTAAAGGTGAAATTACCCCTCTCAGCAGAGTGGACTTATACTGGCTTTTGGTGACTACATATGCATGGAATTACAGTATTGAAATTCAATGGATGCAGTTCTGCTTCCAGTGAAATAAAGGCAAAATTCTCATGACTTGCAGCTAACCAAGAACTAAATGAACCACGATTAGTGGGTGATATATGCTGAAGCAGTATGTTTTCCCTGCAGCATAGTTCAACTGGAAAAAAGAAAAAAACAAACATCCTTTCCCCCTTCTCAAAAAAGATCCCTCCATCAGCCATGCACACACATACTCTCATACACAAATTTAATCATGATGCAAGTGACCTAAAGCTATAGAAACTCTCGTAAAAGAGGTAGCAATTCAATGAGAGAACTTAGTTGCCTCTATGACAATCCTCAGATACAATAATAAGTGACCAAAACTTTAATTGCAATAGTGAAAATTATGCTTCAGACTTCAGAAGAGACATATAAAAACCATGGAACATTATGCTAAATTTATGTTACATTACGTATTGTCTAAGAAAAGCAAGATCTTTTCTGCATGGGATAAAGAACAGAAGCAGCATGAGAACAGTCACAGCTCATATGCAAAGAAGGAAAATTCTGTCCCTATAACCTGAAAATATTAAAAGCCAAATGCTGTCTTGAAAGAACACTTATTGTATTTTTTCCCCTAAAAAGAGAGCTGTGCAAAACTGTAAATGGGAAATCACATAGACATTAAACAGATAAAAGATGAGATTCAGTATTTTATATGATTTTCAGGCCAGAAAAGGCCCTTCCTTTCAGAATATGTCAGAATTTAATCATGTTGAATAATATCAACGCTTTTCCTCTGCTCCCATGGAGTTCAGTTTTCAATATAAGCAGAAATGAGAGAGCCTGGAACTAAAGTAGGCTGTAAAAATACCCAGCCTTGAAGACTTGACTCATTCACTGCTGAAGGAAAAGTGTTGCCTAAAACTCTCCCAATACATAAACCAAAACACTATTTTTTCATCAATATATTTTTGTTTTGAATTACACACAATATTGTAATTCAGCAAGAACTCTCTGTGGTTAGTAACAGTTTACTGAACAATCTACTTTCTACATTGTAAGGACTATATAATCATCACATTAGGCAATTCTGCAGTTGATAAATCAATATATATGGCTGCTTTCATTTTTAGCATGATCTAAGCAATTTATATGTACTTCCTAGAAATAGGTAAATATTATAAATGAAAAAATAAAATTAATTGCTTATTTATAACAACTGAAAACTTTTAAAATTATCCACAAGATTAACAATTTATTTAATTTGTTTAAATGTATCTTTAAGGCCAATTTCTACAACTTATTAATCTATTTGGTTTATAGCTACATCTGGTGGAAGAAGATGGGATCAGTAAGGAGCTTACATAAATGCATATTAAAAAAGCCAGCTAGGATTAATTTTAAATCAACAGTTAAACTGCTTTTAACTGTTCCAGTTTTCAAATCTGATTATTTTTCTTAGAAGCTCATACCACCTCAAGCAGAACATGTTCCCTCATCATATTCACAGCAATAAAAAGCCTAGTGACAAATGTGGATAAATATGGATACATAACTTAAGATTAAGGAAAACAATCAACAGACAGACCTAATTTGGAAAAGAAAAGAAAACTAAGTGTAAAAATTATACTTGATATCAGTTGTCAACAATGCATTGAAATTGTAAATCAGTAGTAAACACATCTAAGCAATTGATATGTATTATAATAATAACAACTATATATTTGATGTATTCAACTGTCAGATTCTGAGGAAATGTCAGGGCCTGCTATATTAGTTGGATATAGCATATATAAACAGTACGAGGTCAATCAAATGTTTATGGTCTGAGACTTCCATCCTGAAATATAGCCAATATGCAAACCTGATATTTAGTTAGAAAAAAGGGATCAGATGTTTGCAGCAAGGCAAAAATTTGCATTAGCATAGGAAGTAAAGTTTCTTTTAAAATAGCAGCATGACATTTAGGTTTGCTAACCTTTGCAGTGCTACCACTTCATTTTCAATATCCTAGTGATAATGTAGAGAAGATGAAAAATACATCAGGTATCATCTCATCAGAAAATAATTTTATGAAAAAATGCTCTTATGCATGAGCAAATCAATTTCAGACATCTAAAGCAACCAAAGTATCTAGGTCGAAAATTTCCAGGAAAATTGCCTGGAGCAAATATTCAATACATAAGTTTCAGGGTAAGTGATTACCACATACTCAGAGATATGCCCTGTTGCATCCCTCCCAGCTCTCAGTTTTGTGGGGCAAATTTGTCCTTAGGTTTTACAATGTTTGGAATATCTTTAGAACGTTGATAAAACGTCTTGTACATTTGGGCCTCATTCCTGACTGAACTGACAGAGTAAACTTACCATTTCACAAGTACAAAACATTAACAGAGGAAATCATGCATTCCAATACAAAATATCTGATCATGACACAATTAAAAAACTTCAAGAAGCTGATAGAATGCAAACTTTATGTAATCAGACAAGTCAGTCTTTCCACCTGTGTATGTAAGAAGATGTTCGTTTCTTGAGGGAGTAAGCAAAGGTAAGATTTGTTCAGTTAACCAACTGAATTTACCTAAAATTCCTGGCAACTCCTGCACAATGTGATAGATGAGAAGATCCAGGCATTTTGACAGATACTCACTGCCACCTTGCTGCTCTTTTCCTGATGTGGTCTTTCTGCTGTCTCTCTCAATATAAATCACAAGCCTGCAATAAACAAGTGCAAAACATTATCTCTCATAACAAAAAAATAACTGTATCTCAAAAATACTACTGAACCAGACATTTCTAGTACCTGTGGTTAGAATCAGGATGATACATTAGTTTTGGCTCTGCATTTTTTTTAAATTTTAGACTTTCCTTTTCATATAAATTTTAAAAATACCGCAAATTACTCAGTCAAGAAACACAAGGGAAGAAACCCTTAAGCTACTTTAAGTAAGTGCAACTCTACTAATTTAAATTAATATGTGATGCTAATATAATGAGTGAATCTCTCTGCAAACTTAGCGAAAGACTGATTTTACAATCTACTTTTGAAATACGTGACCAATGTGTGCAATATGAGCAAAAGACTAAAGGCATTCATTTTCAACTCGTAGGAATTCCAAAAGCAAGAATAATTTAAGTTGATGTAACAAGAGATCAATCTTTCAGTCCAGAAAAATCATACTACATAAATCATACTACAGCCCATTAAAATGTCAGCTCTAGCTGGACTGGCCATATTGAAAGAGATAAAAGTCCAAACTAGCCTTATGCCCTTTTTCTAGAAATCTGGTGTTCAAGATTTTTAAAGACAAGCTCAGTGCTCACATTCTAACTGGCAAGTGCTGTGTGGCTTTACTGTTCTGCAGAATGACATTTCTCACAGTGAAATGGTAACTGATTTATTAGACAGTGGCTAACTTACAAGAGGTGGCTTTAATAATACACCTGTAACAAAATGCTTCAGGCAAAATTTTACAAGGCTTATGTGAATAGACAGAAGGGCCAGACTTCCCTTTAGGGGCATAATATTGACATCTTTGTTTCACATTCGAACTCCCTCCGGGTCCTGTGCAAAGAACTATCAATCACTGGTGAATGAAATCCATGATCTGTATTTTAAGAACGTACTTCAGTACTATCTTTTTAAATACCTTTCTTATAATCTATGCTCTTTTATAGGACTATGAAAATAACTTATTTATACTGCCTCAAGTGTAGATAAAATACTGCAGGACTCAGAAACACAAAATTTTATACTAGGGAACATGCCTTCCCATCAAAAAGCCGATTTACCCAATGAAATAAAAACTACTTAAGAATGCATTTTGCAGAATTATGTCTCACATGACTATTATTGCATACTACAACCTAATCCTTCCTAACCTGTTCTACAGAGACACAGAGAAGTCAGAAGACCAATTCAGTAACTACTCTTCACCTCTGCAATAGCCCAGAAGCAACACAATTTAGCTGCACTTCTCAGAGATCAAAAGTACATCTTTTATTTTTCTTGCAATCTCTGGAAATTGCATTAAATTACAAGGAATTTTGATCTGTTTGTTAGAAAAGAACTACCTAAAAATCTGACATTGCACTTCAAATACAATTTTCCTTTAAAACGCTTTAAATTTTTTAATATAAAATTTTGAATGTTTTAAATTAAAATGGTAAAATCCTTCAAGCCTTTCCAGACACCCAATTAATTTTTACGCAAAAAAATGTTTAACTTTGAAAAGGGCAAATATCAGTTTGCATGGATTTTTTCTTTAAGAAAACATTTCCTTGATTTAGCAATTATCTGATTCTACATATGAAAATACTTTTAGATTTAAGTTTTACTTGAAATGGGCCAAATAGATTTCAACATGAGTGTTGCTTGGGAGGAGGAAGAAGAGGAGGTTCTTTTTTTACAAAAGCATGTTGTGTTAGTCAGTCACACTTGGGAAGCATAAAAAGTAGATTCATGTATTCTGAGAGAGTAAAGATAAAAAGTTTACATAAACTCATGAGTTCTCTCCTTCATGTTGTCCTTCCCATCTCAAAATTGTCTTTCACAGAAATGATTTCTAAAAATATGCACAACTATTTTTTCCCCGATAGTCCTGTTTAAAAAAAAGTGTCTCAAAAAAATTGTGAAGATAAAAATTTTAGAGGCTGGAAAGCATTAGCGTTTTCATTTTCCTTCGACTAATTCCTCAGTTATGTAGAACAACTCATCAGTTACTTTTATTTTCTGAAGAATCTCAGTATTCTCTCTAATGAACAAAAGTAGGCCTATAGAAATATGTTTATTCAATTAATTTAATGCATGTCTGTCTTGCACTCAACAATACATAAAAATATGTAGGTATTAGTATAAATAAGTAAAATATCATGAGGAATAAATCCCTGTCTATCAAGAAGCAAAGGTTTGATTTTGGAAAAAAATTTCTTCAAGTATCTGTACTGCAAGATGGGCCATCAGTAAGGTTTTACACTAAAAAAGGAAAACAACACAAGTTTTCTTCAAAAGAATGTGGAGAATGAAGCAAAAAGCAGAGAATTTCAGAGTTAACAATCCTGAATGATAGGAAGGGGAATGAAGTCTACTACTTAAAGTAGTCTACTACTACTTTAAGTGAACTACTGTTCACTTAAAAAGATGATCAACATGACAAAACGAGAAGATTTAATCATTCAGTGGATTGAACTGAAATGTGATAAGACATGGCCTAGAAATATAGAGAATTCACTGTAAAGGGAAAGAGACTGCACTGTTTTTTATGTTTAACCTGTAGAATCGAAATTTCAATAAGAAAAGAACTAGAATTTTTGAGAGCTAGGAGTAGCACACAATTAGTACAGCTGTCATAAGGAGGTTACGGAATACCCACCAATTTGCAACAATCGTTAAAAAATATTTCTCAAGCATAACAAACCTTGACTTGGACCAGAAGGGTAGACTCTGCAACCTGTCAAGGACTCTTTAAGAACTTTTTTCCCTTCTGTCATTTTTACATTTGACATTTACCCTCAACATCCTTAAAATCAGCTTTAGATATCAATAAAGTTCAGCTACAGCTTTACCAGCATCTCAACAGGGGGGAAAGAATGCATGCAGACAACCCAGCTGACTGAACCTAAAACCAGGAGGTCTCTCACTAGTAATCTTCTCCCTGCTTCTCCCTTCAGCCCACTAAGTTCAGAGAGAATGACAGATCTTCAAGAACTAAAGAAGGCTGTGCATGCTTTGACGACATACACAGTTCATTTAGCCCATGAATTCAAGGACTAGTTATTAGTTTTATTATTATTTTTTATTATCGTTATTGTTAGTCAACCTTTGGTAACAGAAAAGGATGAAGATATTTAAAGGATGTTTAATATAGCTGTACTGTTTATTTTACAGAAATGTAACACTGGATGGCAGATCCTGCTAATAAGAGGGTCAATCCCTATTTCTTCTCTTTTTTCTTTTCTTTTTAATTTGATACCAGCTTGCTGGGGTTTTTTTTCTGAGATCACTGACTTATACAATTCTTCCCTCCTGCCTTCCATTTCCATGTTTTCTCATTTGATTGAGCACCAAGCTTTTCTGTTCTTTTCTTCACTATTTTTCTAGATTAGTCTTAGATGTATAAGGCCAATAGGCTCTGCCAGGCATGAGATTGTAGGTTTCCAGCAAAGCTTTTCCATTGAGGGCATATAAGATTTGAAAATTTAAAAAATATGGGAGGTGGGGACAGGTAACAGAGAAAGATTTTGTTCAGAAATTATGGTGTGCATAGTCAGGTTTTTGCAGACTGTGAAAGTCTGTCAGGAATATTACCCTATTTTTCCATATTTGCAGACAGTAAAAAACAAGAGGTTTAAATAAATTCTTTTGGGAGGAATTTCAATCTCCAGGTCAGTCTCTTTTCGCTTGTGAAATTCTCTGAAACCATTAAGATACAAAAAGAACAATTCAGTGAGACTAATTAGAAATTACTACTAATTCAGAAAAGGATGAAATTAAAGGTTTTAACAAAACTTCAGGTTGTATCCCTCCCCTCAAGAACAGGTAGCTCACCTTTGCAAATCAAGGAGAAAAGAAGGAGACTAGAAAACTCAGTGCAATTAGCAAAAGAAATTAATTTGCATAGAGTAAGTGCCACTTCAGCCTAAAAGGTCTCCTATCTTCAGTAGCTGTATCAAATGTGGAAGAACAAAAGATATGTAATGGACTACCATGGAACAGGTAGAAGAAAGAATAACAGGTGAATTGTATCAATGTTGTGTAACAAAAAATTCACTTTGAAATTACATTTCTTATTACATATAAATGCTTTTATCCACAGATCTCAAAATCTCAAAGTACTTTGGGAAGTCCTAGTGAAATTTTCATTTGTGACATTCATTGTCAAGGTCTTGAATTACATAACTGCACAGCAACTAATTTAATAATTTAAAAATATGCTGAGATAGATTTGGAGAATTTGGGGTTACACAGATAAGTAGTCTTAAGATTGCATTCAAGGAACACGGGGTACTTCTCATCCTCCCAGCCCAGAGGCATCTTTATTGCTGGCAATAAAAAGGGGGATTTAGCTAGTGCCTACTTCTGCTGCCTTTTATTTCCTGACACCTGTGCAAAAACTAGAAGAAAAACACAAGGAAAAACATCTTGGTAACACCAGCACAGATAAAATAAGCTTCCCTTTACACTTCTCTTCCCCTGCTTCCCCTTCCCTTTAGCTTCCTTTCACCCTCCCTTCTCCTTTCCTTGCCCTTCCCTCCCAGTGAGTGGAATAATGATGAGACAGCTATTTTCCTCACATGCTACAGCCTTTTCAGCTCCAAAACCACTTGCAAGGACACATATCACAAAGTTTACCAGTGGGAACAGGATTTTATTGTCTGAATTGTCAGTGAAGAAATTTTTCCTAAAATCAAATCTAAATCTCTCCTGGTACAACTTAAGACAATTTCTTCTTGTCCTATGGCTCATTACTTGAAAAAAGAGAGACATCCCCCTTGCTACAACCTCCTTTCAGGTAGCTGCAGAGAGCAATAAGGTCTCTCATGAGCCTCCTTTCCTCCAGGCTAAACAACCTCAGTTCCCTCAGCTCCTCCTCATTAAACTTGTTCTCCAGACCCTGCCACAGCTTTGTTGCCTTCTAGGAAGAACAGCTCTCCAGAGCTTTGGGGTGCTGGCCCTGGGGGAGTCCCTATGCTCAGGAGGGGGCTGTTTTCAGCACAGATCCAAAACACAGCCCCATAGTAGTTACTATGAAGAAAATTAACACTATCCCATCCAAACCCAGCACATTTACTAAGCTAAACAAAAGCCTTTCTCAATGCCAAACTGAACAACATTTAACTTGAAGATGTAAGTACACGCAGTGTTGCCATGAAACAGTTATTACTGTTTTATTATCTGCATCATCCTTTAAGTGATGCACACAGAAAAATTTCCTTATATTGATTATCGTTATCATAAACTGATTTTATCATCTGAGGGAATATAAATCCTGTTA
>JAWWLV010000088.1:44790122-44836788 GCA_035041135.1 Platyrinchus mystaceus | reverse complement strand
TTTTCTACAGGCTTAATATGTGATATTTACCTGAGGCATGTTGGACCCCAAAGAGGGAAATAACACTGAGACACAGTCTCCGTTTGCCACCTCTGACAGGCAGGGAAAGGTAAAGTGTAATTTTTTGACTCTAGAGACTGAAGACATAGAATCTTCTTAATATATTTTTATTATTGATTGAAATAATGATAAGGAAAAGTCCATAGTGCCTTACTGCTGATGCTTTGCAGACAGAATGCTAACTCTAAGTAAAGATATGACACATGTATTTCTTAAGAGAAATGTATTTTTATACCTGAGAATAGATGTCAGTCACAAATAAATTCTTCAGGATACATTCAAACAAGGCAGGAAATCAAATAAAATAGGACACTGATGATGTCAGCTTATGTGGTCATGCAAAATAAAAATGCCTAGGTATCTGTAGCAATAACTTAATGAATACAGAAATCATACAGTATACTATAGCTGGAGAATACATTAGTATTTTATAATTAGTATCTTTTCAAACATAACTCATGATTACCAGCATAAGAAAATATATGTTCCAGAAAATGATGAATCACAAGGACTTTTCATAAGCATGGAAGTGTAATGCGTGCACTTTTCAGTGTCAGAAATTTTTAAAATATATTTTAATATAGTCTGAAATATAAATACACACATACAGAAAAACATGCTCAAACATGTTTCAGTTTCAATTCAGAATGTTTTTCAATGCCAAAACATTTCTATGTCACAAAAGGAAATTCCTTACCGAAACAGCAGTTATCTTCAAAGAATCTACTGCAGAATGTGTGAAAAGGTACCACAATACAGGTCCGATTTCTCTTGTAATAAATCCTTGTGCATGGCATGCACGAGTAGTGCAAACATTTTCAATTATCTTTGCTGCCAAATGGTTCACTACCCGGTCTTCCTATAAGAAGGAGAGGAAAGGGAAACTCATATGCAAATGTTTCTAAAGTTTCTGATTTCTTTTTAAATTACCACCTAAGTCCACATTTTATTCCATGTATACTGTCTTGGTGTGGTTTCTTAATTTTATTTGATACTTGCCGAAGTAATTTCATAGGAAACCTCATGCTGTGACCAAGTTATGTTTACAGATCCTACTTCCCTCTACTTTGCCTTCTAATGCAAAGACAATTTAGTACAACTTAGTACTAAACCTTTTGGCTTCAAATGACCACCCCAAATTAAATGCAATCATTAAAAATGAAAAGCTTTTGCTATGTTAGAGGTGTTCCATGGGCAGTGCTTTCTGAATGAATGAATGCGTGTCAAAACACATCAATACAACAGGCTCTGAATAGCAAGATTGATATATACAGTTACATTAGGAAAAAATTAAATTAATTACATTAAACTCTCTTTATTCAGGAGAGTCAACAATCCCTGGGATAAAGAAAAAGCCTTCTTGCAAGTTAACACCCTTCTCTTCTTCTCCTGAAACAGACAATCCAGAACAATGTTAAAGACAAATTACTGGGTCCCATTTACTACATGAATTCCTAAACTTCCGTAAGAGATTCTGAATCCTCAGTATTTTTAATACTAATTAAATCATTTTATCTGCAAACTTATTTGTGGAGAGCCACTATACATGTAGCTTTAATATCTATGTAATACTATTCATACTATAAAGTCTCTGTGTAATAAAAAATGTCATGTCAGAATAACCATGAGCAATCAGCACATCATGAACATCACGGCAGCAGTTTTTTCTCAAGAAAACTGTTACTGACTCAAATGAAAGTTTAACTTAATACATATCAGTTAGAAGCAGTCTCTACTTTTTCTCTCTCTTTTCCCCCTAATTACTTTAGTTTATCTTCTTTTTTCTTCACTCTGCTTTCACTTAAAATCAGTATTTAACAGAACAGGAAGATACATTGATGGTGCTTTTCTGGCTGTGCATTTCTTCACCACATCTCAGTCTTTAATTACAGAATAAGAGAACCCTTTTAACAGTGTCTTAAATGGTATTCTTGAATTCAGCAAGAGTGATTTTTAATGTAGGAATTTGTCCTCATAGCCTGGCTTCACAAATAATTCATCATAACACCTAATTGATTTCTTTCTTAAACTGATCTCTAATATTATCCTGCTAACCTTTGGATTTCTGACATTTATCTTTACAATGAGAGCCACCAGCTTTGAGCAATGACAACGAAACCTTTCAGAAAGCAGTACAAAAGCCTTCCCAAAGGGGAGAACTTCATTAAAAATATACTGAAGAGCACTCTTCCTTCTACTGACTTAGGTATTCTAAAATATAGACACTGATGTAGATATATTTGGAAATCCTATTAAAATGAGGTAAGGAAAAAAATAAAACAATTTTGTATTCATCATTTTCATGCTAATCCTTCCTGTTTCTCCAAAGAACTGCAGATCTACTCAGAACAGTTAAAAGAAATACCAAAGCCAATTTTCATATAAATCAGTTACACTCTTTTAGAAAACTTCACTGATTTCTGTTGTCTTCCTTCTGATTTACAGACCGGAGTATTTAGGCTTCTATCGTTTTACAGTTTTCATTAACGCAATATCTTGCATCATTTTGATCTATTAAAGACCTAAGTAAACAAATATTTATACATGTTTACCAAATTAAAATTCTCAAAACTTTTTATAAATAATGTTCACTTTCAATCTTTTTCTGTGAATTCTACTTATAAATTTCAGGTTTGTTTTTTTTTTTTTTTTTTTTTTTTAACAGTTAAGATAAAAATACATGGATTTATCAAACTGACTATAAGCATGTAACAATCAAATCCATTACTGAAACATTAATAGTCAAGTTAAGTCTCTCTTATATTGGATGTGAATACTGAGAATGCCAATTGGGACTCCACTCCCTTAAGGAGGCATAAACACTTAATAAATGAACTATAATCTCATTAATTAATCATAATCAAAGCAATCTACAGCAGATAACAGTTATTATCAACATTAACAAATTTTCAGATGCAATCACAGCTTTTCTTTGCAGAATTTGGTCCTGAAGGCGTGCTTTATTTCCTTTCAGCCACTGAGGAGTTATGCCTTGTTCCAGATAGTCCTGCTACTTTGGCTAGAAAAAGGTCATGTACCATCACTGTACTCTAAAAACTCAATGACACCACTGAAGTTAGTCTAACTGCTGCCACCTGAGACCATCCATTTCAGCTCCTCTGGGATCATCCATTTTAGCTCCTCTGGGATCCATTCCTGAGCACCACCTAAGCAACATATATGTTTGTTGTGCCATTTTCTGCTTAATTAGATGCCTGGGCAAGAGGTCTGATCTAAACTAATATTTGGCCTCTTAACTAAATGAGTCATCCAGGGATGTTACCAGGACATAAGCTGCATTAGTGAACAGAAATAGATCTTCAAGATATGAGTAAAGCAGTTCCATATATCAGTTACACTCTGTCCATATCATGAATTGCATCAAATCTAAACCCATGAATAGAATGGTACAAAAAAAGAAGCACATGCTTTATTTTCAGTGGGTTTAGATTCCACCTAGTTTTATAAAAAACAGACTTAAAACTCCTAATTTTCAGTCATGTAGAACAATTGAAGATGTATCTGTTTCCAGTAGTGTCATGAATGCTTAGTGAAAAAGAGCCTTAAGTGAAAATGCAAATACTGAAAGGGTAAACAGTTGAAAATTGCCGAAAGAAAGCTCCTTTGAATCAAGTCCTTCTGTTCCAATTGGGGGGGGGAGGGGGAAGGAATGCAAATAAACACCATCAAATAATCTACTTTCACTTTTTGAAACAATTGAATCTACTACATATTTTTATTGATGGTTAAAAACTTCATAATGCACTAAAAGTTTTGGAAGCAGTGAAGATACAGTCACTATGCTAACCAACATACTACCTAAAAGTAGCACAATTCCATTCCATTAAAGGTTAAGATAAAATATTTTATGGTCTTTCTAAAGTAAATTTGCTGATGGAACTAAGTTGGGAGGAGCTGTTGACTCCCTTAAAGGGAGAGAGGCCCTGCAGAGAGACCCTGACAAATTAGAGGACTGGGCAATGATGAATTGTGTGAAGTTTTAGAAGAGCAAGTGCTGGACTCTTCCCCTGAGACGGCACAAGCCTGGAGGTATGGACAGACTGGGGAATGAGATGCTGGAAAGCAGTGCCGTGGAAAGAGACCTGGGAGTCCTGGCTGACGGCAAGTTGAATTTGAGTCAGCAGTGCCCTGGCAGCCAGGAGGGCCAACCGTGTCCTGGGGGGTATCAGGCAAAGCATCACCAGCCGGTCAAGTCAGGGGATTGTCCTGCTCTGCTCTGCACTGGGGCGGCCTCACCTTGAACATTGTGTGCAGTGTTGGGCACTGCAATGTACGAAAGGTATTAAGCTATTAGAGAGCACCCAAAGGAGGGTAACAAAGATGGTGAAGGGTCTAGAAGAGAATATATATGAGGAGCAGCTGAGGTCGCTTGGTCTGTTCAGCCCAGAGAAGAGGAGACTGAGAAGAGACCTCAGTGGTTGTCAGGTGAAAGGTGGGAGTTTAGACTTTTGACTGTGAGTATCCCAGGAGAGTCAAGACCCTGGTGTCCGACAGTTTGTTTTAAAGCAATCTATTGATACATATATTAACAAGCAAAAGCTCTGATATGAAGCAGTCTACTAATATTGTACAGGGTAAGCACAAGCAAAAGCTCTAGTCCTAAAAGCAGCATTTAATGTGTGTAGAGGATATTTCTCACCCAAGGCGGCCCTCGCGGGGGGAGAAAGTGGACTCAGCCTGTCAAATGATTCCAGCAGTTTTGGTGGAGGTCTTCTCCTATTTTCCCCCTATCTCCAACTTACTTTTATACTATTTTCTTTATGTTTGGGTGGAGTTTGAGTGGCTCTAGTCATAAATACCTTCTATTTCTGATTGGTGTACCTAATGAGAGGGGGGGCTGGTGGTCATGGCTTGGCACCTGAGGAGGGGTTTTGACATGGTTGTTAGCTTCAGCAACAGAGCATCTTGATTCTCCCTTGTCAGACGGGTAATCTATGGTCTCAGTACCACAATGTTCTCCCATTCTGCTGGGATTAGAATGGAGGGGGCCAGGCAGTCTTCAACTTTGTTCCACACTTCGTTCTGTTTCTCTGAGCAGATGTTTATCATTGTATTGGGGAGCATGTCGACCTCAGTCCATCCAGGGAGTTGCAGCTGCCTTTTACCCTAAAATTCTGAATCCCCTCTAGGTTTAACTCTATTCATCATCCCATGGTGGTCTTCAACATCTTCATGAGGGGAAACGAAGGAGCAGGCACTGATCTCTTCTCTCTGGTAACCACTAATAGGAACAGCAAGAAGCTGTTCAGGCGAGGTTTAGGTTGGATGTTAGAAAAATCTTCTTCACCCAGAGGGTAGCTGGGCACTGGAACAGGTTCCCCAGGGAAGTGGTCACAGCATCAAGCCTGGCAGAGTTCAAGAAGCATTTGGCCAATGCTCTGAGGCACGTGGTGTGACTCTTGCAGTGACCTGTGCTGGGCTAAGGGTTGGACTCCACAAGGGATCCTTGTGGGTCCCATCCAAATTGGGACCTTACATGGTTCTATGATCTTTTTATGTTATACTATATATATATATATACACATATATATATACACACACACACTTGAGTAGCCACATAATACTGGTAAAGAATCATGAAAAGCTGAAAGATTCAGCAAGTAACACTGTATTCCATCATTCTTCGAGATTAACTTCCATACACTTTTTCCTTTTATCTAAAGACAGAATAAAAAGAAACTACAAACATAACTTCAAGAAGTAAAGCTGTATCCTCCTGAGAATTCACAATTCTAAGAATTAAATCTTATTTTGGCAATAATTTGCAATATAAAGCCTTCACAGAGAAGAATGAATATGTAGACAAAAAAACTTGTGAACACCTTTTGCAGAAAAAATGTTTTACAATTCTGGCAATAAACTATAGAATTGATATCTTAAGAAGAAATTAAAGTGATAATGTATATGATTCAGAGCATTACTTTTATACTATAGACAATTCTGCCAGTAAAGTAAAAAACTGATGTCAAAAGAAGAAATAAAAGTGAGAATATATATGATTCAGACTAACACTGTGATATTCTAGGCTGTATTATACTTTCTGAGAAAACTGTTATGAATTTATTCTCCTCTCCTCTAAATTTTCCTTTCTCTTCCAAGGTCACTGTGAAGAAACTATTCTCACTAAGAATGTACATTATAACATACTGCCTTATATTACATATTGGCAATTATTTTTTAAAGTTTTCTTTTGTTATTATGAAAATTCCTCATCTGTACAGAAACAAAACCCTCAGACTTATATCTTGCTCCCTAGTAAAGGAAGAGGTCCATATGAAAAAGGGAAATATGTACTATATAGTTTACTGGCAAGCTCTAATTTATTAAAAATCTTGCTTACACAGTACCTTGCACATCCAAGAGACAGAAAATTATCCTTTATAAACTCAGTTCTGATTCAAATACATTCTCCAGGTGCCACTCATTGAAATGAGAGAATTATGCCCATTTTAAGAGCCAGAAACAGCTAATTAGCTACAGTTGTATATATTTATTTATCTATGCAAGTGTACTGCCTGCATATAATTTTTTTTAGATTCTATGAAGTTATTACTAAAATTGCATATAATTGTGCACTTTATATTCACATGCCATTTGTGAGCAGAAATGAACAGATACCAAGCTCCTGAAAGATTTCTCAATGGTTCCAGTTTTAGGGAGACTGAAAAGGAGGCTTGCACACAGCTTCTGGCACCACAGTTACAGTAAACAACCTTGTCAAAGCAACATAATCCAGACAAAATCAGAGAAGAAAAAATAAAAAAAGATATTAAAAAGTAGTTTGGATATGGGAAAGACTACCAGTTCTGAGACGAGGGAGGATCTGAAGAAAGGGAGGGGCCAATGTAAGGGAGAAAAGAGTGGAAGCAGAAAGGTGAAAGGATTGACTGGAACATAACTGTGAAGAGAAACAGATGTAAAGCAGAAACAAAAGGTGAGACTTCACTTAGTTAAGATTAGGTTGAACTTTAAATGTCATAACAAAGAATAAAAAAATATATGTAAGTCAATTATGAGATTCAAATAAGAAATAGGTTGATTCATTAGGTGTCAAGTACCTAATGGCAACTGGAGCAACAGAGTTTTGAATAAACTAAGTAAAATGAATGAAAGGAAAAGGGTAGTCACATTAGCATTAGATACTTAATATTAAATAAGAATATCCTTTCTGAACCAGAAAGTATCTTTCATGATTGGATAACATATGAACTGTAACAGCTAATAAGCACTTTAGCTGCAGAAATCAGGACCCTGCTATCTTAAGTGACTGCACACAAATATTTAGAAGTTGAACTTAAACACAAATACAGATGCCTGGAACGGACATTTTGTGTCACTGTTGGAAACAGTTGTTGGAAAAGATTAGTAAATAAATACTGGAATATTTACTACATGCATTCTGACAGACTGCAACATTATACTAAAACTAAACAATGTCAAATCCAGCTTATAATTTACTTATTTATGGGTGTACCAATTTCCTTATTTTGACACATCATTGAACACAACTGTTCCTTGCCTGAGTTGAAAATCAGCTTCTATCTCAAGTTAACAACACTGAAGTGCAAGAAACCTGAACTTGTGATCCCCTACAGATAAAAGACCTTCCCAATCTTCTACTCCACCACCCTAAAACTCCTTTCACTGACACATACACTTTTTTGTCACTGTTAGATTTTCAGGCACAGAACATAGGTGCAAAGGATACTACCTGCATTTTCTGAACATTTTGTTCCTTTACTGACAAACAAAAGGGACACAAACACGTTTCAAACTCCTTCCTGCTCTACTGTTCTGTTTCAGAGGGCAATTCTGCTTTGATACTGACACATCTTATAAAACTTCAGAACTCCAAGAACACTTCAGAGTAGTTCATAATGACACTGAAGAACACTGAACCTACCTTACAAAACACAAAGCTATATGAACTCTAGTATTCAAAGACATAAACTGGTTTTATCTTCTTGAACTCTTATTAAATACATTAAATAAAGCTTCTTAACTGGCAATAAAAATTACAAGTATTTATAATGCATATATAATACATTGTGGTAATTCAAACTTCATTACAAAGAGTTAGCTTGCCACTTTCATAAATACTGAGACAACATACACATAATCACTCCAGAAAACATCCTGATATAAAATTTAATTAACTGAGCTTAAAACAATTAGAATTAACTTATTATTTTAATAAATTCAAATTAGTTTTTAATTACTAATGGTAGAATGCAAAGCTTACCTACATGTAATAAATTCTTAGATCAGGCAAATTTATTGAATAAATAGCAGATGACAGGCTAAAATGTAAAATAAGGAAATACAGCAGCCAAGATCTTGAGCTGCAGCCAAAGAACATTAAGCACAGTGAAGGAAAGTTTGGACAATATTTTCAGGATTTTCTTATCCAGTGCTTTACTAGTTGAGGCAATAAAATTTACATGGAACCTCATTTAAGTCAGACCTTAAAAAAATCTAGATTGTTCATTTTAACTATTTCTATTATGTCTTGTTTTGCAACAAGATGGGAGCAAGGAAGTGTCATTCACACACTCCCCTGCATATCAGCCAGTAAGCATTGTGGGCCACTCACTGCTTGGACAAGGTTCAAAACCCCTAAACTTACAAACAAAAAACCTCAAACAAAACCCCACAACATATTAGAGCATGTATATTTGGTTAGCAAAAAAAGCACTGATTTGAAAACTGGAGACGTTAAAAATGCAACAAGAAAGGTTTCTATTGGTACATCAGTAACAAAAGCAAGACTGACGAAAATTGAGTTCATGGTTGAATGAGGTGGGGCCAAAGGACACAGAAAAGGCTCTGGATGTCAGTGCCCTCTCTGCCTCAGTCTCTAGTCTCAGTCTAAGAGGGGGAGTATGCCTACAGGAGTGGAAGCCAGAGGTATGGGACACTTATGCAAACTGAACATGAATAAGTACAGTGAACTAAAAAGGATGCAGCCAAATGTGCTGAGGAAGACAGTCAGTACTGGTTTGAGAGAGCACACATCTTCAACTCTGTAGTGATCAGGAGATACTCCTGTTCACTGAGGGTGTGGGGCAAAGGGCATGCCCAGCATAGGGCAAAAAGAGGAATTCCAAACTCTGGCTCTGTAAAAATCACACAGCAAATTTTCCTGGATTCTGCTTGCTGGTATGTGATGGTCAAGAAGACTAGTAAAGTTAGAACAGATTTATAGAGAGAAAAACCCACTTGACCAAGGTGACAAGCTTCCCTTACACGGTTATGGGCTCAGTGGACTAACAGGAGGTAGTGGGTTTAATTTACTTTAGCTTTAACAAGGCTTTCCAAATGGTTTCCTAAATGTAACCAAATAGCAAAGACCTAGACTTAAGTGAACTAAAAGGTATGTAGAAAGCTAGCTGGAATACAACTAGAAGCTGACATTATCTTGACAGGAAGCTGGATCACAAAATCTCCAAAGGTCCAAACTAATTTTTTTGTATTACTTGATTCCCTTTAAAAACAAAATATGAAAGGCACTTAATCCTAATTTTCTTTACATGTGACCATAGTTTGTGATTTATTCTCTGTGAAAAAGACTGTTTGAATGTAATTAGAAAATATTCAACATGCTCTCTACCATAATGTATCGGGCAATGAAGGAGCAATCCTGAACATTAGGGATTTTTCTTCCAGTTATCATCCTGGTAGCACTCGGTTGGACTCATTCTTGAATGTCAATATCTTCCTTGTACTGGGGAGCCCAAAACTGAACACTGTACTCCAGAAGTGGTCTCATCAGCACTGAACAGAGAGGAAGAATCACTTCCCTGAACTTGCTACTCTCTTGCTAATACAGGCTGTATTGCTGCAGCTCTTCTTTGCTGCTAAGGCATGCTGCTGGCTCATGGTCAACCTTTCATTGCTACCCCCAAGACCCTTTCTGCAGAACTGCTTCCTAGGGAGCTTGTGCTGTTGCAAGGGGCTACACCATCTCAGAAGCAAGCCCTTGCTCTCACTTTTGTTGAACTTCAAGAGGGTCCTGTCAGCCCAGTCTGTTCCAGTCCTTTTGACCAGCAGCCCTGGCATCCAGAATATTGATGCAGCTATTTGGTGCTCACAACTGGTGAATACACTCCAGTTGATCACTTTGGTTATTGCTGAAGACATTAAGCAGTATTGATCTTTGAGGGACTGCTAGTTATTGGCTGCCAGCTGGACTTTGCACCACTGATCGCCTGAGCATATTTTCCTGCCCACCTTATCTTCCATTTAATCAGTTCCTACCTCACTCAGTTGATTGTCAATGGACTATAAGAGAGCGTGTCAAATGCATACTAAAGTCAAAGCATTCAATGTCCATGGCCCTCCCCTTGCCCACAATGCCAGCCATGTCCCCATCACAGAAAGAAATCAGATTGGTCTGAGGGCTGGAGCATATGGCATATGAGGAAAGGCTGAGAGAGCTGATTAGCCTTAAGAAAAGAAGGTTCAGGGAAGTTCTTACTACTGTTTACAACTACCTGATCAAAGAATAAAGAGAAACTGGGGACAAACATTCTCAGAGCTGCACAGCTGCAGGACAAGAGGCAATGGCCACAAGTGGAAACTCCAACCATATACAAGTAAAAAATTTTTCCTATGAAGGTGTTCAGAGAGCTTGTAAGACCATCACTCTTAGAGACACTCAAGAGCCAAACAAATATGTCCTGAGAAATCTGATCTATTTAGAACTAATGTGAACAGGAGGTTGGACTATATGACCTCCAGACATCCATTCCATCCTAAAGTAATCTGTGGTTTTACGGCTTCAAACGTGTTAAAAAAAACATATCGCCATTACAAATGAGCATCTTCACAAACAGAAAAGTGTAGAAGTGCACAGCTGTACTTGGCTAGCCTAGACATAACTTTAAATTTCTGCTTAATTAAATTTAATTTCAACTATTGCATAGGAAAGGTAATTCTATTTTGTATTATTTTTTTAAAGCAAAATAAATCAAGATAAATTATTAAGAAAAATTTGACATGTTTCAGGACTAAGAAGTGATTTTTTTCTATAGGAATAAATTAGTGTCTTATGGATGTCTCGATTTAGTTTCTCTACACTGAATATTCAGAAATAGCAAGTCTTCCATTACTAAATTTATAATTAAATAGCATCTCACTTAATGTGCCTTAGAGTGACATCTTACTCTAATTATGAGATGGAAATAGCCCACAATACAAACTCAGTTGTGCGTTCTTGATCACGTGAAGGTTTGAAGATATTAAAATGCATCTAGGTTCTTCCTCTATTAATCACAATCTGTATGCAATAAAGATCTCAAAAAGGAAGGGAAAAAGGTATTTCCTCTTGCTTTCCACCCTCCAGCAACCTCCAACATGTTTTCTGCCTTGAGCTTTGCCTTGGGCAAAAATAAAGTCAAGTGGTCTCATACAAACAGTGAATGTAAACCCTCCACTCAACTCTTTTTCATTTTACAAATTGGAACTAGATGCATGTTTTTCTTCCCTTCTTCTAGCACAGCTAAGTCATCCCCCAAACCAATGAAGAACACAGCATAGTACATGTATGAGAATAAACTTAGTTATTAATTTTTAGGCTCAAAAGAATGCTAACAACCCAGTAGGATAAAAATGTAGTTTTAAAAAAACCCCTGTGTATCAGCCACTTCAAAATAGAAACTGAAATCATGCTCAAAGATTTACAAAAATGTATGAAAATCAAATTGCAAGAGGACAGCACAAACCGTCAAAACATTTCTCAGAAGATACCCATGTCAATAATAAATTCCACATTTATTAACAGTAATTTATATTTACTATCCCATTTCCTCCAAAACAAGCAGCAATACATAAATGTTGAATATACAGAGAGCAACTACATTTTTGCATTAATCTCCTGCTTAGGTCATGGTCTTATCATGATTATTTAAATTCAAGAGCAATACTTGGTTGACAAGGTACTGCAGTGCTGCAGGCTACAATCTTCACACAACGCCTAAAGGGTTATTACTGTGGAGAAATTCTACTGAGGACCATGAAAGAGCCTTACCCCTTCCCGAAGACACCTCATTAGCACTGTGTAAGCAGCTGAGGGAACAGCCCAGCATTCTCTGGGGTGCTCCCCTTTTTCCTCCTGAAATGAAGCCAGCGGCACAAATGATTAAATCAAAAAATCACAACAATCTCAGTCACATAAAAAATGAGCAACAGATTCTTAATAAGGTTCATATTATACACATTTCAAATTAACATATGCCATGAAATATATTAAATTCCAGGGCATTATTACTATTTAATGTTATTTCACGTGCAGCACAGAGATTGATATTTTATTAGCTTATTTAAATAGCCTCCAAAATCCATAACAGAATTTGTCCTAATATTTCTGCATTTTATCAATTCATTCTAATTCACAGGGACACAAAAAAAAATTCTTGCATTCCTCCCAATCATTTTGAGTACCTCAGAAAGAGAAAATGGACTATTAAGTGGTAGTAATGCTTCTCTTTAAATGTGATTTAATTGTATCAAACAAAATCAATTAATTTTGTCTGACAACTAAATAAAAAATGTAAACTTACTTTTGAAAAAAATACTTTATATACATAGAAGAAGATATTAACTGTTTAATAAAACTTACTGTATGGTATAGCCTTCAGTACATATAAACACTGTTCCAAGATTTGGATCTATATTTCCCTGAAATCACCCTGTTAGAGGGGCTAATTCAACTGCTACTTGAATCAGGGGGGTTGACTGTTCCATTAGAAGTGAACTCCACTTCCCCCTATCCCCACAATAGCCTACTGTAACATTTCAAGTTTAAAACGGGACACTTGGATATCAAGATTTTACTGCATCAATTTCCATATCCAGGCTAGTAACACAGAGCTATTAGCAAGTGAAAAAATGGCCTCCTTTGGGAAAGAAATTGAGAAATAATAGGTATTGGTGATATGAATACTATAGGCCATGAAATCCATGTGTAACTTGTTTTAATAAGTAGACAAAGGATGACAAGCAACATTTTCTTCAGAAATCATACAATTCTTGAACTCTACTGATTTTATTCCCAAATTATTTTTAGCATTCTAATTAACTGTTTATAATAAAAAGCAAAGTGTGGGCAAGGTGGAGGTTAACGATGCAGAAATAAGTTACACTTTCTAAACTTGCTGATTTCTGAATGGCGTACAGTAATTCAACATATATGATGTGATAATTTCAGGCATTTAATTGAAGCGGAGCAAATTAGCAGGGAAGACTATAACCGAATTGTCTAGTAAAATTAGTTTTCCCTCTTTATTGAAAACAAAATTTTATTTACCACATATATTAATAGAGGAAATGAGTTTGTTAAATCTTCCATTTGTAAGCTTTTCTCTGCTAACTTTGTATGGAACAATTCCTCCTTGGAGTAATTTACAGACAATAATAATAAGAGTGGCTTGACATCCAACAGAGACAGCAGATCTACTACATTCCACCTCCTTCATCTTATCTGAGTAACAGCATGCTGACATTTAATCACAGTTTGTCTTCCAAGGCTTAATGCATAAGTTGAAGAGAATGCAACCCAAGTTTCAAAAAAAGAAAAGGGAGGTTACTTTCAAACAGTCAAAAAATGGAATCTTTTCCACATGGAAGAGGCAGGACAAGACTAGGGGTCAAGACAGAGTTAAAAAGACAATCTATGTTGGAATTGGCATAGATCTGTTTCTCATTTTATTCACCTAATTCAACCAGAAATTCTGTCAAGCTCTTCTGTAACCATACATATTAAATGTACTACAAAATAAAAATCCTTAAGAAATGGTGCAGTCCTGAAACACTAACAGGTCTTCCATTCTTCAAAATCATTGATGACTTTTTGCAAGGTTTAGTCTCTATTTAGAAATAAAAAAAGGCAAAGGGGGTTTGAAACTTGGAACCATTCTTAATTACCTAAACATAATTTAAATACATCACCAAAAACTGGAGAATCTTTCTATGTTTTGCTCGTAGCCCATGTTGATTTTGACTAAACTTTAGGTTCTGCACCCTAATAACACAAACAGCGCAAAATGAATAAAAATATTACATAAAACTTGAAAGTTTTCCCTCAAGGCAATTCGCTCAAGAGTATCAGAACACCCTCCCTGGAGTCTGCTCATGCTACTTGTAAATTGCTCTTGGCTTCTGTTTGGAATAAAAATGCAGAGATGAAGTGTAACATCTTACTTATGAGATTTCGTATGCAAGTACACACATGATCTCAGAGTTTATGATTATCTGGATTTTTTTCTAGTATTTTCTAAGCCATAGAAGTGCAAACAGTGATCCTATATTTAACCTAATGAATCATCAAGCACCTAAACAGCTGAACTTGATTTTAAGTATTTGATAATTTATGATTTACCAAAGGTTCATACGAAAAAGAAGTAATCTTTATCATTATTTAATATTAAAATTGTGGCTGGACCTAGAAACACTTGGCAAAAGTACAGAGGGAATAAATAAATAAATAAATAAAATCATGCCCTCAAAAACTTACAGTCTAAATGAAAATATTTAGCAGTTTGATAAAGCAATTAAGTGGGCTGAAGAGCAAAATGTGAGAAAACAAGGAAAACAAGAAAACCCAAAATATTTTGTATCCTTAATGAATTAGATGCAGTTATGATGTTTTTTTTAATTCATCAAATCATAAAGTTTTGCTGTTTAAAGATATAAATTGGCAATAAACTTTCTTTTCATATTATTATATTACCACTGACTTGGTATAGAGAATCAAGAGTCATAGAATCAGCCAGGTTGGAAAGGACCTCTGAAATCATCAAGTCCAACCCTTGATCCAACACCACCGTGGTTACTAGACTATGGCACTGAGTGCCACATCCAGTCTCACCTTAAAAACCTCTGGGGACAGAGAATCCACCACTTCCCTGGGCAGCCCATTCCAATGTCTGATTACTCTTTCTGTAAAGAATTTCTTCCTAAAATATGATCTTGGCAAGGTCATTCAGTGCTATTGTTCAGCAGTTTAATGAGCAACAAAATGCCTACAACACTACAGCATTCTGAGGTTAAATACCTACAGATTAGAGAAACTAAAAGGGCTTTTCTTAAAAAAAAAAAAAAAAGTGTTAGCATCTCCAAGCATATAACTCAAAGCAATGCAACCCATTACTTTAGATCTTGAAATATGAGAGTTTCAGACACTGTGAAGTTCATAAATACATAGAGACTCAAAAATTTGTGAGTTTAAGTTTTGAGAAGGAAAAAATCTATTCAGTTCAGGGCTTGCAAAACTTTTTGGGTGTTATAGAGCCAGTGCAAACAGATCTGTTTCAGCTATCAGAGTTCAATTTCAGAATAAAATCAAGCCATGCAAAAGACTCTTGCCAATTATAATTTTCAAGTTGGAGTTTTAAGTTTATTTATTTTTCTTAGTGGTTAAAAGCATATGGTTATCAATCTGTCTGATTGATATAAATCAGACAGAGGTACAAATTTTTCGTCCCAAGGAAAAATGAGAAAGTATTAAAACACATAAAAGTAACCTGTGGCTGTGGATGTATTTTCCAGAACATAATTTCCCATAATAAGAACAAGCTCTGTGATTGTGTTTGACAAATATTTTGGCAACTGTCTAACCAAAACAGGGCAATGCTTGCTATCCTACAAAAAACAAGGCAACCACTGAATCTTGTGGAACATGAAAAGGAGTCACAGGATGAAGAAAATAAAACATAGAAGTTCAGCACAAAGCCATAACTAAAGCCAAAATAATTCATTTCCTACATTCATTCCATTATCAACTGACTGTTAAACTAACATGAGAGCATTCAGAGCAACTAGATGACACAGATAATACAAAGGCTTCAGAGAACCCAGGGTTAGACTTTTTCTGTTTGAAGACACTTTTGTTCCTATTAAGAGAAAGCATTTTACTCTTCCAATGAGGAAAAAGAAAAGTGGGGGTTAGAGAAGCTGTCATCTTCAATTCCTCATACTGACAGTATTTCTTTTCTACAGTTTACTTCTGTTTACTTTTAATGTGAATCCATCATTTCTAGACTGAAGGTTTAAATCAGTTTTAGTCAGGAATAAACATAAGCCCATTTGAAAATAGTCAGGATCATTCAATTTCCTTTTCCACAGTGCTATGAATCCAGCCATGCTAGGATAAGATCTAATAAGGACTAGATATAGAGAAATATTACTATATTAATTTATTGATATTATTGGCTGTCCTGATACATCCTGTTTAATCAACATCTCTAGCTAAGATGTTCTGACTCTTAGATCTGCCACTTGGAGGCCAGCAGTCACTGTGATGGTTGATGAAATTCTTTTATGAAGTTAAAACTCTACACTTAAAGAATGCTACTTGATGAAGCACATGGTTGCACTAACATGTTTCTTGAAGTAGAAAAAGTATCACAGAACATACACGGACCAAAAACTATTGAGTATACAAATGATAAAGTAATTTGTCTTTTTGGTCTACTTTTCCATGGGAAATCTTTTCACATTTTTCAAATTTGTAAGCATTACTTTGCAGTCTTACCTCTCTGGCTACGAGGTAAAGCAGCTCCCCAAGTGCTGGTAGAAGGCACTGTTTCAATTTGCTGTTTCTGAAGTTCTCTCTGATGAGTTCAGTTAAAAGTATAACTGCCTAAAATAAAAAAAGCTAATCAATACAACAACATGTAACATTTTCTCAAGCAAAATGTACTGTTAAAGGTAAAAAGCTTTATCTGAAATGCCATCTTACTGATATACTCTTCACTTATGCTGAAGAGCCATTGGCAAAGGATTTAGTAAGCATTGAAAGACAAGAAAAATAATAATTACAAAACATTATATATGCAACATGGAGAAAAATGCAATAAGGAAATAGTCTAGGTGAAAAATTGTCAGCTATCTAATTCTTCTCTTTCTCTCAGTACAATGGGAAAAAAAAGCCTACTTGCAGTTTCTATGTTTCTCTTTTAAGATCTAAAATTCTCACCATCAGGTTACAAAAAGAATAAGCAACAAAAAAACTCCAATAATGTCTTTTGTGTAGATATTAAATCAAAAGGTAAAGAACTATTAAAGTTTTGTCTCCTGATCTCTGAGTGTATAGGCAACTGACTGCATAAGAAGTGGACATATGATTTTAACTTTCTGTACTTCACAAGTTTCTGTATGCAAAGCAGAGAAACACATCTATAATATTTATAATGAGGGCTGGAGGAAAATCGGAAAATCTGATTCATCTTGTGTAGGTGACCTGGTAAGAAATCACTTTCCCATACACACAAGGAACTGATTTCAACCTAAGGTTTAATCCTAGACTCACTCAAGAAACCAAGGACCTTTTAACTACACCTGTTAAACTGAACAGGATGCTATCTCTCCCCAAAACCCAAATGTGCTCCTACATATACCAAGCATTTAGCAGTATAGAAGCCAGTTAAGATAGATCTACATGTCCCCTATGCTCCAAAATATGCGTGCCTTGCAAGACAGTAGGAAAAAAAGACAGATTTAACACACTTTCTATGTCCCTTAAGTAGTTCTTTTTTTCTATTTGGAAGGATTTGGTTCAAATACTCTTCAAGGACTTTTGAGATACAGCAAACAAGCTCTGTAAACAGATACTGTTGGTGAAGTCAGTGACTTCCAATAGTTTGCATGATATGCGAAGTGGGATCTGAGGTCACTTTTACATACTTTAAATAAAATATTGCACATATTATTCCATTTTAAACCTTGGAAACAGTCAACTTAATTGCTACTTCAAATGTGAAGTGTGACATAGCTTGCACTACTTTTTTTCAATTAAACAGAGAAAATATTACTACAATGTGTCTTGGCCTATGGAAACAGCTAAAAAATAGTTGTTCAGGCAAATAATAATACTTATTGTTTCCCTATTATACTATTATATAAAACAAGGCAATAGAAAACATCTCTTACAGTCTCTATAACAAATTGAGAATGATTTTTATTTCATTCTTCTGCTTAAGAACTTTCCTCTTCCCCTTTAAACAGTAAAAACATTATCAGCAGTATCACATTTCATGTGTTCACAATATTTTAGTAGAGAACAATGGACTTTTTAAAAATGAGCTTGTTTAAAAATATGTTAAAGCAGGACTGACTCTGTGACAGTCCTGTCCCAAAGTCATTGAGTCCAGGCCTTAGATTTGATGATGCTACAAATATCTGTTAAGAAGCAGAAGCATTGATAGAACAAAGGTCATCTAACTAATCAAATCACAATAAAATAATGTAATGGATTTTTTCACTGTTCTCTTCTAGTTTAAAACTACTTTTAATATGGTCAAACAATAGGGAAGAGTTAATGAGTTGGCAAAAAGTGATCTGGTGTTTTTCCCAGTTAGGCAAGTATTGTATTATCTGTATACGGAGCACAGGGAGCACAGACTTTGATGACTCATCTCAAGGAACTCACAGTTTGCAGTCCTATTTGAATACAAAAAGCACTTCAACCCAAACACCTTGGGCAGTACAGGAGAAAAAGAAGTAAAAACCAAAACAAGTAAAAACCACCACCACCATTCTGCCAGCATCAAACAAATCAAACCACAACAGTAACATTGTGGTTTTCTCACAAATCATGAGAAGTATTTAGCCAAAGGCAAAGGTTAGATGAAATAGTCCTGGCTCTCTACTTTCAAAACATGCCCTCTCTTCCCACACTCTCAAAAGGCCTAGCAAAACACAGCCCCATCTAATCATTAGGCAAGAAACAGCTAAAAAGAAAGCGTTACTTTGAGGATATTTCAGAAATCTAAAGAAAATGTCATTTTGAACATATATCTAATTCTGTAGAAAGTGATGAATAGAAATGCCAAAACACATACATTGACTGCTGATCACTGTCACACAGATAGCAAATCTGTCATTATACATAAACCCCAATAAAAAAATGTAATATGTTATTAAATTCTTGATGGAATACATGTATGCTATATAACTACCAATTAAAAAAAACCCCAAACATAATTTAAGTTTTTACCCACAAAGTACAAGCACATAGCAAAACAGTAACACATAGAAAGAATTTTAACTGAAGTATGCTAGGCATAAGACAAAAATTCTGTTGTTCTGAAAAAGAACCAGTAAAAATGTACATAATCTTGAAAAAACTGAAGATATATTCATTATCATCCCTGACTTGCAGTTAAGAATACCAGAATATCCTGATATTATCCTGAGATCAGAAACTGCCTCAATCCTTATCAGCATCTTATAAGTCACTTCCGATTTATCGCAAGACATCATCTTCTAGAGATCTGTATCAGAAAAAATACCCATATGTCCCTGGATTCTGGACTGCTCTCATTAAAAGGTTTAATTTTTTTATGGTGACAAATTCATAGCTGCATAAAATCACTTGCCCTGTAAACAAATATTCTTGTCTCCTAAATCCTTTGCTAATATGAAATATAATTTATGTTTTTGTAAGTCATAGTATTTTGCAGTCTCCAACTGTACTGTCATTTTGCATCTATATAGAAAGAGGAAAAATAATGATACAAAGGTGTCAAAAGTTCCAAAACAACAAACTGTGAAATTTAGTCTCATTTTAGCAAACTTGGCAAGAAAATGCTCTGTGAAGATCCTATCACAGACATTTACAAAAAGCATATAGGGAACTGACAGGTGAATCAGGTAATAAACGAAACAAAACAAAACAAAACAAACCACACAAAGAAAAGAACAAAAAATCAAGAGTGTAAAGTAAGATATGCAGGTACCCCCAGGCAGTGGAAAGAATTCAAAAAAGTTTATTTAGAAGGCCAGAACACCAAAACTTACAGAAACCTAACAGTGCTACGAGGAATACCGGGCCCCAGGGAGAAAAAGGCAAACCTCCTGTTCACTCCCGGGCTTTGAGAGTTATCTTTAGGCAGAAAGCCTTCCTAAGCAAAAACCATCTCCTCATAACCAAATCTTCCAGAAAAAAGGGTATTCTATCCTCACAAGGAGTTTACAGAATTTAACTATCATCCTAGGTATCAACAGTCTCCAGTCTAAAAGTTTTATCTTTTTTTTTTCCTTTTTCTTTTTAAATAGTTTACAGACATATTTGGCAGTAAAGCACTTTTTCTTCCCCAGAGCACAGAGGAGTTTTTATCAACTTTCCTTGATTTTATTTCACCTTCTGACCTTAGCAGCTTCATAACTCCAATCTTTGTACAACATCATATAAAAACTTGAAATGCAGTCTTCAAATTAAAGCAGAAAGATCTATAAACAAACTTTGACTTTCTCCCCTTTTTGTATGTAATGCTATGTTCATTAACTGTTTTCTTTAACTGCCTTCAGAGCATTTCTACAGATTTTATTCAGGAACTTTAAATAGCCTGCCATTCAGAGACAGCTTCACTTTCATATTTAAGAAATAAATATATCAGTAGGTTTTAAAGCTTCTAATATGTCAGCTGAGAAAGTAGTAGTCAAGCTGCTTCAAGTGCAATTCTGCACTTGATGAACACATAATGACCGTATTTTCTCCTTTATTAGCTTTCCTTTCTATAGCTATACAGAATTACTCTTGGTTTTGTGATTAAATATATTTTGAGAACTACTTTCACTGTGGAATCAATATCACTAAAAGTACCTCAGCACTGCGGCATTTCTCAGCTTTGTCTCTTTAGACTGAGGGTGAACGTGCCATGAGATAGTATTTAAACTACATAAAATTGATGAACTGTGTGATAACATGAGCTGCTGACAATAGTCCCAGCAGACTAGATGGGACATTAAATCATCATGATACGTAAGTTACACTTGTTTGTTTGTAGGCAGGATTTGAAGCAAATACAAATCAAACTGTACATCTGCTATAGAGGATCAACGCAGGCTGCTCAAAATTATCAGCTTTAATGATGAACCTCAACCAGCAGAAAACCCTGTATCAATGCTAATCCTGGTTTGCACCTGCAATATTTATTTTCCCGAAGCATGGTTAATACATTGGTAAATTTGGACAACACACTATCTAAATACATTTATGTATGCTGTCCTACAACTCTCAGAATCCTATGTTCTATTAAATAAAACCATGAATTATCCTTTGTATGTAATAAACAATTCCTATGTTCACTTGCACTAAGTTCTGTTTGGCTGCCTTATCACTCAATTGAAGTTCAACAAAACTGCCATCAACATTAAATATACTGGGTAGATTATCCAACTTCTGTGGGAGTTTTTTGTTTGTCATTAAAATTAAGACTTTAAGATTTCAAATTAATGAAAACTAAACCAAAGGAAAATATTTCATAATAGTGAACAGAAATTACTGTTTCTCACTATCCTTCAAGATTTTAGGACTAGTTATTGTTGTTATTCTGAAGTGATTCTAGTTGTTATTTTTTATACTGAAGTGATAAGAAAAAGAAGTAGTTTTCCTGATATTTCAATCCCTACACTTTTCTTGTATATGAATGAAAAAGTTAACTGAGTTCACAAAATTCAAACTATGAAGTTATTTCCTTTCTTGTGCACCAAAAAAAACTTCCAGAAAGCTAGTCAACACTGCAATAAATTCCAGATTTCATTTGAACAAAAAATGGTTTATTAAACAAGAGAGAAGTTGCGTCTGAAGAAATCTGAGCCATTAGTGACTGACTTGTTCTAAAATTGTTAAATCTTTGTTAAAGAGAAACAGTAGTTGCATGAAATCTTAGTTATTATTTCCACACATGATAATTGATTTGTCCATTACAGGTTAATTTTAGTAACTGTACGTAGATCCATAACAAGAATGGGGTATTATGGCAGAAGACATTGAACATTAAATAATTATTACACATTACAGAGGATAGTCGTGATCTCCCAAATACAAGTCTATATTTACCATAATCAGATAACGACCTCTTTTTCTCTAGAGAGCAAACAGTCTGGAGAAATGCCTCTCTGTTAAATGAACACAATTAAGTAATCGAATATTGTACAAGGGCAGGAAATGAGGGTCACAGAATATGTCACATACTGAACTGGCAGAGTGTCTGTGTCAATAACCAACTTAAGAAGATCTTCTTGTGTCCTCTGCAGTGGAAGCAATGAAACAGGAAGTTGTGATTCATCATCTATAAGCACAATTATATAGATACACAATTTTTTTAAAAATACATCTAATGTTATATAATATACTTATTAATACATCATTTTAAGAACACAATTTAAATGTCGTAAGAAGGAAGAAGACAAACTGTTTCCTGCCCTTGACATGAAATGTCTAATCTTGACAATAGTGATTTTCACAAGATTTATAATATTCTTTCATCCTTTCCTATGCAAAAATGTAAGACTTGAAAAAAAACGATCTGCCTAAAGACTTTGATTCAGTGTTAAAGGGTGGTATAAATTTTAGGTAAAGAAAGTACCACAGTGTGTGTGGAAAAACGCACAATAGAAAAATCAAATTTATTTTAACTACAGACTGACAAAGGAAGTCTCCTTGTTACATATAGTACTTTTTTTTTTTCCTTTCCAAGCCACTTACATTTTCCCTTTCATAGAAGTAAATAGTAATGAACTTCAAGTCCAGGCAAAAGCATCCTAAATATAATAAATTACCTACACCTTTTACACCAGCTGTCAAACTGGTTGGATATAGTATAGTCATAAGAGAAGAAAGAAAAAAGTCTTTTATCTGGATAGACAGTCACTGCCTTCATTTACAACAATAGTATGGGGAGTTGATATATTACTTGTTGCAGATTCTCAATCCCTTTCAAGCTATATCTAGAACTTTCCCTGACATTTTAAGAATCCAGAAGTGAAAATCAAAAAGAGAAGGTATTTTATGCCTTAAACTGTAAAGTGACAATGTATAGATTTACAACATTACTACATCTTTGATCTATTAGTATGACTGTCAGCAAGTATTAGTGGAAATTAAAATACATTTGTAATTCTGCAAACCCTTACCATGATAAATTTCTATGCCTCAAGCAGAATGGAAATTACTTTTCACTTCATTTTCTTGTGAGTACAAACACATCATGTAACATGGGCAAGTAATGGCAAAGCAGTCTCACCTTCCTCCGAGAAAAGCACTCTTACCAGGCTGAGAAAATATGCCATGGTTATACTGTCACTAATCAGAAAAGAAACTAGACTAATATTCATAGCAAGTATTCATCTTTAAAATGGTACATGAAAATAAAAATTACCAGCTTTCTCTGAACATCTTGACTCAAACTGGGTCATGAAATAAGGAGGACTGAAGGGAAGTCTGACCGTCAGACTATGGGTGTAGTATTAATGCTGTCCAAAATGTAGAAAAAAGAAAAAAAAAGAAAGCAAATGAACAACATATTGCAACTCCTCTAGAACTCTTCCAGGGAGTACTATAAGATGGAGGTGTAAAACTTCCCTAGGTAGAATACAATGCAAAATTGACTCATCACAAAAACTCTTATCTTTCTGACTTTTGCATTACTGCTGTAGAAAGAGGTCTTAGTAGATACTGAGTAGCCAAACCAGATGTCATGAACTCAAACAAAGCTTCAACTTGCTTTGGAATAAACTCAAGGTCCCAAAGGGATACAATCAGACACAAATAGTAGCAATTAACTTACAAATCTGCTATGTTTACTAACAAATAAAAAAATGCATGTAAAAGTACTGTCAATAAGCTTTGGAGTTTGTTTGTTTGCTGTTTTTAAGAAAAGAGATTAGTTACTTCTCCTAATCTGTCATGCCAGATGTATGACTACATGAACTCAGTTGCAGATGTTCATATCTGATTAAATTTGAAACTTTTTAAATTTGAAGCAGGAAGGACCAGGGAAAAATATTTGCTTCAAACAGGAAAGAGATCCTGTTTTCATTTTTGCCAAGGGCAAGGAAAGAAAAAGATTGCTCAGGAGTCCAAAAAGCAAAGATTTCTGCCTTCAAAACTGATGTCAGTGGCAATCAACTGGAGCTGCCAATAAAGATGTAAACTGGAAGTAGAAACTAGTCTTCAAAGAATAAGAGTTGGCAGGAATATCCAAGGAAGAGGTCTTTTTCTTTTTTTTTCCCTTCTCTTCCTTGTTATTTCCCTGTATTTAACTATCCTCATTATATGCAAGTTTCTACCATTCATCCTTGCCTTTTCTGAATATCATATTCCTGAGTTTTTATTCTATTCATAACTGTACTTGAAGTTATTCTAAGTCATCATCCGCTTCCAAGCAGTGGGCCTGCTACCACTTTCTAGAAGCCATGTTGGTGACCAATGCCCATCAATAAAATATCCATGCAGAATATCTTAGATTAAGTAATTCTAAGTTGAATTTCTCATATTTTAACAAAATTCTATAGACTTCAAAGATTTCTCATAAATTTTCTTTGAAATTAGTTCCCTTTGAGTACTGCAAATTCCTTCATTCTGCTCGGTGAAGATCCAAACTGGACCAAAAAACAGTTGCATAAAAATGTCCTTCTTTCCTACACAATTCTTTTTTAAATGTGTTTCAGACTAAAATAACATTTTTTTTCCCAGATGATAGAGGAAAAGCTAGGACTACAACCAATACACAAGTGATCCTGTGTAACACTGGGCCTGGTTTGAGTGTCTTTTAGTGCAGTAATCAGAAGCCAACAGGAAATTAGGCTTTTCAGCTACCAGCAGTGTGCTATCTATCATAAAAACATGTTGTAGCCTAATTGTGTCAATCAAGCAAGTATGTGCTTTAGAGCAAAAGGCTGGATTTTTTTCCTTCTGTTACTAGTCTATGATTTGATTAATTCGCAAATGCAAGACAAAATGAGATGGAAGAAGAGATTTCTTTTAGATTAATTCTTTAAGGTATGGACTTAGTTATAAGAGCTAAACACTTCAATGAGCAAATTGTACAACAACTTGCATAGACCCAGAGTTGGTTGATGCAAAAGAAAATTAAAGTACCAAAAATATATTAAAACCAAATTCTCAGCTATGTCAGGCTTTAATAAAGAAAAGAACTTAGAAGAACACATGAGAGAATTGCAATATTATATCATATGACTTTGCAAACATCATGCAAACAACATTCAAATTATGCCAGGAAATATTTAAAACCTCACACAGGTATGTGTTTTCCAGAAATAATGGAAAGAATCATGTTTCATGTCAAGAAGCTTAGGCATGAAATTTTTTTCCACACGGGCTATCTCGCTCACAGCAAGAATGCTGACTTTACATTTCATTTTCCGTACACATTTAATGGTTCTGCTGATACTGTAACCATGTAAGAAAAGCAAATATTTCATTTCTTCCACAGAAAAAAAGATTTCCTGCTAGGTTATTTTAACTACAGAAACCATATTCCATCTAGTTCACATAGCCCTTCACACCTCAAGCATTATCTTCAGTGCCTATGACATATTCATTTACTTTTAAAGTAACAGGGATCAGCTGTACAGTAAACCAGAGAAAAACAGAAAAGGGAGAAATCACACACTGTAAACATTGTAAACAGATTTGTCTTAGACATAATAAACTTAAAATGATCTGCTGGAGCTGTCTTTTTAATAATTATATAAAATTCTTTGCCCTGCAGCATACCTCTTTTTTAATAAATTAAAAATGTTTTAATTAGCTAGAAAAGCTATTTGAAAGTCAGACAGCCCTATCATCAATCTAAGAAGTGAGAAAAACATATTATTTCCAAACTATTTGTTTTGACATTTACCTTAATTTTCATTTCCTGTTCTACAAAATTTACCCACAGTGTGCCAGTGAAAGTAACAAAACTGATTCTACAAGCAAAGACCAACATCTACCCATGACACCAAAAAATACCAGTGAAAGAACACATCTAATTTAAATCTACACCACATGTGACAAATTCATATCTCTGTCCCATGATGCAAAACCATACAAAATTCTATACTCTTACTTTGATGCGTTGTTTTCATGGAAACCGGTGTAGCATAAAAAGAAAAGAGAAGCATTTAGACAATAATTTCAGCGTTGTCTCCTTCCTTGCAGTCATTTCAAACCTCTTACCCAATTTATACGAAACTAAGCCAGAATAATAAAAAAAAAAAAAAAAGTATTGTTTTTTGAAGCCTCTAGAAGCAAAATAGCAACATAAAAATGATATAGAAGCTGTGATACAAACTCATTTCTTTTTTAAACAGAGAATAAATACATGAAAACATTTTGAACAGAACTGCACACAGGAAAAACCTCAGAGATTATTCTGAACACACCTGCCTAAACCAAGGATGTTCTGTTTAAACCCTGTGATAGCTAACAAAGGAAGAGGTGAATATGCCAAAAGATATAATTAGATGTAATTAAGTCTAAAAGTAATCCAGCTGCAACTCAATTCATGAGAAAGCTGGCTCCATTACCTGACAGATCTGCTTGCTAGCTGCAAAAGTAAGGCTTGTTCAAGTATCCCTGTTCCATTTTCTAAGTACGGATTTAGCTGTCTAATTTTAAATAGAGAGAAGGAACTGTAGGCAGCGAGGCTTTAGAATATTTTTAATTTTTTCCTCTTTATAGCAGTACTCAGTGCTCTCAGGAGTACAAGCTTTACCAAGAAAGGTAAGGGTATATTCCCAAAGCCAACTGGTGAAGTGGCTGACAGTTTATTTGTTAATATCACATTCATTTGGTACAACTGAACAGTCTGAATCTTTTGATTTTTAACATTTCAGGGTAACCACCTTTATATATTTGTGAAAATAATAGCAAGATACCTTAAATTTTGTGTACTGGGTTTGATTTTACTTGTCTTGATTTTTTTTATATATTTAAAGAAAAAATTAAAATATATATACATCTTGCTCTCTGTGTGTGTGAATAAAGCCAAAAAACTCTCAGAAATCACAGAACATTTTCAGTTTAGGTTCCCAAATACAATCCATAAAGACAAAACTACAGAACTGGGCACAAGGATTTTCTAAAGCCTCAGGAAAACGATGCCAGAGGAGGGAAAAATGAAATTAGTTCAGCAAAAGCCTACATAGCATAACAGTCAGAAAAACTAAGCTTCCCACTGCACAATACATACATAATAAAGGTAGCTGTCAGACTCGTGGTACACTTCACATAATCATTGTTTTCTTCTGGAAGTAAATTAACCTGAAACTGCTTATCACTGTAGGATCAAAACAAAAAGGTAAATCCTAGTAAAGAATCCTCCAGTTGCCTTCCAAATCAAAGAAGCTTCCAGGTTTTTTTCTTTGCAGCCCTAGGAAAGGATGCACATGAAATATTTTTTTCTCTTACACTTCTGCTTAAGAACAAACTTTGCTCTTAGTAAAACATGAAAAAAGTTGACTTAGGGATAGAAAAGTTAAAAGATATGTAATTATTTATATAAGTTCTCTATGTAACTGGATTGAAGGAAAAACATAACTCAATGTTGACACTATAAGCAATATTTATTAGCCCTACAGTTATGCTTATCTTGTCATTAAAAAGTAATAACCATTGGGTCAAGCTCTGTTTCCTAGTAGGTTTTGCACAGCAGAAATTTCTTTGCATGTTTCCGGTTCTGAAATGGAAAATAAGAGATGATGCCTCTCAGGTTTTTTGACCAAATTTAGCCCTCAGTAGACGTAATTCCCATTAACATTAAAAGAAATTACTGATTCTATAGTTCTCGTGCATGTAAAACTCCCTTCAATAGGAATCACTCATCTATGAAAGCTAGGAATAATCTGCTTAAAACATAACAACTTGACCACCACAGAATTTAAGTAAAAAAAGTGTAAGAAATATTACTTTAGAACATCACTATATTATAGTGAAAAAAACCATTACTTTTAACTCCAAATGTGAAATATTTTAACTAAGTAGGACTTAAAAGTGTATTCCTCACTGTACATTTACATCTTAATGCATAGAATGTAAGAAAAAATGGAATTACAGAATGTGATAAAATAGTTTAAATAGCTGCATTTAAAACTGTATTTGACGATTGTTTTATGCTAACAGCAATCTTAAACCCAAATTGTGCATCACTTTCAGAGCATTATACAGAAGAATGAAAGTAAGGGGGTTTTTCTCAGTGTTTCACTCCAAAATGGAGATTGATTTTAGTGTTCTACTTCCTTCATACAAATACGTTTACTCTTGAAATAACAAACATTAAAGAGTTGCACAGCAATGTCAAAAGTGAAGGAGTTCCCCCAGCTTCAAAAAATACATCCAATAAACATATAATAGAACTTGACACAAGTCAATTTGTGTTGCTCAATGGTTTAAAATCAAGATATATGAAAAGAAATCACGCTTTCACAAGTCAAATTTTTGTAAATAAAACCACAAGATTCTAAGCAGCAGTCAACTGGTTTAATACTGCTTTTTGGCTCTGTGAGTGGTCAGCTCCAGATGTTTTTTTAGAAAAGGTACCAAAAAACTCAAAGTGAGCTTGGACACCCTAAGTAAAATTACCTTGCAACTCCAAACAGTTAGGTACTGACAATAAATCAGAGGCACCTTTAAAGTCTTTCAGAAGTTTTGTTAGTACTTAGTATTGCAAGTCTGACACTCCCATTACCCATATCAACCCTTAAAACTTCCTACATCACCTACTGAGAGGAACAAACTCCGCAATAGCTAACAGAAATCCTATCATTTTCCTATTGGAAAGAAAAAATGGGAAAACAGTAATCTGAAAATACCTTGAAGTTATAATTGGAAATAATCATACCCAGTAACTCCAGAAGTATTTAATTCAAAATACCTTGATGCTTTTGTACCTTTAATGACATCTGATCACCCAAGTAGGAAACACTGGGCAAGATCTCATCATTACCAAAATGAAAACAATTTCTTTTTTAAATAAAATTATTTTTTTCCTTAAAAAAATACAGGTATGACTAATACACTAAAACTTCAAAAGCAGGATGTAAATCAAAGACCCCTCTGATTTTGAATATGACTGATTACACTAATACGTATACAAATTGATTTTTTAAAGACGAATGAGCTTGCACTTCTCCATCTAGTCCTAATAATTGAATTGAATAAAAGGTAAATGAATGATAGAAAAAAGGAATACACACAGAAAGATTTACTGGCTGTGGAAATTTGTTAACATTGACCACACTGCACATTTCAGCAGTCCATGACAGATTCTCATATGCTACACAGATATGCTCATGGTATGCTCCATGATATGCTCATGATATGCTCCATGACATAATCTCATATGCTACAGATTTCACTCTAAGTTTGAAACCATAATTTGAACCATTTCAAACCAGTATGACTAGCACCATCATCAACAAAAACAGACTCAGTCTTGCTCTGTCTCTTCCTTTGGGCTGGCACAAGCATTTGCACATTTTGCTGGATGACAGAACAGATGGAAGTTAAAATGAGCCTGATCTAAAAACAAAAGCTCTTTCTAATCAAGATCAGATCCCTATTGATTACTCATCTTAAGATCACAGCCAATAGTGACAATTCATCAATTAGAACTTTTTTCCACACAAAGCCCCCAATTTCATCAAAACAAAAAAATGCAAACCCCAAATATCCCAAAGCTCAATGTTTAAAATACTCAGCTACAACATGAGAAGCCCAGCATAGATGCACTTTCTCTAAAGCTGTAAGTACATACAGTAAAATACTTGTCTCCACTGCATCATAGTGTGTGACTTTGATACATACCTGTGGAACACAAAAAGACTGGTAGATAGACAAGCACCACATCTAGCACACAGCTGTGTTCACTTCTGTCTTCAGCAAAGCTCCCAGAAGTGTGTGTGTGTATTAAATAGCAAAACATTTGATGGGAAGCTATTTTCCCTCTTAACTCTGATATAGAATCTGGATGCCCATTGATTTCCTGAAGTCTTTACTTGGCTATGAATCCAGGGTCAGTCTTTCCCCCTAACATATGTTACCCTTAATAAGCTTCTCTGTGAAGCTTACAGTACTTCAGGTCACTATTGTATTTATGATAGAAGCAGTTGAAGGAGAATGCTAACTCAGTGTTTCATAACATCAATTTAGGAACAATATAAATTATGTTTAGAATCCTGAAATATTCAAAACACTGACAAAAGTCTGCCAGACAGCTATTCACCTTTCAGAGAGGTAGATATTTATCTGCTGAAGAAAAGGGGGGCACAGATCTTCATTATCCCAAAAATAACAGATTTGTAGGAAAAAAACCCAAACCCACAACATTTTTACTATCACAGGAAGTAAATTAAGACTATTGTAAACAGATATACTTGCAGCACCACTGATGTAATTTTAATAGGAACATGTATTATTTCATCTCTCAAAGAAAACAGAGTAAATTTAATGGACTATGAAACTAGTGTCAATTAAATGTCTTCTAAAAGGGTACAGATTTTGCTTCAGCCAGGCAACTAACTTAAAAAAATTCCAAAAAGTGATTTAATCCTACGATCGGCAATGTTTTCTCTTTCCTAGTTGAGAACATCCTTGTTTTCTATTACCACCTTGGTTTGGACTTCAAACATAAAGCAAGCCCAATTAATTGGATTGATAAAAATAATTTTTTGAATGAGAAAAAAAAATCTTCCATTACGATAAAAAGCCTTAATATTTTCTCCAACAATTCAGAATTGCCATGCTTGACAGATTCACGGTTGTTAATTCTATTTCCATTTTCTGTTTGTGAACTCAGAAGAACTCTTCTCAGACACACCATGAGTTTCTGCTAATTTACCTGAGAAATGTCAGTTTTTCATTTGTCTTCTTGCCACGTGCCCCAGGCAAATATGTAAGTTACATTCAGTGAACGAGCTTGTTGAAAATAAATTGAAGAAACTTTATAGAGGTTGAAAGTTTACTAGAAGTCACTCAAAAATTTGAATCTCCTCTTGCTGTTACCAAGGTATTAAGTGACAATCCTGATTATGCCAGAAAGATAATTGTAAAGTTCTAATCAATTTACAAAACAGTAGACAGTTATGTGTGCACATGTGTAAGTACTTGTGCACATACTCTACTACAGGTTTCATCTCCTGCCTACAGACTTTTTGTAAATTGGGGTGTTTTTTCCTTTGTTTTGGGTTAGGTTTTTTCACATAAGAAATATTAGGGCAAAACAAGGAAAGTGCCCTTGGAGAAAACAAATAAGGATACACTAAAATTATGATCATTTATGAGCAGACTAAGGAATTTATTTTACAATAAAACAACATTAAAACTAAATAGGTTTTGGAATAAATGGCCAAATCAAACCATTTTTATTTGAAACTCCCTACAATATGGGCAGACATGGACAGACCTAGAAACAGGAGTTATCAGAGAGGTAAGCTAGGAACATGACTTAAAATTGACATTCTGGATGAATTTGAATGACAACAAATGTAGACCTAGTTTCTTTTATTAGATAAACCAAATTAGATGTACACAGAAATAAACTTCCCTAACTACAGAATAATTTTTCTTCCTGTAAGATAAAGAACAGAATCCTGGAAAGAGAATCTTTTTTTTATAGAATCTGAAGAATCTGTTTCAAAATCTAAATACAAGGATAAAACTTTAAAGTTTAGATGTTTCCGTAAGATAACTAGGAATAAATAAGAGGAAATTATGTTTCAGATTTCTAAAGGCCAATTCCATGAAGGAAAAAAAAAATATAAGGGAGAAAAAAAGTGACCTATTAAAAACTTTTATTGCAACTGCATGATAGAAGAAATTCCACATCTGCAGTGTTAGAAGATATCAATTTCCCTACTGCATTCTAAGATCAGTCTTATTTTTTCTTATCAACGCAATATGCTTCTTAAAAGTTCTTAACTGGAAATAGATCAACTGCAAATGAATTCACAGATATAAATATTCATTTATTCTAATTTTTTCTAATATGACCTACATATTGGAATACATCAGCAAAATAAAGATACCACACAGTTCTACATTTACATACTTGTCAAGTCTGTGAAATAGTAGTTTACTTGAATGGAATTTATTTTTGTGTTTTAGTGACCTCTGGTGGTTACATTCAAAGGAAACTGCTGTTCCCTAATTACCTGAATAAAAACCCTAAAAAATCCCCAAAGCACTAATTCTTCAAAAAACAACAAACTAAAGGCTTTTTGGCATACAGTATATGAAAGTTTACTTTAGCCTTTAAAATGAGGATGAGGCTTCTTTTCTTTCTAAAGTTGTTCTGCCTCTTTCAGGGCTTAATGTTATTACTATTTACAAAATAATTTTAACGACAACAACTAAAAAAGTTAATGGTGCAAATTCAACCTCTAAGATAGAGGAAGTGATAAACACTGGAAAGAAAATTTGATATAAATAACATGGTACAGGTAGGGGGCAAAAATAATTCCAGAATAGCATCTTCACGAACTCTCAACTGACTTTTCACATGTGGGAAAAATTTTGGAGCTAAAGGAGATCACCCCTATTTAACAGATAAAAAAGCAAAGAGTATTAGAAGTTACTAGGAATGGAGGAGGAAAGAAAACACAAAAAACCCTGTCAATAGATAGATCATTCCTGTATCTTCAGATTGTAAGACCTGGATCACAGAGTCCTTTCAGATTATGTTGTTCTGACTAGCTACAGCTTGAATTCGACATTTCCTAAATCACAGCAGCCACCAATAAACTTCAGCTGGCGTATCAGCTGGCTGGTATAAGAGGATAAATTAAAGTACTATACTTAATACAGTTTATAAGGCTGGTTTAAAGGTTTGCTTTGTGGTGTTTTTTTAAGCATCACACAACATAAAATAGCTGACAGTTAACAACAATGTTCAACAAACTCACAGGTTCATCTAAATCCTCTGGAGGGACCAGAGGGGAACACAAACTCAGTAGATGAGAAATTCCTTAATGACTCCTTCCTACTTTCCTATAAATGAACTATTAAGTTTTGTGTACTGCCTACAGTTATTTGATTTTTAGATTTTTAGATATTAGATTTTAGATTATTTGAAAACATGAAAATATAGGATTCAATTTTTTTCCTCATTCTAATTTTGTGTAAGCCCTGTAAAATCTTTTTAATTCAGAGATATTACTTTGTGAGGAAAAAATTGGAATGAATGTCATTAAATAAAGCATAGTAGATGCATTTTGAACTCAGATTTGTTAATTCAAAAAATAAATCCTTATTTTCTTAATGAAATTTTAATTCACATAAGAATGGGACTGGTCTCAGATTTAACTTGGTTTTTGAAGTATACAAATACTTATAAGAATTCTAAATTCCATTTGTGAATAATTTTTATGGTCACATAAAAAAACCCACTGAAAACATTTTGAACAAAATAATATTACAGCTCAGTGCATAACTACTTCAATCTGCTGCTTTTAAATACAACAGCTGATTAGGAAATGTGTTTTCTATGGTGGAAACTGGGAAGCTAGAGAAACTATTACTGAATATATTAGTGCTAAGCACCTTAACAAACACTTGAAGCCAAAAGCTATGTGAACATCTCAGAATTACTTATGAGTATTTTCACTGGAACTTTTAAAAGTTAAATATCAGAAAAAAAAATCTGTCACATACAAGAGCACACTTAAATCGTGACCTGGAATTCAATTGACATGCAACTGTCAGTACTGAAAGACTTTGACCAAACTTCAGTGGCTGTAACTATAAGGACTCTTGCCCCACTTTGTTACTTTATAGGACAAACAGGTAAGAACTATAATGTTTTGAGTTCAGCTTTCACTACAGAATTGAAACATTAAGCAACATAGCAAAATAATCATATTCTTAATATTAAGTAAGAAGAAAACAGAGGGACCTAAACCAAAAAAATAGCCACATTTCCAAAATAGTCAGATATTAACCAATAACTGTATGTTCCTACGTGCCAGATCTGCACAGGACAGAAGCATATTTACAGCTTGTGTTTAGCAGTTGGGTCTGACATTCAAACACCCATTACATTCAAGTTCTGGCTTCACCTCATGAAGTAGAAATAATGTCACAGTCACAGTTTAAACAAATATTAAATACTACATTCTGTAAAGATTTCTTGATCTATGTGCATGTGTCACATCCAAAAAAGGTCAGTAAGACGATTTTGTCTAATCAATCTTCAGTGTAAGTCAACTACTGACCATGCAAAATGAAAAAAGAATTAAGAATACTTTTCTTTTCCAAAGAAAATTACTTGCCCTTCATTACACATATTCTTCCAAGAACTGTGAAGAATCTCAAATTACTCCCATCTCAATGAATTTTTTGGAAAAAATATGCCTAAGTATCAATTGCACTATTTCTATTCTAATTATAATAATTACATTTCAGAATAACCAAACAATGGCAACAGTTCCTTCTTTCTACGCACACAAGAAGCATGACAGTAACTATTTGATTTTATGGAAAGGAGGGAAAAAGGCTAGAGTTTTATCATTGGTGGGTAGTTCAGACACAGGTTAGTAAAGATCAGAACTACAACTATATAGAATAAGATCATAAATTTATTTAATTAATTGATTATATTCCAATTTACAAGTATGAGGAAAAAATAAAGCAGGGTTCAAAGCAAAAAAAGCTGCCATAGCATCTGACATAAATAGTAAAAGCATTAACAAAACTCCCTGATTAAAAAAAAAAAGGAAAGTTACCTCAGAAATAGGTATATTTTCTTCAAGTTCAGATGTGTGTAATGCCAGTAAACCAATCACTCGAGCAACTCTAGCACGTCTGCGTATCAAATAAATATTTTGTGGGTGCAGAAAAACTATTTACAAAATACAACAAAAACAATTATGTCTTGTTTATATTTTATGCAGGTTCCAAGGGGCAGGAAATATTTGATGTCCTATTTAAACCTCAGATTTCCTTCTTCTTATTTATGGGATTTTTTGTATCCACAATTAATTCAGTATTTCAGCTCATTTTAGCAATAAATTCATGCATAAAGACATTTCTTTTATTTAGTGCTGAAGAGTGAAGATGCTTCAGTTTGTTGGTTTTACTAATCTGTCAGGCTCATGTCCAGTTTTCATATAACACAGAAAACACATACAGATAACTTTAGACTTTTCAGCTGACAAAACAGAAATTAAATCTGTATCAGCAAATTAGTTTTAAATGTTTCATTAAAGAAAAAAATTGGAATAACAAAATCAACATTTATTAAATAAGCAGCAGAGGGCACTATCACATTGAAATATTTCTGACAGGTATTTAAAATAAAGCTACGATTACAGTTATTTTACTCCTTTTGTGGTATGAAGTTGGTTTATTCAGTGATTTTAAGCAACACTATTTGATACGCTATATTATATAACTTCTAGATTAAATTTTAGAGATTTTTTATAATCTTTGGTCCTGTAAAATAGCAATATATTAATTCAATGCTGAAAAAATTCCATCTTACATTCACCATCAATAACCTGTTAATGAATATCTTTAATAAAATTCAGTGACAATTTTGCATTTGAACATATCAATTTAAAATAATTTTACTTACATATCCCAGCTGGAGGCTGCTCGCAGCTGCTGTATCAATATAGGAAACTATAGTTTAAAGCAGACAGATAAACATTAGTGAATTTGAGTAATCTGATAGTTCCAAAAGATAAACAAAAAATCAAAATATCAGTAATATCATAAAAATGTATTTGGATAACACTTGCGAAGAGTATTGTCACAGGCAAACGTGGTAGATATTGTGCAAATACTGATTAAAGAGATAAAGATAAAAAAGGGAAAAGAGATAACGACAAAAAAGGAAGGAAAATACAATTCTTTCTATATTTTTGCCTTAAACTAAACTGCTAAACATATATCAGTATTAAAAAAAAACAACCCACAAGATTTTTTTATTCTGAATAACACTGTGCAGCAGAAAAAATCTGATACTTTTGCCTACAAACACAGAGATTATCATATACTATTACAAAACAAATATTTAATAAATTAATTTTGTGAAACTGGATAAAAATAGTTGGCAAATACTAGAATAATGAATGTTAACACATATAATCAGCCACGAAAGAACCAAACTCATAATGATTAATTCATTTCTAAAATGTTCTTTTTTTCTTGCCAATGTTTCTTTCTTGCCAATGTTAATTGGCAATTCAGTTACTGGATTAATGTTTCCCTCCACCAAATTCTCCAATGATAATGGAATACACCTTCCAGCAATTCTTTTTCCTGCTTTCACTAGAATGCTATGGTACAAGACCTACCACTGCTTCCAACCTAAATGCTCTTCATTTTTCTGGCAGTGCAATTTTGTCTTTAATATCTCTATATCCAACAATGACACGTCAGATTATGACTGTGCATTAATAGTGTAGGAGAGTGAAGTAGTTTACTTTTAATTAAATAAAATGAAAAGTGCTCATCTCAGGACAGCCTCTGTGATGCCTTTACAGGCATATAATTAGAAAAAAAACCTATTTCTCTTCTGCACATGCAAGGGTTTCGAGAAATATATTAAACCACTACAGAGGATACCAGTAAAATTGTTTGGTAAAAAATGGTTCTCAAAAGGTGAAACCAACATTTAGGTATACCCTAAAACAGACTCTTCAGAGATACTGCTCACTGTAAGAACTGCTTATTGAAAGTTTTACTGAATGTTCTTTAGAAAGTTTTTCTTGCTATTCTTCACAGACCCATGGCCAAATAAAAGACATTTAACAATTCATACATGAACTTTTTTCAATATTCTTTGTCATTTAATGATTTACAAAGACTAATATTTCATCATACGTTATTTCACACTCTCCATCAAGGTTAGTTTTACCCAAACATGTTCACTAATACAACAAAACTACATGTAAATGTATGTGAAATGTAAGATAAAGAATTAGTTTTCCTCAGCATTTTTAAAACACCTGACATGGAATTGAGTAATTTTTTGGACATGTTTTTGTCAGTACATCAATGATTTCTTCAAATATAACTAAAAGCAGCTGATTTTTGCTACAACAGCAAGTATGTAAACCATGTTGATTCTTTCAAAGCTTTATTATTTACCAGCCGAGAGCTCATCAGTCTGCTTCCAATCTCCTTGTGGACAGCCACAGTACACAGATAGTACAGTAAGTTCAGTTTGGAACGTGCTGCTCCTGTGCTCTTCTCGGTGGAATCAAGCAGTGAGCACACTCTTTTCAAGAAGTTATTCCAGTCCACATCATTCATAGATGATAACTTCTCAGCTAATCATAAGAAGCAAACAAGTAGTTAAAGATAATGGATCTTTGATGTTGCTTTAACACTCTAGAAAGTAACATCAGCATGAATAAGTAATGTCCAAAATTAGAATCTAATTATAATTTTGGTACTTAAAATATTAAACAAGCATGTTATAATTCATGTCTGAAGATTATAGAAATAAAAAGGAAGCAAGAAGAGAAACAAATGAAAACAGAGCAATGAAAGCTTCAAAACATTTTTGAAAGTGCAACCCTGCTAAGTCCCTGGACTTCTTTTAAGGCAACATTATATTTAGGAAAGGTAGTAGTTGTCCTTTATCATTACTAATTCTTAATAAGAAAGTGCACTTTCATTAGAGTAAATAAGGCAAAACCTAACAAAAGTCAGTGAAATCTCCTCAGAATCAATAAACTGAAAATGTGTATTGTTACTCATATAGGTAGGCACCCATTGAGTCAAACTTCAGTAGTATCAAAACATAGATGACTTCAGAAGGAACATGAAGTAATCAAGCCATGAGGGCAATTAATGCAAATCCTGTGGTTCAATTCACTGACCAGTGTACATGAACCGAGATTTTTCACAGACCTCCTTATCAGTCTCAACAGTTAATTTCAATCTAGCAGCCATACATTCCCTAAGTTTTGGTTAGTTATTTATTAATAACTTATCTGCCATCCTGATATGCTCAACTATAGAATATTTAAAAGCATGTTTTCTGTATTTTATGTTAATTTTACACTTAAGTAACAATACCTACTATTGCAGGCAATTATAATATACATTAGCAAAGGTGTGGATTTCAGGTATTTATCTTAATTTTTCCTTACTATCTTTAATCATTACTGATGAGCAGCATCAAATTCAGTATCTTCAAAAACAATCAGAAAGTTGTCCAGAAAAAAGCTACAACTCTGAAAGCACTTCAACAACAAAAAAACACTGTCCCATATTAAATAAATACTGATAACAATAGTTAAGCGTATCAGAACATCAGTGTGATAACTACTTAAATGCAATATGACATAGAATACTCCCCTTAGGCACTTGAATCATTTTTAGATGAACCATATTAAAAATATTTTCTGTTACTACAGTCTTGATTGGGAGACTGGGGGACGTTAAATTCCTTTCCAACTATAAAATTTCTTCAGCAAATTAATTCTCCAAAATACATATTTTATAGAAAGAAAAAATGAACTCTTATGCCTAGAAAGAGGTGCTATGTGGATTCCAGAAGGACTACATATCTGTTTGGTATCCTTCTTCAAGCACAGTGAAGCGTGTAATACTTCCTTAAAAAGACTAGAGTAAATTTTCCAGGGGAAGAAATTATTACACTCATGACACTGAGCAGACTTTAGTTTTCAGAAATAACAGTACTCTTTCTAGACATTAAAAACTAACAACAACCAAAAAAACCAAACCCAAAACAACACCATCTTTTGGGACACGATTGCCATAACAATTCACGATCAAAGGTGGGATTGGCAAAGCTGCTTAATATTAGAGCTGATCAACACCGCACATTTTAAGATCTTCTTTCCATTTGCTTCCCTACCTTTAAAAAATTTTAATATATTTAGCTGAATATTTCAGTTAAAATACCTCAGTTGGAAAAAACCCACTGTTTTGCCCACACTAAAACTGTGAGGACTGTCTCATTGTAAAAGTTTTTGAGCACGAGCTTGTAAGTGAAGAAGGCAGAAGAGAAAGGAATGTCATGTAATTCAGCACTTGAAAAGGCTACTCAAAATTGGTCTAGCTAAAAACATTACAGAAAGGGTTTCAGAAAAATTATGAGTTCTAAAACTGTGACAGCTTATGATTCACAGCAGGAGGCTACAGGTCTCAAGATGGCGAGTCACAGCAACACATGCAGAACTTGTTAACAGCTTCAGCAAATCCATACCTGAATATGCTGGTATATGTAAAGATTTTGAGTCAAATCTAACTGATACTTGCTTTATTATCTGGAAAAATAAACAAACACATTACAAATAGTTTTAATACATTTCTGGAAAATCTCTACATAGTTGAATGTGAGAATACAAAGATACAAAATTGGTACAGGATGGGTGTACATACTACTTCTCATTACTGAGGAATTTTCCATTGTTTTCTGGTATTTATTCCTTCCAAGTAAATACTGGAGATTTAACTCTATGTTTTTAACATAATTATATTGCTAGTGTTTCCATTTAAGTGATTTTTAAAATAGGATTACAAAATGATAGGATTTTTTCAGTTTACATTTTTATCTTGCATGTATGCAGAAAATACTTGCATTTGGGTTTCAAAAGCTAAAGAAAGGAACTATGCAGGTGACAGCTCGTTAAATGTTTTAGCAATTCATTTCCATACAGTAAATACATATATACACTAGATCATTCTAGAATATAAAAAGTCTTATTATCAACAAGTAATTGTTCATAAGGTATGGGGATTTTTTTTCCCCCTCATGAAACATCATTTTCTGGTACATCATGAAATTGGATGACTGCTCAGTGACTGAGGATTTGAGTGTGATTTTCAGTAAATAAAGCATACAGAAAAAAGGTAACTGTGTAGTGGAATTTAGCCTTTGACAGATGAAGTCTAAGTGTAACCAGAGAGCTCTTTTCTAAAAAAGGTCTTCAGCTCCACAGATCTGCAGAATACAGGGAGATTTTATGATGTAAGCCAACATTTCAACTTTTCAGATTCTGTCAGCATCTAGTAAATCCTTTTTCATAAGATTAAATTGCAAGCTCTTCAGCTTTACCAGGTGTCAGTATCATCCTTTAGTCTGAAGTGCAGACTAAAGAGTCATTGCCAAGCAGGCAATGACTCTGATTACATGTCCCTCGAACTTAGTTGGCTCTTCTGCATTAATTCCGAGTCTGGCATTGCATGGTAAGGAGATTAGTCTCCATGTGCACGTCAGTATGTACACTTACCCCTAATCTCCTCTCTTATACTTGTAGTAAGAAGAAAAGCTGTGAAGGACTAAGGCTTTGTGTCATAGTCCTGAGATAGAACTGAGAATTTAACAGTGGTAGCATTCAAATACTTTGAAATTCTCCACTGGCAACAATGTCCCTCCCTCCAAACATATTAAAACATTATTATTTGGTAGTTACGCTGTCTAGCTGTATAAGACCTTTAATTTTTGAAAGTGTTGGGAAATCCATTAAAACAAACCGAACAAATTGTTAATACTAAAACAACACAGCAACTAAAAGCTGTGAGACATTCTTAATGACCTTAGATGCTCATTTCCAATCAAAAATGTTTCATTCTCTGCATCTGTCACTTACTGGGTAAAGTTGCTAAACAGCTGCATTTTTTCCTAGCACAGAAACAAAAGGAAGACTAAAGGGGCTATTGCCTATTATTCCTTCTACCAATAATGCCCATAAATGCACATTACACTGTTACTGCGGGGCAGAGCTCTGATACTTTTTTGGTTCGCTCTTTGCTGTCAAGCAAGTGTCAGTCCCTGCTCAAGAGACTCATTACAAACTGTTATCACATTACAATACATATGGCAGAAATAGGATTGACATTTCTTATCACGTCAGGTGTTCTTCTGGAGAGAAAATAGGTCCAAAAACATTATCACATCTGAAGTTTAAAGAGTAACTAAAGTTTTTCTGTAAAGGTCTAACTTTAATCTAGAAGGCTTCATAGATGGCCTTGTTTTGAATATACCAAACCACAGTTGTGTGCTCATTTAAGTAGCAGATATCAAAGCAAGTTATCAGAAAACAAATCTACAAAAGCACTGAACACAGTATTTAGTAGCTTCTATTTCTTGTAAGACATTATTTAATATTATTGTTCAATCCCAAAATAATTCATTCCTCCAAATTAGCAACACAATAGAATTATACAGACTGCCAAAAAAATCGCATGAGAGCTTGCCAGATGACTGGGTGGAACTGCTTTAAAATGAGAACTATAAAATACAGGAAAGGAGTTTCACCCTGATTAAAAATTTATCTGCAAAAATAGCCCGAGCCACAAGTTCCTGAATCTTATATTTTATTTTGCTATACCTTTGGATTGTCAATGATTGGTGTTACGATAAGATCTGATTCAGTGTAAATGAGCTCTCTCAATGTTGACTCCATATCCTGCCGACTTGAGCACGTATTTTCAGCCTAGAGCAAGAACAAAGATTTTTATTAAAAACTTTTTTGCACCAAAAAAAATAGTTCGTTTTTATTCCCAAAATGTTTCATTTCAACATTATACCATGCAGTTTGGCCACGTAAACAACATATTCTAACTTACCTTTCATTTATGTAATAGTAGATAGGACCAACTAAAAATCATAAGAGAAACGTATTGGAAGAAAAAGCAATGGGTCCAAAATGTGGACTGACAAGAAAGAAGATAACATTTTCATGTTTTATCCACTGGGACAAAAAAAGGAGACTAAGCATCTCTCTTAACTCATATATCTGGAGTTCTGCAAACATATTTTTCAAACAATTTGCACACTGTAGGAACTGATTCTCTGTTAGTTATGGATGGAGAAGAAACTTGACTTTGTCACAGACTCCAGGCTAAAATTCTAACTATAGAGATACCATCATCCCTTAATATAAATTTTGCACTCACCTTTTTCAAGCATGAATCTCTTTGTGGAAAATTTTTGAGTGGGGTAGTAGTAGCATCACTTATTTCTACTGCAGTGCTAGTTCTAGGTGTGGGACGAGAACTTAAACAAAAGAAAGAAAAAATAATAATAAACCAACAAAGACTACAGATTAAGTTTCATTGCAAAGTACTTTTTGGCCATACAGCAAACTTTCAAAGCTGATGAACATAAATGAGGCTATGCCTGAGCCACCAATTAGACATGAATTTTCAGTCTTTAAATGTGTTCTCACTTAAAAATGGGAAGGTGGTATTTTGTAGTTGTTATTGATGTTAAATGGATCTAATTTGATTATTTTCTCAGCAATTATGACTCTCAAAACTGGATGCTAAAACATTATTATCTGAATTCCTAATAACAAACAAGATACAAAGAAAATTAATCTGAGAAAAAATTGAAATTTATTTTATGTTATTCTCTTCTGACTGTTAACTCTTGGCTAAGACTGCCTAAATCTTGTGTATAATTGTGAACTACGTTTACCTTTTACTTTTTCTTTTTAAAAGCCTGTCTGCAAATTAGAAAATGAAGTAAGGAAAGACCAGAATACTGCAAAGTTGCAATTTTCATAAAGCCGCTAGTGAATTCGGGTTTTATAGTATATATTAATGCAAAGCATTTAAAATCAACTTTAGAATTATTCAAATTGGCAGACCAGGGAACTAGTAAAATCATCAACTTCAAATGAATGTGTTTTCTTCATTAGCAGAAAGTAATAGACACATTTAGTTACAAATCAGCTTTATTTATTAGAAAAAGCAACTAAATTAAAAATAAAAACACCAAACAAAATTAAAAATACTCATGAGAATCAAAGATCAAATGACAAACATAGTTTTTCTAACCTTCCATCTATTTTCAAGAGAAACTTGGGCACAATGAAGGAATGCCAAAATACCACCTACATAAAACTACATAAAATGTCCTAGTTCTTTCGGTAAAAAAAAGTATATCAGGATGTGCCTGGAAGTATAGGCAGTCTTAGTTCCTAAACAAAAAACCCTATGATTTCTAGGAGACTGAATAATTATTCTAGGTTCCCACATCCTTCAAAATATGTAGATTTGATAAATATACTTTCTTTCAATTAATGCAACTGATTTGCTTTCATATAGGTTTGAGATACAGAAAATATTTCCTATTTTTCCAGTTCTCAGATGGTTTCTCAGTTTAAAACAAGACAAGAGAGTGTTGAATTGAACTATCTGAAATAGATAAGACCTATTCCATTTGCATACATGGAAGAAGCTACTGCTGTTAAAAGCTGAGTAACCTCTCCAGCAGCTAAGTCAATTCTGGTGCCAGCTCAACAGCTTCTTTTCACTTCAATGCTTTAATATTTCAGCAGATAACACATGCTGTTTTCAGAAGTTAGATCATTGGAGCAAAGACAGTTTCCAAACAGATTTTAAAAAAAATGTTTGCATTACATTTCAAATTTTACATTTAAACTGAAGTGCTTATCACAAATAAAGTATGTTGTTAAAAAAACATGATCTGGATTACATGTTATACTGTTTTTAATGTCATTGTAGCCTTTCTTTCCAGCACATTGCTAAAGCAAATGCTATTTAAAATTACTACTAGTATGTGTTTAGCTGTGATGACAGAATTTATAAGTGAGACGAGGATTAACACTTTACTAAAACCAACTGAAATAACTTTTGTACGCACTATCATATACAAAAGCCCTATTTCAGGTTATGCAAGAAGCTTGAAAGAGTATTTTCAAACTGGAATATTTCTTCTTGATGACAATAAGAAAAGTATCTATTTCACTAGGCAATCTTCTTGGCTTGAAAACTAGTACAAAGTTCCAGAATCAGGCCTCAACTAATACAAATCACTATTAAACCAATTACTATTTTTTTATTTAATACTCATGCAGTACTTAATAGATTGTTACCAACAGCTTGGGAAGAAAAGCTGCAGGTAGAATTTATTAGCAGATCTTATGTTGAATGCTTATTCTTGTGTATTCAAAGCAACAATACTCAAAGCCTATTCTCATATATATGAAGTAAGAAGGAAAGAAAGATCTAAACAAATTCTTCTGTTTAGACTGACAGCTAAGAAATCAAAAGTTTACTTCCCAAAACAGTATAATAAAGTCAGATAAGCTTTAACTACACACATTGCTTTTGCAACTCTTCTAATATGTTAATATTAATTAAAGTGGTAATAGAAAATTCAAAGTGAGACACACACAGCGTTACAGGCAGAATAATAAAATGTCTGAAGAGACAGTGAGAAAAAAAACAGCACCAAAAACACAGGATTTCAAGAGGTTTTATAATTGTTCTTTAGGTTTTCATACCTGAGAAGAAATATGGATTCATTTGATTCACCATCAACTGCACTTTTGGGGCGCAATTCAGCCTGAGTTTCTACTGAAAAGAGAACATGAACTTGCATTCAGAGGTTAAAATCAAATAAAACATAGGGATGTTGGTAGGATTGATAAAAATAAGTAAAAACTAACATAATGAACAATATTACCTATGTTGAAAGAACTGCTTGGTAGTTTAAGATCTGCTTTTGAGGATGACAGGGTATCTAGACTTTTATGAGTATCCACTGGCTCTTTGGTACTCCAAGACACTGATGACTCTGTGTTCTCATTGCTGTTTAATAGAAGATAGTAATTACAGATTTAAAAAAGAGGGATCATATAGATTATTTTTTTGCAATTGTTAGAATAAAATTTAGCTGTCATTCTCGAAAACATACTAATTTAATATGTTACATATATTTCTTATAGTAGTATTGGCAATGATGACAAACAAGTTTACAGCAAATGAGTACGAGAATATTAAAAATTCTCTCCCACTAGAACTTACATGGAAGACAGTAGAAAAGTTAAACTATTACCCCATAATAAAAGAGCTGTAAAGAAATACTAAAAGCATTACAGATCATTCAGTCTTCACAGGAGAAAGTCATAACAAACCTACCTCTAACAATGAAGTCGGTAGCCTAGATTGAAACTACCTTTTTGGTGGGTTGTTTTGATTTGTTTGTTTTGGTTTTGGAGTTTTTTTTAAGATATGGGGTGTTTTTAGTTTTGTTTTTGTTGTGTAATGATTTACATGTCACACTTAATTGCAAGTTTATTGACTGTGGTTCTTTGGGGTTCTTTTAGCATGCCCCTCTATTATTCAAATGGAACTGGGTTATACAAGTTTCCTGAAGGCTCTCCAGATATCAAATATTAATCAAATCCACATTGTGAAGAAAATAGATACACAGGTCTCACAGTTGGAAAAGAAAAAGTATTGAGCTTCTTTAGCATGTCAGGACAATGTTCTACCTTTGTCATAATTATCAATTAGTGCATACATAGCAGATATGTCAGAGGCATTAGAAAACCCTCAAGAGTAAGGTCAAATAGCCCAATATTTCATAGGAGATTAAGATTCTTCTGATTCTCTGAAAATTCCTCAGAAATGAGCACTGAGATGGAGGTCTTGCTAAAACCATGAATAAATTCTTGGTTTGTGGTATAAACTGTAAATATTAATTTCTTCTATGTCTTGCAGGTGAAAGCAGTAATAAAATTAAAAGACAAAGAGCTGTATCTCAAACTAGAACAAATGATAACTACAAAAACATTGCAGCACTGGTATCAGAAATAGGTATTAAACAACATGAGAGAAAATTTTAAAGTTGATGTAACACAAAAACGTTCAGTATTCTAAAATAAAACTATTTTCACATTAATTAACTAGACTAAAACATGAACAGTTCACTAGACTAGAACATATCTTTCAAATTTTAGAACAAGGTAACTTGAAAGTCAGTGTTAGATATCCTAATTCAAAATTAAAAACAAAAAAAACAGCAAGGTAACAAGAGTTTTGAAGAAGCTGAATTTTTTAATACGAAGAAACCATTTGCACAAAAGGTATTTCTGAGTATTTCTGCATATATATATATATAGCAATGTAGAGTATTACAAATTTAGAAAAAAAACCCAACTATTAGATTAATGCTTCATGTCATAAGCAAAGAATATGGGTCAGCTGCATTTGCAAGATTATAAAGCTCAACCACAGCTCTAAGATGCTGTAGTGATAGGCTTTGTGACGCTCTAAGCCTAATGCACGAAACCAAACAAACAAAAAAACTCACCAGAGATAAAACTGACCCCTTCCACAAAAGCTTTCAAAACAAAAATTGCAAGTCAAATTCGTGCAACAATGTTATATAATATATAAACAAATAAATAAAATTGACGGCAATTAGTTCAGAAGTGTATTTTAACACATTCTGGAGCCAGAAGGAAGGAGTCTGTTAAAAGTGAATGGATTGTGTAAGACACTAACAAGACAATACCATTCCTAAACATCCAAACCTGTCCACTGAATAGTGTAGAACTCCAGTCGTTAATACGTGAAAATTCTAAGCAAAATTTCAAAAATGATAAAATTTAGAGACAAACGTAATAAAATATTTTATCTTTGCCTATATTTATTACAAAAGAAGTCTTTCTCAAACATTTGGTACCTTGAGCTTGTGCCCTGTCTGTCTGCAGAATCACCACCACAAAGGCTAAAGGATCCTTTCCAGAACGGATGCTGCAATAGGTCTGTCCAATTCAGCCTTTTGAAAAACAACAAACAAACTGAAAAAGCAGTAGCAAAGTACAGCTCCACAGAACCACACCAGACTAGGTTTTTAACCCAGTGACACTACAGAGCAATTAATCCTGTTGTTTGCTTCTATTTGAACAACAAATACATTTTTCTTACAGGACAAACTTTTTACCTTGAATCAGAGTGGATAATTCACACAACAGAGGTATGAGAATAAAAATGAAGGAAACTGCTTAGTCAGTCCCTCATGTAAATTATCTGAACTACTCTGTAAATTACAGTCCT
>JAWWLV010000088.1:44767446-44786077 GCA_035041135.1 Platyrinchus mystaceus | reverse complement strand
TAAAAATGTGATACAGTCTATAATCATCTACATATGAGATTCAATCCAAAAGAAAACCTGAAGTCAGGAATTGTTAGCATGTCAAAGATTTCACGACAGACAGAAGCATATTATTTTCCAGCTCTTATTTTAAACTGTATTTATGAAACAGAGAATTATTACCATACACTTGTAAATAGTTTCTCTTCTTTCTACTCACTCGCAGGTGTTGCTCCATCTGTAAGTTACAATCTCTCTGAACAATCTTACTGAAGAGCTAAATTTTGGGTTTGAGCTTATTTAAAAAATTCCCCGTATGCAGGATATGTTAAATCCGCTTACAGAAAATGTACTGAACATGCTTTCCCATTGCAAATACACAGGGAAACACATTAATCTTTACAAAAGATAACACTACAGAATGAATTATTCAGTTTTAGGGGGGTGATTCTGTCCCTTTACTCAGCCCTAGTGAGACCACATCTGGAGTGCTGTGTCCAGTTCTGGTATCCTCAGTACAAGAGGGACATGGAGCTCCTGGTGCGAGTCCAGTGGAAGGCTACAAAGACAACTGGGGGACCAGAGCATCTCTCTTATGAGGAAAGGTTGAGGGAGCTGAGCCTGTTCAGCCACAGGAGAGGTGACTGACTAAAAGGGGGGAGCCAAGATGTTGGAGCCAGGCTCTTCTTGGTGGTGCCAAGCAACAGGACAAGAGGCAACGGGTAGAAACTGATGCACAGGAAGTTCCACCTGAATACGAGGAAGAACTTCTTTATGTGCAGGTGACTGAGCACTGGAACAGTCTGCCCAGATAGGCTGGGAGTCTCCCTCCCTGGAGATATTCAAGAACCATCTGGATGCAATCCTGTGCCATGTGCTCTAAGATGACACTGCTTGAGAAGGGAGGTTGGACCAGATAACCCATTCTGGTTCCTCTTCCAACCTTACCCATTCTGTGACTGTGATTTTCCAGAAATTTAGAAAGCCCCAACAAAATGCTAAACAACTATTTTATTTCAAGGTCTTCTCTACAAACTACTTCAAACTAAGTTTTTTTCCAACTTTCTTTTTGTCTCTTCAGTAAAGGTTAATTTTGGCTAATAAAAATACTGTACCTCGAAATCTGTTTTTCAAGTATCTTTGCAGAGCACTTTCATTAACATCTTCACCTTCTTCATTTCCAACTAAAGCAAAAAACTCTTCCAAGTTTTCACCATCCACTTTAGCCAAGCAAAAACTACTGAATTTCAAAGTGCCAGACCCTTCCAGCAGAATCTAGAAGAATAAACAAAATCCAACACACTAGTATGATGCACTAAAACTGATGATTGCTGAAATTTCCAACACAAAATATAAAATATAAAATAATTTATTAAAAAAAAATCACAATCTGAAACCATCTAAGTACATAGAGATCATCACTATAATCAAAAACACTGGAAAGCTTTTTTTTTAAGTACCATCAATACTGACTTTTTTCTTACAACCAAAAGTATCACAATAGAACTCTTAAGAGTTTCAACGTGCACTTTTGTTTATTCATTATTAAATCTAAATAAGCAATGATGTTACTAGAGAAAAGAAAGTAAAAGTAGAATAAAACTGTATAAGAAAATAAAAGCATAGTGAAATCAAACATGGCTTCCTTTGAGGAAAAAAAAGGGAATTTTTCTAATTTTATTTGGCAGAAAATTCCACAGATTTTGTCCAATGATGATGAGAGTTTTCTCTGGGCAGCCACTACTTTTTCTTGTAATTAAAAACTTCATAATACCAAAAACTTTGTTTGGAGAAATAGCCCATTCAGTCAGAAGCAGGGAGCGGGGCATGAAAGCAACCTTAATTTAGCACTCTACTTTCTGTTCAAAGGAGTACTTCACAGCAACATTCTTCTTTGGAGGACTACAGAATCATCCCCATTATGCTTTATTCATATTTTTTTTATTTCTTTTGGACCCACAAATGACATGAACTGAGTAGAACTGTGGAAGAATTCACAGAAGAAGGGCAACTTGATCACTAATAGATCAAGATCAAAAACAATTACTGATAAGCAAGAATTTTTTATTATAGTCATATTCCAGTTACTACATGAATTAAACACAGACTTTGGCAAACCTCTGCATAAATTACACACACATACACAAAATGAGAAAGTACATAAAGATCTGTATTTTTATGCAAGAATAAGGTGATAATTTACATGGCATCTGGAAACAATAGAGGTTATTAACAAAGAAAGTTTAATTAACTTTACTCCCCCATTAGCATTATCTATGACTGCAAAATATTCTGCAGCATGATAGAATAAAAATGAATTTATTCTATGTCTAATGACAGAGAACTAAAATCCTTCATTAAGTAAACCAGTACATCAAATCAAAAAGAATCTATCACATTGTATCAGATACACAATAGGGAAAGAATCAATTAAATCATAAAATATTTAAGCTCTAGACTTGTCTCTGATTGTCTTCACATATATTATAAAGCTCAACTGACCTCCAGTCTGAGGTAAACCTCTTCCAAACAGCAGAACACAAATAATAAAATAAGTGGTGATGGCATGCAAAGTAACATGCAGTGTTCCCTATAGATAATATTCTTCCTTACCTTTCCAGGTGTCAGCTCACAAAAGATAATTCCAAGCTTATGAATATGGTATAAACCAGTAATCAACTCAACACCAAATTCTCTCACTACATCTTCAGGTAGATGTTCATCTTGAGCAATGACAGATTCTAGAGAACCACCTGAAATACATTTACACATAGTCAGTAACTGCATATAAAGAGATGTCATACAAGTAATTCCCAAGGACATTACATAAGCTTCTTCAAAAGATGTCAATGAAAAGCTATTATCAGTAAATATTTAAAATATTTCTTGATATTATCTACCAGTTATAAAATCTACGATGTACAGAAAAAAATCTGTTTTCAACACTGTGACAAAAATCATAATTTTAAATGAAATTAAATTGAGTGCATGACTTCAAAATTACTTGAATTGATTTGTTTTACAAAGGAATCCGAAGTGGAAAAAAGAAATCCAGGAACTGTGTCACTTCACAATGTAATTTGTTTATATGTAAACCAAATGCATTTATTCAAATTGCTTAACCAGATTCCTGCTGCCTAAGTTAAAAGAATAAATAATACTGAGGGCAGGCTATCAACCTCTGTGAACAATTGCTAAAGATAATGGCAGACAATTTTCCACTGAATTCAGAGACAACAGAAATAGTAAAACTGTGTTATAGTTTGAGGTCCCAAGGTCAACAACATCCAACAGATAACTTATTTTGTTTCTTCTTCACACACAGTGTTTCTATACAGTGAGTTGTTCTCTTGACTCATGTGCCTCACTTCTTTCATTTTGATCCTTTCCCCTATTTTTCTTTTTTTTTTCCTTTTCTTTTTTTTCCTATTCTTTTAGAGAAAATAATTTAAAAAATACCCAGGACTAAAATGTTGCTTTCCAGGTTTCTCACACAAATTCCACTGTCTGCCCTGTATGTTCCTGTAGGAATAAGCAGTGCCCAGAAAAAACTCTCATGGCTCTATGGATTTCTTATCCTAACATGACTTCTCTGTCCTTCCAAAATTACTACAGTCCTTCTCCATTAAGTTCCGACCAGCCATTCCTTTGTTTTGTGATCAGATTACACTTACAAAAACCTTCCAAATAACCCTCACATATATCCTCCTCTACCACCTGTGTTCTTCACTTGTCTTCACAGTCCATGCTTTTTCCCACTAATTGTTCCTGTTTCTTTCAGAGTCCTTGCAAAAATCTTTGTTCCTCCCCATCACCTGCTTCCTCACATTCCATAGATTTCTCAGGTATGCCATCAGACTCAGCCAATTTGAGTCATTCCCACCCTAACTGTTCATAGGACTTGGACTTCTTCTAATTTAATTTCCCGCAAGCTCACTGCTCAGTCTTTCTCTTCCTTTCTGTCCCAGTTTTCTATCCTAAATTCCACAAAACATCTCCCCTAAAATCCCTTTTCTCAGCCTCATTTGTTTCTTTACTAATCCTGCACCAAATCTGTTCCCCTGAGACCACAGTTTACAGTTTGCATTTCCTAAATTATCTATCGGTTTTCTGGGTTGTCTGTTATTTATATCTTACCCAAGTCATGCAGATTAAAACAAAACAAAACACAAATTTAAGTCCCTGAATGAAACAGAGACTAGGAAACGTTTTCATAGAAAAGGATACTAGATCTTTTATTCCAAATCCCATAATAGATTTTCCTCAACTTTTTTCCCTTTGATCAGTTATTTGTTTCAGAGAATACAAAGACTAACAGGTCTGTCATTACAGAATTTCTCAAATTATTCAACACTTCTGAATTTTAAATTATTTTATTTCTAAGCCTTTTTAGGCTGGTTAGTAAATCTGTCATTCATTTAAAAGCACACTCATATTACATAGCTATAGTAAAGAATTTTCAAACATACATAATAACTGTTTCTTATAATGCAATTTAGAGGACTCCATATAGAAAAATTTCATAATATGGCTATATACACAAAGGAAAAAAAAAAGTAGAACCAGCAACACAGAAGGATTCTGAGTCTGATAACAGAAACTTGCTTTGTCAGCTTAAGACAAAGGAGAGAGATCTTACATATTTCAAAAGCAGTTTTCAATCTCAGCAAAATTAATAAGAAATCAGTCATATTCTAAGTTAGCTTCAAGACACTCACCTTGCAGCAAACTGCAATATTGCAATAATAAAAGTCTGCCAGTCTAATAACTTAAATATGTGCCCCTAAGTTGGACTAAGCAAAGAGATCAAAGCCTCCTTATGGGTCATTAACTTCACTTTTAATCATGAATGTCCTGACTTTTTTTCCCAGAACTTGTAGGTTCTCTTCTTCAGGAATTTTTCAAACAGAATTCCGGATAGATAAAAAGGCTGTGTCTAATGAGGACTTTTACTATTAAACAAACTCTAGATGTCAAAATCTTAACATGCATCACTTGCCTATCAGCTTTCTTGTCTCTCCATGTGGAGTAAAGAACACTATCAGGAGTTTAAAATATGCAGTCATTAGAATTAGAGAGAGCTTTAAAAGATTCCTTTAATAGATTGATAAGAACCTATCAAAACTCAGTAAATCACATAATGCAGTTTTGGGTTCTCAGAGCTCCCCAATTAACGTTTTATCATGGAAGTCAAAATACCTGCACTGAATAAGAAGGAAATTTAAATAATTTACTTTAGCTGCTAAATTGCCCTTTGATTAAAAAGTAACTTGAACAGCATTAAATTCATTTGTAAATTATAGCTTGATTTGCTCCTTGCTGTCTTTTAAAAGAGAACGCCAAAGCTGCCAGTACTTAGAAAACTTCTCAAGTTATTACTTAACTACCCTTCAACTACCCATAATTTGTTTTTATGTTCCCCTCATTAGCCATATCTCTTCAGCTCTTAAAATCCAACATTATGCCACATCAACTAACATTTAACAGACACATACAGTGAAGGAGAGGAGAAATTATTTCAGTTGATTTCTAAAATTGTTTCCAAGAGCAAAACCATTTTTATATATAAACAGGGTTCTCAAGCTAATAATCAGATAATCGTGCTTTTTCAAAGATCTAAGCATTTGTTGTAGAGAAACTGCTAGATGAAATCTGTTACAAATACTCATTTATAAATTTTTACCTTTTGAGCTTATCTTACCTGTGCATAGTTCCACTACAAGCCAGAGATGGTTGCTTGTTTCATACCATTCATGAAATGTTACTATATTCTTGTGTCTGATTTCGTGAGTCAGACGAACCTAGAACAAAGTTTTTAACATACTTAAGGGGGGAGGGGAATAAATATATATATGTTTATTTGGACTTAAGGCAGGGCAGCAAGAAACAACACACCTTTACCCTAGATGAAATACTTGTTCTCTTGCCTTTTCCAGTGCACTAATATTATTCTTCAAATATTTTAGTTTTACATGTATGTTGAAAAAAGATAACTTTCCTCACAGATTCTGCCCAACTCACCTGTTTATAGAAAAAAAATTAGGAACTTCCCCAACTCAAAATTATAAATATTATTTAACCTCCCTGCATCACTAAAACAATAACAAACTGGAAATCAGAAATTGGAGGCAAACTTGCACTCCTGGGTGGTTTCTTTTTCAAGAAGAATATAAATGAGAGACAATACAGCCAGAGGAAGAAAAAAGAAAACTTTCCATCATTCCTAATCTTATCAGGTAAGTACAATCATTCCAGAGCCAGTGGAGATCTATATTTGTGTTATACCACTCATGGCCTAATATCTACAGAAGCCTGTTTTTTGCTTGAGTGGTATGCAAGGTACCCCTGATAGTTTTTTAAGACTAATACACTTCTAAGAACAAAAAGTTCTCAAGAAATAATCACCAAAACAATGAGAGGGGATAAAACTGTATTGGGTTTGAATGGCAAGGTTTTGGTAAAGGGGGGGCTACAGGGTGGCTGCAGAGAAGCTGCCAGTACTCTCCCTATGTCTGACAAATCCAATGCCAACCAGCTCCAAGACAGACCCACCACTGGCTGAGCCCAAGGTCATCAGCGACAGCCACAGTGCTTCTGTGATAACATGTAGAAAGGGGGGAAAACACTGCTGCAGAACAGCAGGCAGAGAGAGGAGTGAGAACATGTGACAGAAACAGCGCTACAGACACCAAGGTCAGTGGAGCAGGAGGGGGAGGAGTGCTCCAGGAGCTGGAGCAGGGTTCCCCCTGCAGCCCGCAGTGAAGCCCATGGTGATGCAGCTGTCCCCCCGCAGCCTGTGGAGGTCCATAGGAGAACAGAGATCCACCTGCAGCCCATGGAGGACCCCGTGCCAGAGCAGGTGAATGCCTGAGGAAGGCTGTGACCCCGTGGGAAGCCTGTGCTGGAGAAGGCCCCAGGCAGGACCTGAAGACCCATGGAAAAAGGAGCCCATGCTGTAGCAGATGACTTGTGACCTTGCAGGGACCCATACTGGAACAGCCTGCTCCTGAGGGCCTGTACCCCATGGAAGGGACCCATGTTGGAGCAGTTCATGAAGAACTGCAGCCTGTGGGAAGGACCAACATTGAAGAGGGTTGGGGGGGCTGTCTCTCGTGGGAGGGACTCCATGCTGGAGCAGGGGTAGACAGCACGAGGAGGAAGGTGCAACAAAAACAGCATGTGATGAACTAACTGTAACCTCCATTCCTCATCTCCCTGTGTCACTGGCAGGGGAGGAGGGAGAGAAAACTGGGAGTAAAGTTGAGCCCAGGAAGAAGGGTGTGGTGAGAGGAAGATGTTTTAAGATTTGGTTTTATTTCTCAGTATCCTCCTCTGGCAACAAATTCAATTCATGTCCCAAAACCAACTCTGTTTTCCCTGTGAGGGTAACTGGTGAGTGATCTCTCTCTACACTTACCTCAACCCACAAGCCTTTCATTATATTTTCTCTCCCCTGTCCAGTTGAGGAAAGGAGTGATAGAGTGGCTTTGGTGGGAACCTGGCATCCAGTCAAGGTTAACCCACCACAGAAACAAAACTTATCTACTGGAAAAATAAAATATTTGAACTGTGTAATTGTACCAGTTACAGTTTATTTTCTAGAAAGTATCATATGTTTAAAACTGTGCCAAGGTTTTACAGACCAGGATTGAATTATCTTAAATGGTATTCTTTCATCAACAATAATTTCTTCTTGCTAAGTAAGAAATAGACTGTTTACTGGAAGGTACTACTGCCACTGGATTTGCCCAACTCACAGCAAAGTAAAGCAAAACACGAAATGCAAGTAAGTATTGTTACAAGTTCTCTGACACATCATAAAAACAGTAAGACTGTAAACATGGGCTTATGCTTGTGATCTAGAAAACAATAAAATCAGATGAAGAAATAAATATATTAAAATAAGACTCTATTTAAAGCACAAGAGTTTAAAATCTTAAGAAGCTGATCTAAATGATGACAAACTCCATCTAAAGAAGCACATGGTATTTTTCTTTTATAATACCTGTGCTACAAGGTTTTGGTAGGCTGTATCTTTTCCCATATTTAGCAGGAAAAAACCATTACTTACCCAGTTTGTTATTTCAGGTCTTTTGCATTTATCAGTGCAAAGAATGGCAACAAAATTAATTGTCCCCTTTCTTCTTCCTTTATAGACAACTGTCTTATTTCCTCTTCCAATCTCCTCATACAGAATGAAGTTCTCCATAGTTTAGGATGTTTTACAGGCAACAGAGTGAAAACATGGTATCAGTCTCATAAACAAATAAACCTTTAAAAAAAAGGAGAAGGGGGAAGCATTCAAATTTAATAGTCATTGATGTATAGTAACTCACTCCCATTCTCAAAACTAGGGATTATATACTTCCAGAAAGATCAGAGATCAGTGCCTGCCTCTCCACTTCCCCTCATGAGGAAGCTGACGACCACATGATGACCACAGCCCCCTCCTTGCTCTTCTCCTTTCCATGAATACTTCACACCTGACATGTGCACCTTGTCACAAGACTGAACAGCACATAAACATTAGATGGATGGAAGATACCTTCATTGTTGGTCATATGAAAGGCATTAACATCCACCCAGGCAACAAACCACACCAATGCATGCCAGGCTCAAGGACAAGTACAGAAATATCTGGTTATCTGACAAAAGCAAGACCAGTGAAACATAAAGGTACATTGGGAGAGAGAAGTCATGGTCATGGTGTAAGGGCAGAAGACCCTTCCAGAAGATTTATTACAAGGAGATCAAGGCTTATTTCACTTAGGAAGACTTTCCTGCCTGGAAGAGGCATCTTTCCCAGAGTTTTAGATGTTTTCTTCTCTCCCTGGTACGAGAAAAGGATAAGTCTTTGTAGACATTTTTGAAGGCCCCCACGCAGGGGCGACCAGGGATGATAAAAGCCCTGAGAAGAACAGGGGGTGTGTCTTTCCCCAGGCCCAGTGTTTGAAACGCTGTAAAGGTTAATGTTCTTTAAGTCTAGTGTTATCGACTTCAGAAATAAATTTTCCTACAATTCCGCCTGGCATTTGGGAGTACCTGTGCTTTACCTTTCTTCACGCATGGGAAAGGCAAGCTCTCCTTGCCACCTCATATCTGGCAATACTTGCAAATAAGGTCTCCTTTTGCTGCTCTGCAAGACGCTACAGGGAAGAGAGAAGCATCTGCTCTTGCATCCCTGAATCTCAAGAGTAATGGCTACAACATAATTTCAGTAATGGAATCATGAGATCATAGAACGGCTTGGGTTGAAAGGGACCTTAAAGATTATCTAGTTCCAACCCCTCCCCATGGACAGGGACACCTCCCACTAGACCAGGTTGCTCAGAGCCCCATCCAGCCTGGCCTTCAACACTGCCAAGGACGGGGCATCCGCAACTTCTCTTAACACGCGTGACGTACTTCAGAGAGCTGGAATTCGTTCGTCCACCTGTTTCGGCATAAAGCACAATGAGATCAAACAGAGTGACCCAAGGGGCCCTTCAGCCGGGGGGCGCCAGCCCCGCCCGCTTCGATCCCGCCCCGGGGCGCCAGAGGACGGTGAGGGGCGGGGCCGTTGGGCACGCGCGCCCCGCCCGGTAACGGCTGCGGTCCGCGCGCGGGAAAGCGGGAAAGCGGGAAAGGGGGAAAGGGGGAAAGGGGAGCGCCGGCCGTACCTGTGCCGCGGGGGATGGACCCGGCGGGAAAGGGAGGGAGCGACCGCCGTATTTATGCGGCGCGGGATGAACCCGGCGGCAGCATCATCGCCGCGCCGCCGCCATCAACCGAACCGGCGGAGCCCCGCCCCCGGCTCGGCCTCTCCCATGCCCCGGTGGCAGCGTCCCGGCGGGACGCCCGTCCCTGCGCGCCACAAAATAAACGCAGCGGGCGGGGGCACCGGCACAGCAGGCAGGGTGACTCCGGGAACTGCGGGGATTTGTTTCCCTTTATTCCAGCAGGAACGCACCGACGGGTCCCACCGCCGCCCGTCCCCGCTCCCCCCGCGCGCCGCTCAGATGGTCTCCACCCCGCGCCCGTATCCAGGAGACGGGGCAGGACGCCGGAAGCAGAGCGGAGCCGCCATTGGGCCAGGAGGCGCCTACGTCGGGCGGGACCACCGGGCCGGGCCCGGGGGGGGGAACGCCCGGATGTTGGGGTGAGGGGCTCCCGCGGCTGGTGTGTTCCTCGGGAACGCTCCGCCCGCCGCTTCTATCCTGGGTTGCTGGGGCTCCTCTATTAAACTTACATAGCGGGTAGCGTCGTCAGCCCTGCTTTGGCGCTCTGCAAGTGCCTATTTGTGGGACACAAATTTCAAAATTTAGCCCTTGAAACAAGTATCTTCTGGTTTTAGCAGTCAAGGGAGTTTTCACTTTATTTTCCATTCCAGGGTGGTCTTGTTTTCTTTGGTTTGGTTAGTTGGTTGTCTGCTTTTGGTATTGTAAGGCTCTCAAAAAAGTCAAGTGTCCTGTTCTCATGGGCAACATCAGTAATTGTGACAGGACAAGGGGGAAAGGCTTCAAACTGAAAAAAAAAAAGTTTATATTAGATATTAGGAAGAAATTCTTCACTGTGAGGGTGATGAGGCACTGGAACAGGTTGCTCAGAGAAGCTATGGGTGCCTCATCCCTGGGAGTGCTCAAGGTTGTGCTGGATGGGACTTGGAGCAACCTGGTCTAGTGGCAGGTGTCCCTGCCCTTGGCAGGGCAGTTGGAACTAAATGATTTTTAAGGCCCCTTCCCAACCCAAACCATTCTATAGTTCTAACAGAACATTTAACAACATTTGGTCTGTCCTAGAGCAAGCTGTAAAGAATTCTGTTTTGCCCATTGTCCCGCCTTTATTTTGATCTCCCAACAGATTTGAACCCGTTGACCCATTTCAACCAAATTTGATAAAAGAATTAGTATACTTACAGGAAGAAGTCAATGTTTCTTTTAGTCTGAATGATAACAGATGATCAGGTTTTTTACTCCCACTGTTGGAAAGATTTCGTTATGAATTTAAACCCCTCTAATACTGAAAAAGGGGGGAAAAACCCCAAACACTCTCTAATACTGAAAAAGGGAAAAAAAACCCAAAACAAACCCTCCCTGTTGATGAAAATGGAAAACTGAGCCGGCAGTGTGCACTCACAGCCCATAAAGCCAACAGTATCCTGGTCTGCATCAAAAGTAGAATGGCCAGCAAGGCAAGGGAGGTGATTCTGCATCTCTGCTCTTCTCTTGTGAGACCCCACCTGGAGTACTGCATACAGTTCTGGGGTCCCAAACATAAGAAGGACACGGAACTCTTGGTGCAAGTCCAGAGGGGGACCACAAAGTTGGCAAGAGGACTAGAGCACCTCCCCTCTGACAACAGGCTGAGAAAGTTGGGACTCAATCCCATTTTGCAGCATAAGGTTTTAGTAATTGCAGAGTTGACATGTAGTTATCAGTGAAGCTACAGCTTTGAAGCTGCACAAGCAAAGTAATTTTTCTGTTTCTTTCCATGGGTAGCTGACTAGATATAAATAAACTGAATGCGTAAGTAGACTTCACTTAGTTTCTTTTAATAAGTGGAAGAAAAGTATGCTTTGAAGAGGGATTTATTTAGGTTTTAGAAAAATGTGTGTTTTATCTTTGGCTCTGATAGGGGTGACTGATATAAAGAAGAAGAAATAGAATATTAGCTCAATTGCACACGAGTCTTGGCAATTGTTCAGAGCCAGGTCTTACAAAAGTCAGTTTCATTGTCCCTGTCTAAGAAGACAAAACTAAGCTGCAATAACTATCAAGTTACTGTCTTTGCTTCCGTATTTCTAGTGTTTTATCCTATGAGAGCTTGTGTTAAATTAGTCCAGGTTAGGGATTGGTTATATGCCAATGTGGTAAATGTCCCATTTTGGGGGAGTAAGAGTGTATGAACTTTATTATCAATAAAGTCTGCTGAAATCTTCATGTAATAGTGGCAATAGCATTACAGAGAGAGACACACACTTAAACAAATGCTTAGCAACAATCAAACGAGACATTTATAGCTTTTCAAGTTAAATATCTCCATGACAAAAAAAATTCAGTATAATTAAGGGCAGGCACAGGGAGACATGTTAACTTATACCCCTTTTTTTTCCCCACCCCTCTCAGTTACGAACTATGGCACTTCTTTATTGCTGATACACATTTCATTACATGTCTCTATGTTTCTTACCATCTGGATGCACAATTTCAATATACTCCAGATGGGGAATTGTCCCTTTGATTTGCTGTAAGCATGGGGAATTCTGTCTTCAAACATGTCAGTTGCTTCAGGTATGAGAGTTATCTTGCAGAAATAATCTAAATTTAAATACAGATCAGGGCGGTATTTATAACACTCTTATCTTAGGCCTTTTTCTTCCTGTTTTAGTCTGTTACTCCTTTATTCTGTTACTGAACATGACTTCAAGCATTCTGAACTTTTCTGTGGGAATATTTTCAACATTCAAGAACGGAATGCAAAATATTCTCGCTGCTCTTTGTACCATTTCAATACTCCTAGCAATCTGTACAGCAAACTTGGCCTTGCTATTTGCCTGGCTATTACACGGGACACTCAGATGTAATCAAATTCTTGTTCTCAAATAAATGTATGATCTAATTTAAGGTAAACTCAGATCTCGTGATTGCAAGCACATAGTTCAGGCATGCTTAAACACTTCACTGCTCTACTCTCAATGGGTACTAAGTAAGCCTCCGACATTTTGCCTGGTTCCTAAAAGTCTGACTAGTAGCCTATAATTTTAAGGTGTGTTTCCATGTTTTGTAAGATCTGTTCTTCACTCTGCTCTATTGCCTGATGAAAATGCTACACAGTTCTGTTTTATTTTGCCACATGTCCTAGCTTTTTTCTCTCAGATATCATGATTACTCATGCTCTGTCCCATCTTTTTAGTACATGGTGTTTGTTTCTATTCCAGACTGACCCCATTCTCAGGAGAATTTCTATTCTCAGCATCCTGGGTATGATGATTCAGTTGCTTGAATATAATATTTTTATGTTCCATTTGCTTTGACAGTTCAGTTATTCCTGGGAAGTACATAGGACCATTTTTCTGGTCTTTGACCTTTCAGACAGAACAGTGGACATAAGCACATCTTTATCGTGTGCATTGTATTCTCGTATTCTTTTCCAACATCCTCTTGAAACTAGCACATACTTTTATTGTTTGATTGGAACTTTGTTTTTCTTCAGTTTTGCACTTCTGTGGTAACATTAGGCTTCTCGTGTTATGATTTAATCCCCTTGGTTTTCCAGTAAAAGCCTGCTGTATTCACTGGTCGTTCTCAAATTCATTAAATAAATTCAAATGTTACCATTTCATTGCCATATGTTGCTGATATTTGGAAATAGCAATGACTTTTCAGATTCTTGGGTAGGTTCTGGGATTTCTGTTTGAGATTTTTTTTCTCAAAGAGTTGATCTTTAGCCTGTGGAAACATTATGGCAAAACAGTCCTTGTCAATGTGTTTGTTTCACCGGTGAGGCAAAAAACTACTAGTGGTTTCTTTTACAACAAAAGGGCTCCAAATCTCACCTCACTGGATCAGCTTTGTAAGGTCACCAGTACTGCATGTATACTCTACTTGTGTTGCCTCTTCCTCTGTTATGATCTCAATGCTTTACACATGTCTAAGGTTGAAAAGAGATGTGGTAAGATACTCCACGTTTTTTAATACTCTCTTGAGTTAATACCTTTAAAGATTAGCATATTACAAGCTACTTTTACCTTCCCAAAATCATTGGGTTTCCCTGGGAAGTCAGCAACTGCTCTGTATGTGATACTGCAATCAAAACCAACTTCCTTTTCGTATGTTTGTTTGTATTATCTGCTAATGAGATGGGGTTAATTGTAATGGATTACCACGCTTTCTGCCAGGCATTCCTCATATCACGTTCCTGACTATCATCAGCTCCCATACTGATTTGTGAGCCTGGCTGGCAGACCTGATACTCTTCAGCTGCAAGGTTCACTGCTATCAGAGTTCTCAACACCTAAGCCTACCTGCTTGCTTCCAAAATATAATGACTGTTTTTATTTATGCAGGAAGGCTGAATAAGCCTTGTCAGTATCTAACTTTTTTTCAGGGACTATCGTGCTACTTATGTAATTCTGAGATTATGTAAAACTATTTATTTTTATTTGTATTTCTGTGTTCAAACTATTGCTTATTCTAATGCAATAGATAATGTATAAAACAGGTGCTGTACTGGTTGAATGACTTTTGTCTGTTCTAGAAATAACATGCCAGGAGAAATCCCATTTTCTTCAAATACATCCATCAGCTTGGACTCAAGATTCATGTTTTTTTGTCACATACACAGACTCACTGTTTCAGCAGCAAGCAGTGGCTTTTATGTTGCATATTCTGAAGATTCAGCCTGTATACTCAGGATATCTTTTGCATCCTGATTAGAATTCACAATGTCTTGAAGGTATTATCATCATTCCACAGCATAATTTTCATTTGGCTTTGCTTGATTACGTGGTTTTTCTCCTTTTCGTGCTAAATGCACACCTGGCACATTTATCATTATCCCACTATCTTGCATTTAATTTCCTCTTTGTTTGTGTACTTGAGTTCACTTCTAATGCTAATCTAAGCTTTACAAACTATTTATTCCAACTTGCATTTCATTAATGTCAAATATGTGCAAAACCCCATCCTCTGAGTCACTGTTTGCTTTCTTTCTGTTTTTCTTTTCAAACTGTAAGCTCTGGAATAATGCTTCTTTTGCCATAATTATTATTTATGATCCACTATGCAGGAAATTTTTAAAGAGTTTTCTCCTTAAGATCTTTTTATCTTGATTTTATTTGTCTCCTCAGCTTATGTATATGCTTTCTATACTTTAGCTTGTCCATAAACTTTACTTTTGTTTAGCCTCTCATCTCCCTTGTGTTTTTTCTCTAATCACATGTGTCTGCTCTCCTAAGGTCACGGTGGCAATAACACTGCAAACCCATTCCATAAACTGGTACTGCTGCTGAAAGATGCAGCCCCTTTACAGGGAAGACATTTCCAGCAGAGATGCAGCTGAAGAAGGGGAAGGCATTGGTGCTGGCTGATGCTTACTGAAGGAAGCACAGAGCTCTGAACAAGAAAAGGTTTTCTGCTGATTCAGTTCTTCCAGCAAAGGCAGCATTGCATAACTTCTTGTAAAACAAAACAAAGAAACAAACACCCCCCCACAAACAACCAAAACCCCAAAACATAAACCCAGAAAAAAAAATCAATCAAAGCTACTCACATTTTTAATTTTCAAGTGCTCAAGTCAGTCAACTTGCAAGAATCTGTGTTTTGATATTCAAGTAAAAGTAATGACAACTTTATAAAAAACACCATTTAGACAAGAAAAGATGTTGTACAGGCAGCGTTATGCAGACACTTCATAGATCCTTGTGAAGGACTTGCAGCATTACTTAGTCTGTGCTCATATGAAAGTGTCAGAAATAAGGCCAGTAACAGCAGGTACCAGCAGGGGGAACAAAAAGAGGAAGCAACACAATTCCTTTCTTCTTAAACCCACGACACAGCTATTTGGAAACACAGTCATGGGGTATGTTTTAGTGATATTTTTTTTTCTCAGAACATTTCTTAATGCCTGTTGGAATTAGTTTGTTCTCTAAGATTAAAATTGTCTATCCCCACAATCATAGCTGCAATTGGGATCTTCAGCTGGCAAACTAAACAGAGATTTCTGAAACTGGTTTCAAATGCTTTTAAAGCAATATTGTATTCTTTGATTGCTTTACAGGGACTATAAAGGAGGTTCTAAGGACAGCAAGTAAGGAATATGCAAGAAAAATAACAGCATACTCACTGAAAAGTATATTTGAAAAGTCCTGTATTTTAGCAGGGCAGAAATAAAAAGTTTCTTCTGGAGATGTAATCAGAGAAGCAAAATCAAGAATGAATATGATAATATCATGTGATAATCAAGAAGAGAGAAGAAATGGAGAAGATAATGAAAATGGAAAGAGAGCATAAGAACTCTATACATGCAGACTTGTTTCTCTCTATTATTTGTGTGGATATTCATTTTTATACTTCTTGGCTATCCCTCTGCCTGCAGATTATTTCTTCCTTCTCTTTTTTTCCAGCATTTGATTGTCTTCCTGGGCTGGATTCCAAGGTGTTTCTGTTCTGTGTCTTCCTCTGTTTCTGTGGAACTGAAAGCTCCCTCTTTTTTTTTTTTTTTTTTTTTTCCCTCTTACCAGCCTATCTTTGCTTTTTCCCACTGCTTCTCATTACAGTATGTAAAGCACAGAGCAAACCCTTGTTCCTCAAAACTACTTCTCCTTCATTGTACAGACCATTACTCCTCACTGCTGTCTTGGGCTTATGTTACACATTATAACAAATTCCCAGCTGCTGCTTCGAGACTCTATCCATCATTTGCAGCCTCAGAGTCTTGTTTCCTCTCTTGTGCAACCCCTGTCACTCAGACTTGACTCCACAATTAGCTGTTCCAGGATTAATCAGAAAACCACGATTTTTTTTAAAGCCTCCTGATTTAGCTTGCTTGCTGGCTAACCCCAGGGTCACACGTATACAAGACCAGTAACAAAGGGAGCAATAGGAGAACTCGGGTGGGTGAGGGTAAGGACTGAGGGTGAGGAGTGGAAGGCACCAACCTTTTTAATGATAGCAAGGTGTTAGACTTCTTAGCGGTAACATGGAGTTTCTATTTTAGGGAGGATTTAGATGAGACTACTGAGATGATTTAAGAGTGCAGTGTTACCAAAAGGATGGTCCTGTTCCTCCCAGTCTAATGGTTTCAATTAATCCTTTGTGCTCACTCCTGATACTTCTGTGATCTTAGGGTGAATCAGTTCAGTTCATTAATTGTGCAGAAAACCGACAATTAAAAAACACAGTTAGTTCTATGTGAGGTTAGTACACTGAGTCAATCACTGAGGAACCCTAAGCAGCACAGCCAGCCCCCGGGAAAAACAGGAGTGCCTGGCTCCTCCATCAGAGAAGTGGGGAGAGCAGCCCACTCCTTTTGGCAACAGCACGAAGTTTTTAGGTTGACTCACATGCCCCATCTAACTTAGTCACTAGCAGGGGATTTGAAACACACGCCTGTTCCGCAGGCGGCTGCCTGCGAACCCTCTGTTGTCCTTGCAACATTTCTCCTCTCTTTTCTGCCACCTAAAAGCATGCATCTCCATCTGGGATTCTCTTTGTTTGCATCTGTGAAGGGTTGGATCACTCCTTTTTGTGGGTTATTCAGGGTCAAACCCTAAATCCATTTACACTCGCTGGAGGTTATTCCACACTTCCGGAATCCTGTCACCACCAGCACGACAGCAACATTTTTTTTATCTTACCAGCTGTAACCTTGAACACAACTCTGTTCTTCCCTTGCCGTTAGACAAAAACAATCAAACCCTCCTCAAACAAATAGTTTTGTGAGCTGCAGATAGAAGGAGTTGTGATTTCTTCTGGGTTTGGTTGGGGTTTTTTGTTTTGTTTTTGGATTTATCACGGAATCCCAGAACTGTTAGGGTTGGAACGGACCTCTGGAGATCATCCAGTCCAACCCCCCTGCCAAGGCTGGGTCACCTTGAGCAGGTGACACAGGAACGCGTCCAGGTGGATTTTGAATGTCACCAGAGAGAGAGACCCCACAATCTCCCTGGGCAGCCTGTTCAGTGCTCTGCCACACTCCACGTAATTTTTTTTCTCCCGTTGAAGTGAAGCTTCTTGTGTTTTAGTTTATGGCCATTGCTCCTCGTCCTGTTGCTGGGCATCACCGAAAACAGTGAAAAAGAAACTGGACTGAAGCTTTTCTCTGTAGGTGGGACAATAATAAAAAATTTTTTTCTTGGGGGATTTTCTGGTGTTTAATACATCCTGCATTCGTTCTTGCCCCCTCCGCCCTTCCCAGCGGGACCAGGTCGCTTGGCGCGGCCCGGGAGCGGGGGGAGTAGCGCCGGACAGCGCTGCCCGCGGGCCCCTCGGGCGGGTCCGCACAGCGACAAACCCCTCCCGCAGCGGAGACCCCCCTTCCCCGCACCTCGCCCGGCCCGTCCCGCGGCAGGGGGCCGGTTGCCGGGCGACGCTCGGCCCCTCCTCCGCGGCGGGGCTGGGCCATGAGGTAATGGCCTCCGGGGGGCGGGAAAGGGAGCGCTGCGATCACCGAGCCAGCGGCCGCCGAGGTGGCCGCCGGCGGTATTCCCTCACTCCCGCCCCTTCCTGCTGCCCCGCCGGCGGCGGGCGGCGCCGCAGCCCCCGAGGTGTCCGCGCCGCCCCGCCTCCGGAGGAGGCTGCGCGGCCCGAGCAGCCCCGCGCCCGGCAAAGGCGGAGGAGAGTGGCCGCAGCCGCCCCACGTGCGCTGCCGCCCGGCGGGAGGGCTCCGCAGCGGTCCCCGGGCGCCGCTGGAGAGCGGGGAGCTGGAGCGGCGGCGGCCCGGCCGGAGAGCCCCGGGAGGAGGGCACATGAGGCGGCGGCAGGAGGAGGGAGAAGCAGCAGCAGCAGCCGGCCAGCCACTGCAGCCCCTGCGCTCTGCCCGCTCCGCACGCCGCGGCCTCTCAGCGGCGCGGGCCGGGGGCGAGCCGTGAGTGGGGAAGCAGCCCGGAGGTGGCCGCCGCCGGCAGCGCGGCTCCCCCGGCCCGCGGGGGCGCCGCCGCCCGCGCCCCGCCGCC
>JAWWLV010000088.1:44750733-44767346 GCA_035041135.1 Platyrinchus mystaceus | reverse complement strand
CCGGGGGGCCCGGAGCGGGGTGAGTGCGCGGCGGGGGCGGCGGTAGCGGTGCGGGGCGGGCGCGGGGGCGCGGGGCGGGCAGGGATGCGCCGCGGGAACCGGCGCGGCCGCCTCTGCCCCCGCTCTCCCCCAGGTGGGCGAGCGGTGCCGGGGGCGGCGGGGATTCCGGCGGCCGCGGTGCGCGGGAGAGGCCTGCGGCCGGGCAGCGAAACGGGTGGGTGAGCAAGGTGCAGCCGCTCCTCCTCCTCGGGCCCCTCGACCTTCACAGCCGGCTGGCTCGGGGGCGGGCGCTGCGCCGGTCTCTGCTGCCTGCGCTCTTTTTGTCCCTTCCGCCCCCTCGAAGGAAAGAGGCAGATGGGTGTAATTGTGTACCGAAGGTCAAGGATCGCTTCAAAATTGTGCCTCTGAATTATCTGCAGGTAAACTGCTGCTGTTGTCACTTAGAAGGACCCCCGTGTGCAGGGTAGCTTTCCTAGCCATCGCGGGGGGACCTGCAAATATTAACTCGGTTTCTTCAGCGTTGGCGATTATGGATAGCTTTTGGCAGTATTCCACTGTTAAAATGACTAAAATATTCCATTATAGCTGTTAGCAAGTTTGAGGTCTTAGTGTCTGCTTTGGTTTGCAGCTGACGATTTTGAAACTTCATCTTTAGATGAGCTTATTTTCAGGTAAAATTAGGGAATAGTAGGAAATGTCTGAAAAATGGAACATTTTTTAAAGGGTGGGAACCCAGGTTTCATGTTCTCCCTCTCTCCGACTTTGGGAGAAAGTCTCCGTGTGGACACTTTTTTCTGCCTTGCAATCTGTAACCTTATTTGAACCTTTCAGTCCTCTGAGATTAAATCGTGGGTGTAATGGTTTTTGCAATCAGGAAAGCAACAGCAAAAAAAACCAAAAAAAAACCCCCAAGCTAAAACAAAACCAAACAACAGTTAGGATGACCAGTTTGCCATATGTGCGTGTTTTACTGCTGTGTGTTACACAGTTGCGTATCCTGTAAGCTATTGCTCTGGCTTCTGCCCGTGCTGGAACTGATCCGTGTTTAAACATTAGGGCTCTTTCGGAGTTACCATAAGAAGCCTGGAGGAGGGAGTGTTGTCTCCAAGCCCAGGGACCATATTCACAAAGCTGTGCCTTCTCTGAGTCACTATAACCTGTTTTAACTGAGCCAGAGCAACCTGTGATGACAGTAAGAAAATTATATTAAGCCATGATTATAGGTTACTTCTCTGTTTTTTTCAATGAGCATCATTATGAGGGAGGAAAACCAGAATGGTAAAAATGCTAATGGAAGGCAAGAGTTTTCAGCTTTTAATGTTGAGTTAGTGAGTGAAGGACCAGATGGCTGTATGAATAGATAAAATGGATAGAACTTAAATTTCCATTGAAGTAAAACAACAGTTTCTGTCATTTGCATGAATGAACTCCCACTTGCCAGTGGATTTAACTGCATGATGGATGACAGTAGTGGAAAGAAATAGGATCTCTCTGGATCTAGTGCAAAAAAAAAAACCCCTAACCAGACAAAGATCTTCCATTCAATTCATCTTTTGTTCAGTTATGAACAAAAAGTTCCTAAGAGAACTTGGTGCCTGTTCTAGAGCACTGGGTAGCACACCAGTATGCTGAAGAAGCATTAATATGATTAAGCACATACATTTATATAAGTGCTGTTCCAGGTTTGATATGTGTTTGCATAAAATCCCAGTGAAATATCAAGTCGTTGCTGCAGCCTCTGAGCATCTGACTGGTTTAATCCAGAGTCCTGACTAATGAAGCAGTACCAGCATGTCGTCTGCAAGTTTTGCCATGTATATTTATGGACTTTTAACTTGGCACTCTGTCAGTTTGTTGAACACAGGTGAGAGTTGGTGGGAGTAAGTGAACTTGCATGTACCAGAGAGCAAGATCAGATTGGAAAGACTTGCTTGAAGTGTTGGGAACTCCTGTTGTTCCTCTCTACTGCAGCTCACGCCTGAGCTCCTTGATGCTTCACACATTCTGTCTCCTGTAACAGATTACCAGCTGCTTTTGTAGAAGTAATTTGATCCTAATCTTTCCATGTGCTCTGAGGATTTTATTTATACTCTAGCCAATCTACTTTGGGATAGAATAATGAGATTAGTATCACATAAATTAGTTCAGATTAAATATTTTTGCTTTAAATGTGTGCTTGATCAATACTATTGTTTCTTACTGTTGTCATTATAATGCTGAAAAGGAAAAATGCTGAGTTCCCACTGTATCTGCTGTGAAAGACTGCAAGATACTTTTTTTTTTTTTTCAAATATCTTAGTAGAAAGAATTCTCAGAATGAGTGCTATCAAGGCAGCATCTGCTGAAAGCTGCTTTCTAAAAGCTGTACATGTTTTTCTTTGTAACAATGTCCTGTGTTGCTTAAAATTTTCCTTGGGAGAGGGGAGATAATTAAGGGGTTGGGCAGTGTATGAGTTGTATTTGTTTTAAATGTATTTCTTTCTGCAATCCTTAAAATTTTCTTGATTTCCAGAATAGGGGTTGTTTAGTACTCCTTCTGCTAGAAACAGAAGTAGCATCTGTGGGACATAATTTGTTTTGAATTGTCTGGGTGTAGTGCTTTTTGAGTGATATTCAACTCAAAGTTGGTGGAGTGTTTCTTGTTAGTTTGCAGAAAATTGCATGTTCTGTGTTTAAAATTTTGAAACGATATCTTTCCCTGTGCCACGGTAAAAATGAGTGCCTCCTCTAATAGATCTCCAATATTAGGCTGGGCACTTAATTGGTGTATTTTTTTAATAACCTTGTTTTAACCCTTACAAAACTCCGGTTTGGTTTCACAGAGTACTTATTTCACAATACTTCCATATTAATGCAAGAACAGACAGACCGGTATAACTGGTCTGTAGCTATCGGAAATCCTGATTACTACAATATGGAATTAGTAGCTGTGTTTTAGCCTGTTGGTCAGAGAAATGTTGATAGGTAGGCTGTTTTAATTAGATCTGTTTTCATTTTGAACTATTCCTTTCCTCCAGATGCACCTGGCAGCTGTGTCTCTGGAGGAAGCTTAGTGTTGCCACCAAGATCAAGGTTAAAGAGTAAATACACTTGAATTGCATGTAAAGTGACCAAAGGCATACTGGCATCTTCCCACGTGAGGGTCCTGTTGTTCCTGTTTCTGGTGGGAATGAGATTGTCACTTGTGTGCTGCATAAGGGCTATGAGAAGGAACAGATTCCAGTAGAGACTGCACACCAAGTGGCTTTCAGAGTTACTGTAAAAACATAGTAAGTAGAACTGCTTTCTAGTCACTAAATGACAGTGATTGCATGTCAGTTGTAGGCAGCTCAGTTAATGTACAAAGTTGTGTAATGCTGGAACTGTAAAACTGGTCTGTGATCCACAATGCCTGTGCTGTCAAGGTATGTTTCTCTGGTCACTTTTTGTATCATTAAAACTACTTGAGCAATGCCCTTGCCACCTTGGAATGCTGCACCAGTATGGAGGGTTCAATTTTGTGGATTCAGTTGTGGGATCAATGCTACTTGAAGAGATAAAAATCTTGAGAATGAACTTCCTGTTAACATAGGCTTTCCAGGATACCAGTTGGTGACTGATTCAAAGCCTTCCTGCTTACTCTGTGGTTTGACTGAGATAGCTGCAAGTTTACAAGCACTTATTTTACTTTGTAGTGAATAACGTGATGTCTCCTAAATAAGTTTCGGGAGTTCACTGCTACTATTCTTTGTCTAAAACTGCCCTTTATTTGAACTTTGATTCATCAATATTTCTGTTTTTATTGGAGTCTATTGATTATGGTGCAAAAAGTCATGCTATATAGTCATCCTGCTTATGGTTGACCAGCTAAGAGGCTTATTGATAGCACAAACAGATTAGCTCTGAGATAATTCTTAGATTCAATTATCTTGGCAGATTTGCTTTAGTTAAATCGGTGAGCGGCTGTACTGGAGTCGATTCTTTGCCTTATCCTACAGCTCCTCTGGATGGGATTGTTTAACCTTGCTGTCCATTAGATGCTGAAAACCCAAATGACACTGCTGCTCTCCAACTGTTGTATTTCTTTGGGTGCATTTTTGTTAACTATTCCGATTAATATGTTAGAGCCCAGCTGTTTTTTACTTGCATTTATAGCAGAATTTCAGAACATTGCAGCAGTCAGAGTACAAGAAAGAAGGAAGGAAATGTGAGAAGAGCTTGGTTTAGAAGCTCTTGCAAAGTTTCATTATTGGCTTGTTTAGATATTAGACCATGTTGCTGCCCAGCTGAACATATTCTCCCATGGCAATGGATTCCCTTTTGTATCCTTTTTTGTATTATGGTGCTGGGAATTGAGTCTTTGACTCAGGCAGGAACTGTTTTTGAGGTTAATTTTCAATCAGATTGTCTGTTCTCTGGGCAGCTGAGCAGCTGTTAGCAGTGAGGCAAAGGAAGCAATAGTAGTAAGTGGATGAGACTTTGGTGTCAGGAGAGAAAGTCTACAGTGAACATAAGCTGAATTTGAAACTGCTGCACTCCAAACTCTGAAATAACCAGCACTGGTCGTGTATTGGTAGATGAGATGCTAATGCTGAGGCTGACAATAACCTACTGCATATTTATGTGCTTATGGTGTGTCCTTGACTCCCAGGGCCTGTGTGAACAGAAGAGAGAAATACTGAGTAATTGCTGTTCTTAGGCTGTACACAGACATTGTCCTTTATGATAGCAAATGAGAATATTCATAAGAATAAATCTGAGTATTTTCAGTTTGGTAACTTTTGGTTCAGTCTGCATTTCTGAGTGTTCTTACCTGAGCAAGATGCCCACAAATTGGAGTCTTTATTGTGAATAACACAGTTCTCAAAACTTAATGTGTAAATCAGTATGATTTTAGTTTTATAATCTAAAATATTTATATTTATCTGCACAGTTCATTTGGAACGGCTTCCCCTTTTTAAAACTTATACAAAATCAGGATAGCTTTTTTCCTTGTAATTTGTAACATCAACAGGTAAATGTTTTTCTTCATAGATTGTAAGACCAGCCAAAACTATGTGCTTCTTCTGTGTGTGCTTATAATCACTCTGGGGACAAATTATCCAGGTATTTTTCATTAAATGTTTCTCTTCTAGTAAAATATCCATATGAAAATAGCTCATGCTTTTTTGTCTTATTTTTTGGTTTTTTTAAGCTTTCCTTCGTTCTGAAGGGTTTAAAAAGTAGAAGCGAGAGGTTTTATTAAGTCTTAATAAATATACATTTGTTTTTCTCTACTGCTTTTGATTTATGAATCTCTTGTAACTTTGCAGGGGGGTCTAAAAATACCTTTAAGTTTTAATGTATATTAAAATGGGTAAAGGATCTTTCCTTGCTTTCTTTTTGTAGACCCATTAAGGAGATCAGTGAATGCCAGGATGAAAATGACTGGTGTAGAGCAAAAATGCAAAAAGCAGAAACACAAAGTGATTACAAGTTTATATTTCTGGAATTTTGTGGGCAATGTGTTGTAAAAGAACAAAGTAGACTTCGTGATCCTCTGTGAAGGTAGGAGCTCTGTAGAGAGGGTGCCACTTTGTTTGGTGGATTAAGGCATGGTTAAAGTTGGAAGGGATTTCTGGAGGTCATCTGGTCCAACCTCCCTGCTCAAACAGGGTCGTCCTAGAGCACACTGCAAATTGCACATGTCTGTGTCCCAGCAGTTTCTGAATATCTCCAAAGGTGGAAACTTCACTGCTTCCCTGGGCAACCTCTGCCAGTGCCTGGTCACCCTCACAGATTAAAGGTGTTTCTGGATGTTCAGAGGGAACTGCCTGTGTTTCAGGCTGCACCCATCTCCCTGATCCTGTCACTGACCGTCACTGGAAAGAGCCTGGCTCTGTCCTCTGTGCACCCTCCCTGCAGGTATTTATGCACACTAATGGGATCTCCCTGATCCTTCTCATCTCCAGGCTGATCAGTCCTAGCTCTCTCAGCCTCTCCTCATAGGAGAAATGCTCTGGTCTCCCTTCTTTGTGTAGGTGGCCATTCACTGTACTCTCTCCAGTATGTCCATCTTTCTCTTGTACTGGAGAGCCCAGAATTGGACACAGTACCCAAGGTGTGGCCTCACCGGTGCCGAGTAGAGGGGAAAGTTCACCTCTCTCATCCAGTTTCCCAGTTAAAGGAAAAATGTATGAACCCCCTGCTCTGCTACATAATAATTCCAGTGCTTCAAACAAAACACGGAAAAACTGCTTATCATTAGTTTTCAATGAAGTTTAAAATAATGCTGAGTTGTCCCATCTTTTAATAGAAACCAAAGGTTAGGAAAATATTCATGCAGTGGAAACATTTACAGTCTAGAAGGGAAGAATGAAAACTGTGGATATATTGAGTTATGTGTGCTTCTTTGAAGACCTTAGTTGACTGCTGTAGAGTGGAATCAATCAGTGCACTTTTGTGTTGTATGTTCACATAAATTCTAAATTTCATCCTTTGAAAGGCAGGTGCTGCTAATGTCATATTGGACTCTTTTCATGCAAATCAGGACTCTGCATGAATTATGATCTGACAGCAGCCATAACTTGGTGTCCTAAAGGATACTGAAATGCAATTTGGTTTCAAGAGAGATTTTTTTAAAAGTCACATCTATGTCTGCTGCCTGTGGGAAATAAAGACTTTTACTTACTTACTGTCCTCTTTAATGTTTACTGAAGTGGAGCTTTTGTTATTAACAACATTGCCTGTCCCAGAAAGCCTAGTTTCACTATCAGATACTGCACATTTGCATGCTTTGCAAGGAAGCACCAGCCACTCCTCTGCAGTAAGCAGAAACCTTGCAGTTCAAACCTTTGCAAACCTATTCCCCAGTGATACCTGTAAAATTATCAGAACTGGAAGACATTGGAACAATGTCCTTAGACTGTCCTGTCCAGCTGTTTCTGAGGAGGTATTAAGCATTCTTGATGTAAAGTGTTGATGAGCAAATCAGTCCTTCTGGTAACATGATTTCTTATGATGGATCTTCTATAGTCACAAATTGTACTGCCTTCAGAAAGGAATGGTAGGCTTCTGTTGTGTTTGGGTAATACTGCAGTAATGATCACTTCGAGAAATGTATGGAGGGGGTGTTTACCCAAAACATTACCTTCTTGGAGCCTTTGGTTCTGTAATGAATTCTGCAAACCTGCATGTGTGAAGGTCATAGCAAGATCAGTCCTTTATGGCTGCATTTCCTGAGGGTCACGAACTGTTGTCAGGTGGTAGATGAGCATGTTACGGCTTGACCCAGTGATTTGTGACTGACCTGAGAGCCACAGATTTCCAATATAAGGCAATCACAACTGAAAGTGCTTTTTCTGATTGTCTGAAATGTTTATAACCTTTGATTACTTGTATATTTGTTCACTAGAATTTTACTCGATAACAGCTTTCTTGAAAGCTGTATTTTGGCAATACATCAAAAGCTGTTAGAATGAAAAATCTGAGAAAGGTTAAATATTGCACTTTTCTGGCAGAGTACTTTGTCCCAAAGTCCAAAGAGCTCTCTACTGTCATGCTATTGGTTGTATGTTATGCTATCACTTTTTCTGCAGAGGACATTGATTTCTGCATGACATTCACTTGTACTGCTTTTATCTACTGAATGAGATTTCATTTAGGAACTGCTGTACCTCAGGCAAATGCAACTTTCCTAAATACTTTGCCCTTTTGCATTGCAAAAGCCGCAAAACATTCAATGTGAACTTCTAATGAACTGAGTTTGTTTAAGCATTCACGGGTCACGAAAAATCAGTCTTCTGTTACTTTGCAATGGGTGAAGGGGGGCAGCAAGATCAAAACATTTGACTGAGGTAATTCAGGAATTGGTGCCAGTACTAGAATTAAATCCAGTTCTTGTGAGTCTCTCTTAAAAGACTGTCAGTCTCTTGGGGTCAGTGGATTGGCACACTGTAGCTATTTAGGACCTGACGGGGTAGAGTATGTGAAATAGGTAACTGCCTCAGTAGACATGTGTGCTACACCTGCACCTTTTTTCCCCTGCATGACTAACGTTGTTAGTGTACATTATTAATCCTCTTACAAAAGGAAAACTCCAGGTAGGCCAGAAGACTCTCCTTTTCCTGAAGAGTGTATGACGTAATTTGAGTGCATTTTACAGAAATTTTAAATACCGTTTTACAGAAATTTTAAATCTGTCTGGCAGATGGGTTGTGCAGGATAAGATGGTGCTACTATTGCAATAGCTATTTTAGTGATATTTATGTTCTTTTTGCCTTCAGTAAAACTGATGGACTATTAATCTAATCCTAAGGCATTGCCATGAAAAAGATCAGTGTTCAGAAGTGGAGTCAGGGATTTCACGGGCTGGGAACAGAGCACTTCCAAGACACACAGTCATCTCACTTTGCTCACTGGTGAATGTTCAAGATAAGTCAGAGTCTCGGTTTCTTGAGCCTGACTTAGTAACATTCGCCCTCCAAGAGTAAACACTGCACCCATTTTGTACTATTTATTAACTTTCAGGGGACACCTGCTCTATGTTGACATAAAGGAAAAAAATGGAAGGTTTTCTTACTGGTGTCCCTCTGTCCTATTATACTGAATAGCAGGAAAGAGAGAAGGGAAATATGATTTTTGTTGTGGAAAAAAGGACAGGAATCTTTTCTGGTTTGTTTCTGGGGGTATTTCTGTCTTTAGAAAAACAAAAGGTAACTTTTTTTTGTGGATTAAAGCTGACCTTTCTTCGTTTCAACCAACTAATAATGGATTATTCAGACTAAATGGATTATTTCTTGGATTTGTAAATCTAGCACAGCGCTGCTCTTCCAGCAGGCATGAATTCAGCAAGAACAAAACTGTTTCTTGGCTCTTCTGTTGCCAGTCAGCTTCTCAGCATCAGTTTCCTACAGCTATTGAATTGGTCTGGGCAAACAAACCTCATCTCTGTGACTGCAGAGGAGGCCTTTGCTGTTAAGTCTTGGGTTAGTCCTTGTATAGGGTCTGTAAATTCTGGCTCTGGGCACTCACCTAGTGGTTTCCCTCAGCCCTCTGGTGTCACGATTAAGCAGGCACACCAGTTAGTGGAAGTATTGATGGTTTGAGTCCCACCAGGGATTGCTGTTCTCATGGCAGTGAAGCTTGGAAGGTAGCATTGCAACACCAATATTTGAAAATCCTCACAGCTGAAGCCAACACAGTGCCTTCGTTTAGTGGTTTGGCTCTACCATCCCCTTGGCTTAACCTTTCCAATGAGGTTGCATTCCTGATCACATTGATGTGGAGTTGTAGAAGAACCAATGTCTCTGGGAGGAAAAAGGACTGACAGGGATATATGGCTTCAGTGTAAGTGTGCAGTAGGGTGAGTGTGTGCTCTCTGGACAGCCTACACTAATACTAGCTGGAGGTGATTGGGAAAGTGTGTGCCTGAAGGCTGTGTTTTTACATCCAGATTAACCTGGTCTCACAGTTTGCCATCTCTGGTGGGGATAGTCCTGCCTTGTCACCAGCTGTGTGTGGTACTGCTTTGTCCACAGATCTTTCATACTGATTGTTACCCATTGGGAAATAAGCCAGGGAGGCGAATTGGAAAAACATGGTTTGAAAAACTTGTTTTATTTCTTTGGGTTTTGTTTTTTACTGGTTTGTCTTTCTTAAGGAGTTAGATGAATGGTGGAGATGGCACAAAGGCAATGCAGGAATGTGTAGGCAAGGCCAATTGGTGTTTAGTTTTGCTTTAGTGTATATACCACACCTTGTATTTAACATATGTGCACTGGGTTATATAGGTGTCTTTAACAGTTAATGTTATCAAAATTGTATGATTTGTTAGTTGTGTGGGAGTTTTGTTTTGTGGTTTGTTGGAGTCTTTTTTGTTTTGGGTATTTTTTATTTGTTTGTTTTCAAATGAAAGAAAGCCACCAACATCATTTTAGTAATCTTGATTAGCAGAATTGCATGGGGAGGATTGTTTCTGTTATCTGGTAAATTAGCACTAATTACCTTGTCAAGAAGGCTGAGAGGAAATTCCTTAATGCACCTAGGAGCAAGCCTATTGTTTTGATCCTATGACCAGCAGGAATAACTTGGAGATAAAGACATGATATAATGTTGTAGCAGGAGAAATGAGTAAGAGGAAATAGGAGGGGCTGCACAGTCAGGAAAATGATCAGTTTGTAACATGACTTGTTATAGCAGATGTACTCCTGTGTTCTCTTCTTTGTTCCTCAGACTTTTCCTGGAGAAGGTAAGCAAGCAGCAGTTATAATGTGGGCAATGTAAGTTTTTTGGGTGTTTTTCTTAAGACTGAACAGCTATAAAATACTTATTAAGATATCAGGAAAGAATGAACAGGGCTTCTACCTCTGATTGAGGCTTACAACAGGTAATTAAATTCTCTTCTGAATAGGAACTGGTGGTTCCTGATTATCCTGATTTGTAACTGGAGACTGTTGTTTGTTTTGTGATAGAAAACATATACAGCTGTGTGCCAACTTGTAACTCGCTATATGTGAAGCTAAAGAATGGACTTTGGGAGGGACTGTTTTGGATAATGTGTTGTTCAATGGTATTGTCAGTTAACCACCAGAAAAGTGAAAGGATTTTGGGATCTCAGTATATTAAAGCATTGTTTTTTCTTTAAGGGCACTGAAGACATTTGCTGGCATCTTTTATGAATTATGACATTTTGGCAACTCTTCTACTTTGCCTCCCTGTTTTTTTGTTTGTTTGCTTGGTTTCTTTTGGGGTTTTGTTTGGTTTTGGTTTGTTTTGTTGTTTCTTAAGCATACTTTTTCTCTGGCTTTGTGTTGTATGTCAAGTATTGTGGAGTTTTCTTTATTCTGCAGTTAAGAGCTCCAAGAGAGGAATTGGCAGCCTCCTTTTTTTTTTTTTTTCCTTCAAGCTTTAAGTTAATGCTTTATAAAGTTCTTGGTATCAAGAGCATTTGAAAGAGGAAAAATTAGCAAACATGATTAAATGGAAGTGATAAAATGCATGTGAGTTCTTATTTAAGATTTAGCTGCTAAAGAAAACCCAAACCCAAATAATTATTTTATAGATTTCTCTTCTAAATATTTTTTTTCACAAAAGATACCAGGAAAATGCTGTGGTGACCAAAAGAAGTTATGATACCTAATTATGTTGCATATCTAACAAAAACTTCATAAAGTGCCTGGTAAAACTGACCTAAAAAAATGCATTTCTGAACTAGAGGATTCAGTAACATTTTGGAGAATAGATTTTAATAGATGTTGGAAATATATTTATAGATGTAAAAGCCTATCAATTATGAGAAGCAGAATATGGCCTTGTAACACAGGAATGGTTCCTTGATTGAAGTACAAACCACAAAGACGTGGATTATTGATTTTAAAGGGGTTTGTTGGTTGCTTACTTTTTGTGTCTTGAGGGTTATCTTTGCTCTTTTGGGAAAGAATTGCAGGAGACAAGAAAATGAGCGTAGATTTTGCGTAGTTTGCCATTTACTCTCTAGAACAGCAAAACCATACTTGAGTCACAAGGGTTAAACATGTTGTTACTTGTTGCTTTTTGTGCCAAGATCCCCCTTAGCCTGCCTGAAATGAAAAGGTGGAGAAGGAAAAAGGAATACAGTGATTGGGTGGTTGGGTGTGTTTTGAGGGTGAGGGAGTAGAATTTGGAAGGATCTCTTCCATTACAAGACACGATGTTTGGTCCACATTGGCCAGTATTTTGTCTTGGGAGCCTATACTGACCTCTGAGTTTCTTACTTTTCAATTAAAAACAGAACAAAAAAGCCTGAATCCACTAGTATGGGATACAGTAGCACAACCTGGCTGAGTATAGGTGGTATGTACATTATCTCAGCTTTGGAGGTAGAAGAGTCTGGAATCCTTGACAGTGTCTGGAATCTTTGACCTCTCAAATGTGTCTTTGAAGTACAGTCTCTTGGATCTTGTACTCTGCAATATAGGGACTGTGTCAAAATGTCAGCAGCTGCTTCCACATTTGTAGTGCTGACAATATGACCTTCAGGTTAAGAGAGCTCCCTGAGGTCTGCCCAGTGTATGTTTGCTTTACCCTGTTTGGAGCTTTTGGAATTGCATTCTTCCAAATGATCACAAAGCAAATGAGAGCATGAAATAACTGTCTTCTGCAGTTGCAAGTGGCTTTTTTAATACTTAAGCACTGATGCTTCCACTTTTTCATTGTGCCCTGGGGTAAGATACTTTGTGGTAAAGTACATGTGCAGCTTAAACCAGAAGGTAGGAAAGGAGCAAAAATGTATGTCTTAGCAACACTACACTGAACTTGGACTAGTTACCATTTACACCTAGAAGGGTGGGTTTGCAGATGGGGGAGTTTGCTTGGGAGGTGTTGTAAACAGGAGGGCAGATTTAGTCTGTTAAGCCGTTTCATCTCATTGCTGGTGAATGCAGCTGAGCATGTGGTGTTGTCCTGGATATTTTGTCCAAGTTTTGCTTCCTGTATAGAGTAGGCCCAACTCAGTACAAAGTTGCAGTAATCTGAGTGTGCTATCCACTTGTGTTAACTCTTCTTTGATACTAATTCAAGATGGGGATATTAAGTAGCACAAGATTTAGAGATAGTGATATATGTAATTATAACGTGTTGTGAGCTTCAAGGGTTTGTTACTGTTTGAGCTAAGTTTAGCCAAGTCACTTTCACTGGAGCCTATCACCTCTATATGAATGCTAGCCGGCGTGAATCAAACTGTAACTCTGAACATGAAGGCTGTGTAAAGTAGGGGACTGTCTGTGTTGTGGTTTGGAAGGCCTCTAGTGTACTTCATAACTCCATGTGTCTGTGATCTGATGTAATTTATGAACTCTGTGATTAGTTTATCATGTTATAACAGCTCCCCCATCCACCCCCAATCTTCTACAGACTGTGTGCAGCAGTACTGTCAGAGACATACTTCCAGAGAGATGGGAATCAGGCCAAGCAGGAATTATTGCAGGTTGTGGTAACTGTGTCTATCTATGACTGTACTTTGCAGTTATACAATGTTTGCATTGTGTCTTTGTCCTCTGACAGCCTTATTTGTCTTACACCCTAGCCTGTAGCTTCCTGAATAGAAAAATACAGGTTCTGTCAGGACAGCTGCTTAATAAAGGCACATGTTTAAACACTCAGGAAGAGAAAACTGTTCTCTAGATAAATTACACATTGCTGAGAGGAAGGACGTAGCACGCAGATGGGCTAGAAAGCATGCAGGTTAAGATTGCTGGCATGTTCCTGATCAGTAGTTTGATCTCACGAGCAGAGTAAGGCTGAGCACCTGTAAATTTATGAAGATATGGCTGTATTGAATGAAACAGTGCAGATAGCTAGGATCTGTCTCTTTGAAGCATGGGATGTATCAACCCACTTTTAAGGACTCCTTGTCTTTACCTGCTTTCTGTCACCTGGGGCTTGGAGCTACAGCATGTAGCACCTGAGATAAAAGGAAATGAGGTTTGGGCCTTGAGCAAGTGAGGAGAAAAAGCCTGGAGACAACAGTAGTTATGTGCCCACTCCAAGCCAGAAGTTAAGGGCTGACTAACACAGGTGAACTTTGCAAATTGTTTGTGCCCCTGAGAGATCACGCTTGTTTTGTGAACAGTGGCCTTTTCTGCCAAGTTGAGGGAAGTCATGTGTCTTATATGTAGTTACTGTATCTGTTACACAAGCAACAGCACAGCAACAGTCGACTTCTTTAGTGCATCTGATGTCAGATTTATTTTTAAAAAGCAGTGCAATTCATTGCTGGTGCCGGCCCAGATATTTGCTACAGCCACTGTCAACACTTGGGCCACAGCTGTTGCTGCCATCACACGGTTAACTCCCCAGTTGCAGTGTAAGGTGGGAATGAAGTGGGTTTGCCTTATCTGCAGTCAGAAAACTACAGCATGCCCACATAAATACAGCTTTCTATAGGTAGTTGTGTTGTACAGTTCTTGGAATTAAGAATTCACGATCAAGCTGATGTTGTTTGCGGCTGTATCTTTTCTTTCAATAGAAGCTCTGTTGCTGCAGGTTTTTGTTTCTCCTCTGACATAGTTCTTGCTGATGTTTAGATTTTATTTGAAAAGGTGAGACAATTTTCCTTTTTTCTTAGAATACGCCTTTGTTCATACTTGAGTCAGAAATAAGAGCATGTGTGTAGTTTAATAGCCTGATTATGAGACTTGATTTAAAAATGCAACCTAAAATTTATCTTGATCTTACAGCTCTGAGAGAAGTTATGGATCAGATAGAGGGCTAGTAGGAGGAGTAAGGCAGATAACATATGCATGGCTGTAAGTATGTTTGTCACAGCCAAATTGATTACTGTAACTGGTTTGGTCTAGTGTGTTTTCCTTTCTCAGACTTTGGTGCTTTTATACAAAACTAAAAAGTAACTTGCTCTGTATTTTCTTTTTTCCTTTGTTGCTCAGTGATGTGGTACAAATTAAGAGCGATTATCTGTTAAATGTCTCTTATTTTAAAGTGGGCCAACATTGTTGGACAGTGTGGGAATTTACAAAGTATTGCCTTTCCCTGCTTTTGGGTTTGTCTCCCCTCTCTCCCTCATGAGAAATAAGAATGAAAACGTTTTCTGATGAGGATGTTAGTGTCACATTGGCATTTTAGATTAGTCCGATTAAATGGGTTGTTCTTGGAATTTGGAGCTCAGTATTCAGTCTGTTGTTACTGTGGATACAGCAATTTGCTATGATAGCCACCTCTTCATGCTTTGCTAGTGACTAAACATGCCTTTCATGGGCCTACCTCCACATGTTACATTAAATAATAAATTGAACTTGTGCCCGTTGACTACAGAAAGCTACCTCCTTTTTTTATACATGAAACAGTAAAGGGGGCAGAGTGTGGACTGAAGTTTAATGAAAGTCTCAAGCAGCTCACCCCCATGCAAACATTGCTTTCTTTGTTCCCACCTTCACACAGTTGCATCCTCTGGGCATGGGAAATCACAGACATTTCCCTAAAACATCTGTGTGACAAATACCTGTTAATGCCCAATGCTGGCTCTCTGTGAGCCAAAAAATATTTTTACATCCTGTGTTCCGTGCTCTTCTGCCTTCTTTTTTTTTTTTTTCTCTTTGAAGTGTGGGTTTTCTCCTCTAAAAACCAGTGCTTTTGAACATGTTTAGAGGAAAGCTGGTAGAAATATCTGTTTCTAAGTAAACTAAATGGACAGGAATGAAGGTAGTCCATGAGTTTAGTGGGAGAAAAAAACTCAAACAGCAGTAAAAACAAAACTACCCTCTGTAGTATAGTTAAGTGCAGTTAAACATTTTATGTGTCTAACCCTGGATCACTGAGATTTGCAGTTATTTTCTCGAGGAGCTTCATTTTATGGAATAAGGAGTGTTCTGCTAAATTGGAATTTAATGAAAGGAGCAGGAGGAAATCCTATGGGAATCCTATGGAATCAGTGACTGCTGAACTGCTTGAAATGCAAGGATTTCAACTGTGTTTCTGTGTTTGTTCTTTAGTGAAATGCAAATCGAGTTTAGAATGAATGGTGTCCAACCTTTGAGTGTTTCTGCGCTTTGCCTGGGTTGGGGGCCAGAGTCAGGAGTGGTCACATGAGTGTGCTGAGACCATTAGGCTGGGGACACCAGCTGTGCTATTATTAGGGGTTTTAAAGTCTGTGGCAGATGTTCTTAGGCTCTCTTCCAGCCCCTAGATATGGTGCAGTGGAATACATGGAAAAAGAAACGTCTGAGAAATTGTTTTTCCATGCAACAAACAGATTTTTGTTTTGTTTTGTTTTTTTCTTCATGCAGCTGGACAAGATATTTGTGTTAACTTCAGTGTATTAAAAACCAGTCTGAAGTATTTGAAACAAGAAGAAACAATGTGTTCATATGAGAACAAATACAATTGCTTTGCTTGAGAAGGAGGACTTAAGGGGTTAGCCAGGTTAGCCATCTCAAGTTTGGAAGTGCATGTGTTTTGCCATTCAAGTTTTGTTTTCTATTTTCATTAACACCACTCTTTAGATAGGGCCCTTGTGGTATTACTTTTTGTGTATGTATTTAATGCAAAGCTGTTCCTGCAAAGATTTTGAATGTTGTTGATGAGACACAAGAGGAGATGTAATATACATAGAGCAAAGAGGTATTAATAATGAGATTAAAGTCTGATGATTACGCCTGATTATGTTATGGTGATACAGCACATATCAGGAAGAAAAGCATGTTTTTTCTTCTGTGATGACACAAAGAAAGAGTGTGTGTCTTGTTTTGAATGTGTTATTTGTGTCCCCAGTAGAAGTCAGTTGACCAGTTTAAATATCCTTAAAATAAAACCCCCAAGCTTCTTAGTATTCTGTGTTGTACCAAATGCAAAAGGGAGGTATCTACTGGGAAGATGCAAATCTGACTAAATAGCAGAGCAAAAGTATCTAAGGACCTGAAGAATGCCAACTATTTAAAATAGGTAACAAGTATGCCTCTCTATCTCCTGTGTTGTGGGTTTTTTAGCCATGTGTGTTGTTGCTAAGCAGAACAACAAATGTTTAAACAATTCCCTATACATCATCTTTTCCTTTCTGTTATTAAAGTGCTTGGTGATTTTTTTTTTAGTTAAACCAGCTGAGATTGTGCATGAGTTGTCCTGTGTTAAGCACAAAGGGAAGAAAATGCAACACTTGATTAGTT
>JAWWLV010000088.1:44707450-44739246 GCA_035041135.1 Platyrinchus mystaceus | reverse complement strand
TAGAGGAGATGCAGAAAGAATAGCTGTTTAGATAGCCTCTAAAAATCATGTGAACTTTAAGCCACTCAGGAGCTTAATTTAGTGGAAGACTGGCCGGAGAGGCTTAATATAGATAGCTCAGATATCATGTGGAAACTCCAATATGGACATGTATTGATATAAGAGACCTTGAACTTATTTTTATTTGTTCCTGGTCAGATTGTTTGTTTGACTCCCTCCCTTAACCCCACTCTTGATTCTCAGGAAATGCAGTAAATTGGCAGCTGTTACTGCGCAACTACACCAAACTGTAACAGGAGAATGAAGGAAAATCGGCCTGTCAGTGTTGACACTTGTTCTGATTTAGTCAGTTTTCAGTGGAGTCTGAAAGTTTACTAAGTAAACTTTTTTGGTACTGCTCCTGATAACAAGCTAGACAAGTAGCGGATCTGGTTAGGATATCCTTCTGGTTGCTGAGAAGCATTGGTGACTCTCAAACATCGCTTTTCCTTTTCTTCCCATAAGGGATGTTCTTGAAGTGGTGAGAGAGACAAATGGGGTAGGGTAGGTGTCTCAAAGTTGAGAGAAAAGCAGATAAGTTAATTTAGATGCATGACCTTCTCAATGCCCTCCTTCCAATGTAAAACAAAAGAAAGCAAACCTGAGTTTAAGTGTTTACCTTGAAATGGCAAAGTCTGTAATCAGGCAGATTCTCTTAATGAAAGATGCAATTCACTTCAATTTCTACTCTTTTTTTTCTTTTTTTTTTTTTTTAACTAGTTTACTTGTATGTTTCCCAATACTGTAGCTTCAAATTATAACTATTACATCAACAGCACAGTAATTTTTAACTCTGTTCAGAAAACTTGTTTCTTGCCTGGTCATTAATAAGACATCAGTAGGAATGTCATAGTTGTAACTGATGTGACTTGCCCTCTGATGAAAATGTCATGGGAAAAACAAATGGACAAGTGGATTCCCTGTATGTTTACAGTAGCCATGGAAAGTTGTGCTTTGCTAAAATCTCCATCAGGCTTAGGAAAAAAACCTGTCCACACTCTAAATCTTTACTTTAAAAAAATTATGTTTTCAAGTATCACTTCAACTCTTAACAGAAATTTATTTGGGATAAAATCATACTGTTGGTCTGGAAGCAGTTGGGAGTTTAATGATCAAGAAAAAATGCTTCTGAAGCATATGTTCAAAGTCTGGAGTGGGTAGTGTTGATATCACTCCAAGACTTGCTAATATTAGAGTCCTTAATGCAATCACCATTTATGACATGTAATTGTACTTATGGATCTGTAACTTCACAACCGGAGAATTCAGTTTGGGAAGTAACATTATGAAAGCTGGAGTGTTGTCCTCCATGTGAACAACTGAAATACCTCAACATCCTCACAAAACCAGAGATAAAGTAGGACACTTCCACATTCAAAACCGTTTTAAATTGGTTGTGATTTTTCCACTACTTCAGTTCTCAGTCAACAACGATGAGCCATAGAAGGCTGGGAATAAGAGACAGACCAAGGCTTTTAGTGGTCAGTTGCAGAGTTTTTGCTGTAATGACACAAGAACTCTGTTGTTCATCCTTTTTAAGTAAGACACAGTACTTATTCTACAGAAGTTTGTCGTCCACACAGGGAGGGTAGTTTTGTGTATGAAGTTTCTAAGTCTTGCTTGCATTTTCTGTGTCTTTCTGAGAGATGGCGAGTTCCTTTTGAATTAAAAAATTGCCAACACAGATGCCATGAGTCAAGATGATGATTTTTTTTTTTTAAGATGAACAAACAACTGGGTATTTTTGGTGTTAAAACATTCTTTTTGTTTCATTAAGTGCCATCAGAATTATTCGCTCTTCTCAAGGCTTGATGGAAACATGCCTTGCATAACTGGCCTTTAATTCTTTAGCCCAGGACTTTGGGTAATAAATGATTTCATGCACATTTTTCTGTAGCGATCATAGCATGCAATGAAGCAACAGAACCCACAACACAGGTATCCATACAAAAGTGACCTGGGCAAGCCTTTTAATCCCCCAGTCTATTTTACTGCAGTTTTATAGAGTAAAAAATATCTTTGAATGTTGAGATGGTTGTGCTCTCCTACAAAATGTTAATACACTGTTACATGTTGCTTCTGAAGACTTCCAGAGAAACAATCATGGAAGACTGCTGAATTGCCAAGTAATATATATTTAGGAGTACTTCAAATTATTGTTTCTGGAGTATTCAGATTTTGCAGTCATTTGCTTATGATGCAAAACCCATCAACTTTCTGAGATTGCCTATAAAGTATCTACTACCTAGGTTAAAAAAATATGTGTTCTGTCTGGGATGGGCATGGATGGGCATGCAGTAAAGGCTTTCCTAACTCAGCAAGCCATTCTTTAGTCTGCCTTTTCAGGCTCTCGTGTCATCAGACTGAGCTGTGGGGCTGTTACTAGGCTCGCAGAAATGTTTTCCACTGATAATGTGCATGTCTTGTAGTTGAGAAGCTATTTTTAGCAGTCTGGTTAGACTCCTAGAGTCACTGAGGGACAGAGCCCTGGCTGAGAGCTGTAAAAGGGAGCTGCCAATGGTTTGGAATGGGAGGGGAGAAAACGGTACCTTTCATGCCCAACTGTGTTTTTTTGTTTTCGACTATGTTGTTATTTCCTGATAACTTGTAAACAAAAGGCACCTTTGTCAGGTTTGTTCACTTTTGTTTGGCTAGAAATACTATCTGTGATTTTTGAGGGAAAATCAGTAGAAGCATGGATGGAAATTTCAGTTTTCACTGTGAGGATGTTCAAGGGCTGCCTGGATTTCAACAGACACCATTTAATACAGTGAATCTGAGAAGTGCTGCTCTTTGCTATATGTTAGTGGAAAGACTAAGAGATATTTTGGATGAGGTAGGAGTTACATTAATTTATGCCTTGCATTTGCTTTCGTGCCAGACTTTGCACAGTAACCAGGAGAAGTTAATGTAGACAACAGTGCTAATGAAAAAGGAAACTGTTATAAATTGTGGAACCTTTAATTTGACCAAAATACTCAGCTATAAGCAGCTTTTTAATATTTCGAATTTTATATAGAACTCCTGTGAGCTTCACTTTTATCCATTTTTTTCTTAGAACTATTATGCAAAAAAACTTCTGAGGTAGAAAAACAGCAGAAAGCAAAAGAGGGGCCACCAATTTACGTGCTTATGTGCTGCCTTATGAACTTGGGGTAGGAAAGCCCCTATTTTTTGTGGGTGTCAGAATAGCTAGTGAGACTCCCCTAAGTACATTGCTGTGCTTTTTGTCTTTCTCCTTTCTTTTTTCTTATTTTTAATGTGTGTTTTGTTTTAGTGCTAAAATCAAAGGTCATCGCCAGTCTTACAATCAATCTCCATGTGCGTGTCTGAGTGGATGTGTTTTTCTTCACTTTCACATTTATCTTTGCAAATAAAATCTGTGGGTGGAGAATTTAAAATGGGATTCAGAGTGGTTTGAGGCTTCTCTAAATGACATACCTGGGAATGCTGCCACATAGCAGACACATTTCAGTGATGTGTATTTCATTGCTGTGGGACACCAAAGACAAGGTGGGCTGTGTCAGTTTGTACTGACAGTGTTCATAAAGTAACACTCCATGCAATAGAGGGCTTGCTGGCATGTTGAAGTGAAAGATCATCCTTCCTTCTTATTACTGTTTGGTGTCAGGTTTTAAATGTTCCACCATTCTATCTCTTCGTATTGGAGTAGTGTCATTTATCTTAAATGGAAAAACTTTCTTTTTTCCTTCTCTCAGTTGAAAATAATTTTCAAAACATTTGTCTTTCTTTCCTCTGACCAGTCAGGATGTGTTCCTGCTGAATGTTATCTTTGTTCATTTTGACTGGTAGTGTTGGTCCTGCTCACAGTATTGTGTGGTGGCTGACTTTGATGCTACTTATGCGGTTTTGTGGATTTTTTGGGGCTTTATCCAGTGGTGCAACTCTGTCTATATAGGATGTTTGTAGGAAAATTCTGCATATGGCACGTCAGTTTTGTTGACTCAAGTATTTTCTGCCCACTGTCAGGTAGAACATATGATGTATTCTGGGTAATTTGCAAACTTGTTTAGCTAAAGTTCAGTTTTATTTTTACAATTGTTTATAATTTGCCTGAAGAGCACAGGCCGTAGTGGTTAAAACCTGGTGGCTGCAGGTGGTGCCTTTTGTCATGCAGCAAGGGGAATTGGTGATGAATGCAAACTGTACTATGGTAGCTAATTGTTAAGTGTTTGGTTTTAAAGACTTGATGGCATATGCCTCTCTGCTGAGCCTGATGGTTGTGCTGAGGAACACAAAAATGATTGGGTCAGTGTCCTCTCCAGTTGCCTTTAATTTTGCACTGTGAATGTCCTGGAACCACTGTGCAGCTGTATTACCTTCGTGTGTGTTTGGAGCAAGGGTAGAGCATGCTCAGATTCCCTTCCTGCCTTCATCTCTAGGAGTGTACTCTACCACTGTGCACTAACACACATCCTACATTATTTTAACCTGATTTGTAAATAAATAAGTAAATCCAAAGTACCGAGCAGAATGGATTCATATATGTTCAGTGACATAGTTGTGATGCATGACTGCAAAAACAGGCTTCTTATTGAATGAGGATAAATTTGTGCAAGGGCAAAGAGAAAAAAATCTGTCTGAATTCAGAAACCTGCACTGTGCCAGTAAATCACATGTACCCTGTAGTTGCAAGATCTTTGTTCTCACTGTATGTTTGGGGTTTATGTGGTTTCTTAATTGCACTATAAATTGGTATCTCTATGTAGGGCCCTTTGAAAAACTAATGAACAGCTTTGTTCTTTAGCGTATTCAGGTCTGAACACAATGTAAAGAATGAGGAAGAATGGAAATCTGTGAAATAGCAGTGTTATGCAAAAGTCTGACAGAGAAAACTAAAAAAAAAAAAAAATCCCCCACAGTGTGCTGCCAGTTGTTAAGGGATCTGTTGTCTGTTGCTGGACTTGTTTTACGCTGTTTTCCTACCTCGCCACAGATTTAGCCTGAATTATTGGAAATGAGTAGGAGTTGTAAAAAACCCTTCTGTTCCACATCGACTTGGCTGTATCAGCACTCATTTGGCAGTCGGAATCTATGTGGGGCCATGTAGGTGTATTCTGTGGGGTTTCCATGCAGGTTCATAGTCCGCCCTGGCAGAATTGGTCTCTTACCTGACCTGTCTGGCATACTGTGCAACTATCTTAGCCTAGAAAAGTCATGGATCCGAGGCGGGTTGCTGACCTTTTCCGCCTGCTTATTAATAAACCTTCGTGTTTCTACTGCAGTCAGTGTAGGTAGAGTGAGACCGAGGAAGAGAATGTTTCAGCACTGTCTCATCCTGCTGAGAAAGTGTTGGCCTTACTCAAATTGCACAGATACTTTGGGCTGCGGGCAGGAGCTGTGCAGGCAGCTGGTGTGGGTGTTGGTGCCTGTGGAGTCTGGACTGAACAGCAGCTTTGGAGCAAAGGCATGAGCTGTGGAACTGCAAACCTACCCTGAAAATCTGTGTATCTGTTAAAAGAGCTCTAGGAGGGTTCTGGTGCAGCTTGTCGCTACCAAGACATTTACCCCAGAGGGGCTGTGCTAGATTAACTGCTGGTTAAAAGCTGGCTGCCTTTTTAAACTACAGGACAGTGGCTTATTTTGGCCTTGACCTGTCAGTTGCTGGTGTTGGTGATGATGGAAGTTTACAAGGGAATTGTTACTAGGCTTGAGTCACGGGAAACTTATCTGTGCTTCCTGTTTTGGCCATGGAGATTCCAACCTAATGATGAATATCAGTATGGTATTTTGGTGATCAATTTTTATATATTTAAAAAAATAGAATGCACATGCTTCATTTGTATTTTTCTTCCTTTTCTGTTTCCATGGTGAGGGAGAGGTGTATGAAAACTGAGCCATGGGACCTTACAGAGACATAAAAGTACACAAAAGAGAGATGGAATATTGTAAAGAGATAGTTTCAGAATGATGGCAGAATATTTTACAGAGAAGAACAGAAGATAATTCTTAGTAGAAACTGAGAATTGTGTCTTTGCTGAACCCCACAGTTGGTACAGGTGAATAAACAGTGTATTTGTGAAAACTAAGTCTGGATCCCGAACAGCAAGGGAAATAAGGGTGGTCTATTGTAGCCACATCTCTACTCTGCACTACGAGCAGCTACAATGGTTAATTTCCTTCATCCTGGTAGGGGAGATACTGCAATTTTCACTTTAGAATACAATCTTGTCTTTTGCTTGAACTGCTGCAAGAACTGTTTGGACTGCTATGTTCTTCTGAAAGAAGGATGACTGAGAATTTGTTAAACAAAGCTAAAACTGTTATTTGTATGAGTCAAGTGATGGCCTGGAGCTCTTTGCCATTATTGGGCATGCTTTTTAATGTTATTTCAGCATTTCTTGCTGAAAATTCTATTGGACCCCAAACCCTCAGGCAGATACACTATAATATTTCACCTTGCATATGTCTAAAGCATGACTAAATTTAAATCCGAAGCTTTTCTACATGAACCATAAAAGGAGTTAACCTTTGTCTCAGGTAAATCAGTGCCTACATAGAATATAAAAGGTTTTTTTTTAAAATTTCTCTCTTTTTAATGATGTGATGTGCAGCCCTTTCTATGCAAATTCGTTTTTTCCTGTCTGCGGCACTAAGTTGCAAGGGGGTGCTCTCCAGACTTTCAGTATCAAGGAGAATTTCATATCCTCTCTTGCAGTAAAAGAATTGTGATAAATCTTTGAGATCTGCTGCAAGAACATATTGGACAGACAACTGAAAATTAATGAAGGCTTAAATAATGAAATTGAGGGTGTGTCTCAAAGCAGTTTTTAATGTTACTGGTTTCATTTGTCAAATCTTCCTTTCTTTTTAACTGCTTTAGCTCAAATAACAGTTTGTATGTCAAAAGAGCAATCTATACAGGGGATTTACAGAGTAGGCAGAGAGATATGTTCCCTTCAGTTAATCCTGTGCTTATACTCAGGACTGTACTTGTAGGCCTTGCTTTTCATTTTACCTGTTGATCTTGAAATCTGAGTCTTTCACATCTCCCTTGAGAGAAGCTTGCTTCTTCATGCACAAGCCAGAAGTGTGCAATAGACTATTACTTTGACTTTAGAGATACTTTCCTATGGTATTTATCATCTTCCTCAAGTGTAACCATGGGTGCTTAAAGTCCAGAATATGTTCCAGTCTTAACGCTGACTAAAATGTTACCGTTAGTTTGAGGAAACTGAGTGTTGGGAATGATAACTTTGCTTGTGCTAGAGTGTGTATGAGTCAAGGAAAATGAATTCTAATTGTAGTTCTGAGGCTTATAGGACCATTGCTCTGCCAGGTTAGGTCATGAAGAAAACATTTTGAAGGAAGACATTTCTAAGCATCATAAAATACTTGTTTTGAGAGAGGCTTTTTTCTAAACTGGAGGCAGGGAACATTAGTGATATTTTTATGTTTTTCAGTGGAATAAAGAAGTGGTTCAAATGCTGTGTTTTCCAACATTGTAAACCTGCATGTTGTTCTGTGCACTTTCACATTTAGCAAGTGTCTGTAATATTTTACTGAATTAGTTCAGTTCCTCTTATTGCCCAACAAGGGTTGCTTTAGACACTATAGTGAAAAATTTCGCTTTCAGAGAAATTTCAGTCTACCAATTGAGTTTTAGAGTACACAAAGAATAAAATACTTGACATGTAGGAATAAGGTTTGTCAAAGAACGGTTTTCCTCATGGAAAGGTGGCTGGGTTGCTTGCCTGAGGCTGTTGGTATACTCAGAATTCTTTCTGACTGGGTGCTAAGATATGAATAAGTCATAAGACACGCTGATAAGTGGGGAACTGAACTGACTGATGGTAAGCAGGTCAGCTTGTCTAGTCCGCTTACAGTAATTTTTGGTCTCCATCGGTAGAGATTTACAATTGAGCAGGAGCTGTCAGGGGGCAGTTTGGTCAAATGCTTTCTTACTGCTCTGGTGACTAAGTCAGGCTCAGTGTCCAGTACTATCTGTTGTGTGTTTTGGAGAATATGTAAATGCACACAGGAATTTATCTAAGGACAGCTTCAGAAAGCACCATGTTTAATGGTTATCGCAAGTATTTTCCAAAGTCAGTTTCCAGATGGTTTGGAACAATTTGATCCATCTGTATTGAGTGAATCCAAATTTTTATTTCTGTGGTCCTTTGGGGAAAGCCACAATGCTGGATTTCAATTTCATTCTCTATCTAAGATAGTGTAGACTGAAAAAGGAGCAAAAACTGAGCATGTATTGCATTTAATTTGCATTTTTATCCCCTAGCTTGTGCTCTTGTGTAGTTCTCACTTGTAAGGAGATGGTTTGTTTTGCTTTGTTTGGGGTTGGTGGTTTTTTGTGTGTGTAAATACTGTATCACAGCTTTGCTCTTGCTATGTTCATGTTAATGCCCCTGGAATTCTAAAAAACTCTGTTCTAAAATCTTTGCTTGTATGACTTTGTCTTTAATGGCACTAAGCCATGGATAGTTGGCTCAGTTTCCTAAAATTCCACAGCCTGTTGTTAAGATAAACATTTCAGGGTTCCCAAGAACACAGACAGATGTATATGGTAATATACTGATTATACAGAGCAACCTTTAAACAGCAAATTCTTATTTTCCTATTTTATTCTTTATGTTTACTCATAAACTTTAGAAGCAGAAAAACGACTTGACAGAGTAGTTGTGCCAGTGTTTAAACTACACTGTAGTGTTTTGAGAAGGCATGTGAAATGTCCTTCTTTTGCTGTTGGCATGAGCCCCCAGGGGAGCAGAAGGGAAGCAGTCCTGAGTTGGAATGGTGTATGTTGAGATGCACCCTCATTAGTCAGCAACACATGCCCCAGTTGCTGGGAAGTCCATGTGACCAAGGCTTTGGTGTAAGGCCCAGGACTGCTGGTTATTAAGGAATTTGTTGCTTTGCTACATCACTCCTCAACACTGGTACCTGAAGTGAACTTGTGAGGCTCAGGTATCCACAGGTATTGGAGGTCTGGTTTTCTCTTGGCTGAGAAGGGCTGTGATCTGCATTCCCCAAGCCAAAGCCTCAGAGGGGACGACGATTAGTCAGTAACTCATGACAGAGCTGGGTTCAGTTCACTCCTGGCCTCTCAAACACAACAGTATGTGGTGGAAAGCTTTGCTCCCATATATACCTAATCAAAGACAGTGGGTGTGAGGCCCAGATCTATTAACAGCCAGTTAAGAAATTGTGGGGTGGGTTTTGAGGAACTCTGTGCACGTGTAGGGTTGTAAGACAACCTTGAAGGTGATGGAGGTTCTTCCTGGATTGTGCCAGTTGCTGGAGCACGTGGGAAGGCTTGCTGCCAGGAAGTGAGGGCCAGTGATGCTAGTGAGCCAAAGCAGATCATCTTAGCATCCTACTCAGAGCAGGAATTGGTTGTCTGACTGTCCTTGGAGGTAAGTTTCCCAATAGTTACCTTTAAAATTGTCTCTAGCAGTAGCAGGTTACTTTAATTGGGGGGGGGGGAGAAAAAAAATTATGTCCTTAGTCAATAGACTGGGTTTTGATTTGATTGGTGGGGGGGATTTTAATCAACTTTTTATATAATTATTCAGCTTAGTCCAAAGCAATAAACTCAGCTTGAAAATAAGTGAATCAGGACACAGGAGGTATAGTGTGTGGGTTTTGATTTTTTTGAGTTTTGTGTTTGGTTTGGTTTGGGGGTTTTTTAAGGCAATTTGCAAGGAACTTTTCCCCTCCTGCTCTCATTGACTCTGTGCAATAAGAAACAGTAAAGAAAAACAGTCTTAATTCTGTTACATGATATTTTTTGTAAATATTTTCAGAAGTAAAGCTATTAAAATTTGAAATAATGACATTTTTCCAATCCTGTGAAGCAGCACTTTTTTAAAATTTAAATCATACCAAGTCTATGTAGACTCTTAAAGGTCACTGTGGAGGGGGAGAAATTAAAAATTACTCCTGTAATAGATGAAGAACAATAGTAATGCAAAACAAGATCAAAATCCCCCCCAGGTCTTAAACCATGATAAATATTTGGTTTGAGCTAGTCTATTCTTTGCTTAGAGTTACTTGACTAAAACTCTTGGCCCTGACTTGCTGGCAATTAGGTCAATTGTATTTTTGATTAAACGGTAGTAGTGGTGGTGGGAAACCAAAACAGTAACGTGGTCTTTTGGCTGTTTTCACTGCTTTCCTTTGTTCTTTATTGTGGTCCTGAGGAAGAAGGTATGGCTTGGCTTGTTAATCAGGGTTTTAGCTTGGAATGGTAACACATTTTAATTTGAATATCTTTACTTACTGCATGCTGTCTTAGGCCCAGACACTGTTCAGTGAGTTCTTGGTTTTTTTTCTTTTGTTTTCCCCTTTGCTAGTACCAAGTTCATGTGTGTGTAGTGCATTTGTGACTCTCGTCTCTGCTTTGCTTCTGATCAAATGCTCTTGCTGGTTCTTCCTGTGGATGGGAAGCGAGCTCAGGACTCGGGAGTGGAGACAGTGGTGTTACCTCCTCTGCTGCAGTTCAGAGAAATTGTGGTCATCCCACAGCTCCTCCCAACTGGTGGAAAAGCCGTATCCAGAATTGTCATTTGAAAGTCTTTGAGGTTTGTGGAGAAGTAAAAAAGTGGGGAGTTTTGTGCTCTTGTGGTCTATAAGTAACAAGAACTTTTCAGGTTTCTGTTGTCACTGTTCCCATCCATATTATTTGAGGACCTGGTTTGCTGTTGGTGTAATAGGTTTTCCCCCTACCTAAACTCCTTGACAAGTCTTGATACCTGCCCTTTTTGTTTATTTGTATGAGGAGATATGTTGTAGATAGGGTGTTAAAGTACTGAAGGTGATGTTCACGTGTACTAATTTGCATATTGTCTGTGCATGAGGTGGGAGTCCATACATACTAAATGCAACAGCAACCTAAACCCAAATTATTTGGTGGTTTGGTTTTTGTTTTGTTTTGCTTTTTTAAATTGTTATATCTTTTCCTCATCTTCAGGAAGTATTGGTCCATGTCCTTTGGACCCATCTGGCATTGATCTGCCTCAGCAAGCACCTTGCACGTGCATAGGTATGAAAAGGAAGTACATGTTTGAGGTGTTTATACTTTGCATTGCCATACCTTTGAGCTTTGCTTAGTTTCCAGGAGAATTTCTTCTTTGCCTGCACCTACAGTTCACATACACTGTACTACTGTTGGTGGTAGAACAGTTCTCCCTTTGCAAAGACAGGTATGCAGCTTGTCTAACTAAGATCTCCCAGCCAGTAGCATGATGTGTTGCAGGAAGGGGAATGCACTAATTATTTTTAGCTGTTTTCAGTTTTATTTGTTCACTGAGAGAAGGGATGAGTGAGGAGGGCACTTTTTTTTGGCCTATATTTGTTAAAAGGAGAGGGAGCTGTAAAAAGCTCCCAGTGTAATGTGAGCCTTACATGAGGAAGAACTATTTATAGAACCCTGCAATATTTGCCTGAAGGAACTTCAGAGCAAAGAGGGGCAGTGTTACATAAAGCAGAGTGAGAGCACACTTGTGCCCTCACACTGCGAAGGTCAAACCCAGGGCTTGTCTCACACTGTGCTTCCACTGTCCCTTGGCCTTAGGGGAGAGGATACTGATGGGCTCCTTCTGAAGGCCAAATCCTCGTGGTGAGAAACTTTGGTTTGTGGAGTACAGTGGGGTGGTTTTCCTTTTTTTTTTTTTTCTTCCTTTAAGAGGCTTATTATTTATGGTGTTTTGATTTTATTATTTTTTTGAGAAAACATGAGTGTCTTGATTAATGACTTAATGGTCAAACAAGGCCAAACAAGGTCACAGCAGCAGCTTTGGGGACCTTTGGAGGGTAAGATTTTATGCTGTACGTGGTTATACTATGGCTTAAGAAGTTTTTTGGTTATTGGTGGTGCTGTTTTGGCTTCTGTTCTCTGGTGGTGACTTTTTAATTGCAAATGACATTACCATGCCACTGGCAGTCAACCAGGTATTGTTCTGGTTTTGTGTGCCTTCATCAACTTAATATTTGTCAGTTATGAGGCTTTATAAAAATTGGTTTTAAAAACCCTTCAAAGGCATGTACCTGAGAAGATCCTTCACAGCACAACATAGACACTGGGTGTTGATACTTTTCTGCAAGATTGCATTTGGCTAGGCCAAAGAGTTCCTTACCCCTCTATGAAGAAGAAAAACACCAAACAATCAAAAAGCATGGAATATAGTCTAATATGTGACTAGGAAATCCAGACAGAATGTTTGTAAAAAGACCTTGAATGGTTTTAAAATTTTGGAGAGGGATGTAGTCAGGGGTTGTCCAAGATGCTTGTCCCTTGAATTTTTACATGGGAAATGCAGTACTTGTGTTTATGATTTTGAAGGTAAATAAACTGCTTCTCACATTCTGTCACTCATCTATGACACTTTGCCTCTTTATGTCCCTTGAGTTGGAGGTTTAACTAAGCAGTCAGCATTCTGCATGTTTGAAAGGCAGCTTCTGAGTGGGAGCTAAACCCCCATGGTTTATAAGAGGGTATGTAATACAGTACAAGATTAAAACAACTCAGTAAATTATTTAGGATGAAATTCAGCGTTTATCTAAAAGTTAAACAGTGATTGTTTATATATGTCTGTGTGTAAAAGCCAGACATACTGCAAATGATTGTTTCTTTATGGTCTGGCAAAGTCTGTTTAAATGGAAGAAGGCATTTTGACTGGCTTTTGAACCCACCCACTGAGAAACGGTTTTTAAGTTTAAAAAAAAGGCAAACTTTTTTAGATGCAAAATGTGAATTAGTAAAGAAATAACCAAGTTGAATGCTTGAAGCAAGTCTTATTAGGTTTCTTTGGTCAATTATTTTCCCAAATAATAATGGATAGGCCAGCATGTTTATCTGTTTCACAGATTAAACAGACATATAAACGAGCTTTGATTTGCTCCAGTGTCGACATGGGGAATTTTGCATCTGAAGATTTTTTTGTGTGTGTATGTGTAAGTAAGAAGCTTGAGAGTTGTTTTTAAACAACTTAGTAAAACTTACCAGACTTAGTAAACAGAGGTGTTTCATGGATTTACAAAGTGATGTACAAAACAGGAAGAACATTTTTGGTGGAACTCTTACAAGTACATAAAAGGGAAGAATTTGCACACCCTAAAACCCTCTGAAGTGTTTGTCAGTTAGTACTTAGTACTTAGTAAATGAGAATTAGTAAATTAGTAAATGAGAATACAGGATCAGAGCTCTGTAGCTCCAGGCAGATGCAAGAAGTAGAAAGCTTTCTCAGTCCCTTGATACCCTGTGGTTCTGTCTAACTTAGCAAATACTTTGGTTGGTAGGGATGGGTGGGTAGATCAAAACACTGAAGCTTCTGAAATCTTTATTACTGATTTGTGTACTTTGTGTACTTCAGATTAGATTTAGCTTGTCACCTTGGGCTTAATGTCCCCACTTACCTGTGCAGTTTGAAGCTTCTTGAAGGAGAAAATTTAATAGGTACGCGCCAGATGACCTTGCAATGATGTAGCCATGGGGCTACTTGAAGTTTCATGTCCCTGTTAGACAGCAGGGAGCATTTGAAGTCCATCTTGGAGCAGAGTTTTCAGATTCTCTTGCTCAAAAGGGAATTGACTCATGTGCACCAGAGTTGTTCTGGAAAACCAGCTAGCTCACAGTAAATGGCTTTGCTTTTGCTCTGAACCGAACAGCATAGTTAAATTATATATGAGAGTATGCATAGCAAAAGGATGACCTGGAAGATCATAGTCAGGAGTCCTGGAAAGACATTTTTCGCCTCCATTAAGGAAGTCTTTCTTTAAATTGGCAGATGTTTGCCATGTCCAAGTTGCCATTTTAGACTACTAAATAAAAGTATTATTTGAGTCACAGAATCTGAGATGATAACTAAAAATGGTTCAAAGCTTAATAATCACCATAGGGTGCAGCTTGTGGCCCTTGGATAGCACATTAGTTTTGTAGGAGTTCCAGCTGTTTTGTGACTGCAGTAAATGGCTGTTGCTGCAATCTAAGATGGTGATAAGAATAATGTTGCAACGTTACAGATAATGTATTTGTTGGCATTGCTGGACTGTGGGTAGGCACATGGCTGAATAAGTCTATATCTTCTGCTTTTGGTAGAGGAAGAAGGATTACTTTAAGTCATTTATGTATTTAGATTTAGAGTGTTTAATGTGTTTAATGCTAAATGCAGAAAAAGTTTATCTCAAATGGCTGTGAAAAAGCAAATGTTTTATTTTATTTGCTTGTATATGAAATTTGTGGTGTATGAAACTCAACCTTTTCCCCACAAAACACACTGCAAATTAAAAAATTAACTACTCTTTTTTTTCGTGTTCAGAAACCAGAAATGGCTGACTGATGTGGAGATTTTTTTTTTTTAACTCAAAACCCTCAAATCTTGGCTGGTGTAAATGTGTCTGTTAGCTTTGAACTTTTGCCTTTTGTAATCTGGGCTGCCACAGGTACACTTACAGTCAGTACGCAAAGTACTTCATCAAGTCTTAGTTACACTGCAGTCATAGTCCAATCTATTGTGTAGATGTACTAGTAGATTATAATGCTGTTGGTCATATATAGAATTTAAGGTCTTCATACAGGAATCAGGCAGATACTCTGTTTTAAGCATTTATTGAGTTAGACCAAAAAATCTGAGCATTCTTCAGAGGAGGTGTGCAGGAGCTAGTTTTTGTGCTTTTGTGATTGCTCTTACAAAGTGCAGGGTTGAAGTGAGTGCCTTTAACAAACAGCTGACAAATAAGGATTTGTTCAGAGTAAAATGACCTGTGCTAAAAAGGTTTAGATGATAAACATAAGGGAATTGTGCTTTTTCAGCAAACAGTTTTACACTGAAGAATTAAATTCAAACATTCCTAATTAAGTGTTTCTTTAGTCCCAGTTCTCTTTATTGGCCCCAAACTGTCATTGTATTTAGACTGGTAGAAATAGTGCAATACAGCCACCAAGGAAAAAGCTGAATTATGTCATATTAGGTAGGAGAGAAGAGTTATTTAAATCCTGTATGCAGGTTGCTCTTGGCATATGCAGTAGAAAGAATTAAATGCATTGAATTTTCATCAGGAGAAGTTATAATCTGACTTGCAAACTGTGCACTTGTTTGAATGTCAGAGTAAGTACAAAACTGCAATAACTACCTGTATCCTCATTTAGATATCAGAAGGAGTAAATACGAAACAGCGCAATAACAGTTTGTACCATCTTGTGTATGAGTATTGTATATCCAGGTGAGACTGACTAAAGAATAATAATGCTGTCTATTTTATGGGTGCAGTTGCTGCAATGTCTGTTTCTCTTAGTGGCTGTTTTGGCAATCTGGTAAATGCTGCTCTGCTGCAGTTTCTTTTTTGCAATAGGAAGAATTAGATGGAACTTTAAAGGAAAAGTGTGTGCCACTGGATTAGGTGGCAATATTTGCCTTGCAAGAGAGGCCATGCAAACAGTGCCTCTGTGGATTTGGTAAGAGTCTGAACAACATTTCTTCACAGTGTGTATGGAAATCGAGGATGTTAAATAAAAGGAAGCAGACATATGCATTTGTGCTGGCTTTTCTTCCTTCATGATATGAGGTTTTAAGATCAAGGCAAATTCTCTTCCTTAATCTAGAATTTGACTTTCTCATATAGACGTTCCATGTGTTTCTGTAGTAGACCAGGCAGACTGACTTGTGGGAATTGTTTGGGGGAGGTGGGTTTTGTTGCTTCTTAGTGTTTTCAAGCTCTATTTGCTTATAGTTTCCATAAGTTACCAACAGTGAAACAGGTTGTGTGAAGAAAGAGCACTGATGACTTTTGTTTCTGAATGTTTATCTCTATTTATTCTTTCTTAACAAGTGACGAGGCAGAAGCTGTTGGAGTGCAGCTTATGGGAGGGGGAAAACTGGTTCCATAGTACCTCAGTGGAGGGAATGCTAAAATGGGTGAAGGCAGAGGTGAAACTCGTTCAACACCAATTTCTAACACAAAGTAGAATGTTACGTTTTGGCCAAAAGTATTTTTGGTGAGGACTGTCTGGGAGATAAAAGTCATGAATGAGTAAAGATGATCAGGTATGTTGGATGTTGAATGTTATTTGTTCAGAAAAGTTCCCAAAAGTCACTTGAAGACTTTACACACAAATCACACTTTGATTATCAGCGTTATTTCATTCGGTAGTGCTGTTATATTGCTACCTTCCTGAGGTTGCTGAGGTAGTGTGTGGAGAGGAAGGTAGAGGAGGACAAGAAAAGCTGAAGAGTGCTGTTAGTGCTTTCAGTTACTTAATCCCAGACATGTCCTTGTTCATAAAAACAGACTTATCTAACAGTTTCCCAAAACAAATGTAATTCACAGATGTGTGGTAGCACCTAGGACAAAATAGAGCCCTTCTAATCAGTTAGTTTGTGCATTTCCAGTACTTGTTTATAGCTTAGGTTGTTTCTATCTTCATTGTGGAGAGGAAAATGAAGATTTCAATTTTGATTCTAACTTCATTTGAGCAACTGATTTCTAATATCAGTAATCTCCCTCTTGTTATTTCTAAGGAGCCACTTGAAAGGGGACCAATTTAAAAGTAATCAGTACAAGTAACCCCATTGTTCTTTTCAGTATGTACTGTGATAGCACAGGACTAATGGATGCTCTGCAGGGGAACTGTAACACTTTCTGTTAAAGCACTCGAGTGAAACTTTCTCTTCCTGCAGCTGCCACAGTAGAGTAGCATTTGTATCAGAGTATAGTATCATAAATTTGTCATTTGCTTTAGTATGTTCCTATAGATATCATAATATTCCTGTCACGATCATTACAAAATACAGTTTTTGAGTCTCTGGGTGTGAGAATTGTTTCTGGGTTGAGTGAACTCATGCAGAAACACAAATGTCTGTAATTGAGGAAAGCTTAATGAAATGGCATTTTGTATATGAGGGTGTTTTTTCCTTGGGTTAATATTGCCCATCTGTTTTCCAGTTACAGTGTTCTGATTTTGGTGTGAACATATTCTTGTTGAGGCCTTCTGAAAGGGGGAGAGAACTTGCTTTTTTATTCTTATGCCTATGCTGAAAGGGGAAAATAGTTTGAGAAAAGATGATGCTGCTACAATTTTGTTGCAAGATTTCTTTGAAGCTTACTCCAGAAGATCTAGAACACCTGATCTGTGTCTTGACAGTTTAGAGACTGATACTTGAGTCTTGCGATGAGTTTCTAGAAATACTGTCATGCCTTGGTGAAGCAATAATGCTATTGGCTAGAAATGCCAGAAAATAAGGTGCCAAAATCCTGAGTGTAACTTTAACACCAAAATAAGGTTATCTGGTCATGTTCCTAGAGATTAAAGAGAACCTTTTTCATAGGATTCTTGAGAAAACTGTTGTATATCTGGTTCCCAATGAAGCACCGAACATAACATGTTCTGTTGCTGCACTTGCATAGGCACTTTCAGCTTTTAAACAAGTGCAATTGTGTCTTCCTAGGCTGTCCTTCTGCTCTTCCCATGTAGTCTGGGTGTTCTTGTGTGGCCTGTTCTTCAGCTGCTGCTTTATGCCTTGTAGCTACTACGTATATAAGGTCTTTCAAGTCTGTTTTTCCCAGGTCTGTTTTTCTGTAATCGCGTGATTCCACTTTCCTTTGCTAGCAGAAATAAGCATTTGCATCTTTCCTTACGCTGCTGATGACCAAAAGCAGTACCATACCACCAGTTATTGCAGTGCCTTTAACCCCTTGCACAAAAGGTTTGGTGAAGTTTTTGAAGAGGGAAATGTGCTTTTCTTCGTTGCTTCTCTGGCCAATTTAACCTTGCTGGGAGCATCAGTATCCAGCTTTGAGGGGCATTGTTCCCTACTTGAGGCTGAAGCACAGGGAAATAGCAATTAGTGGTCACTCCCCTTAACCCATGCACCTTGAGTTCTGTTTACTGTGTACTCTGTAAAGGGAGCAAAGGTGCCAGCTGCCAGTCTGGCAGTGAGGGACCAGGCTGTGCAGGGTGGCACAGTGGAGAGGAAAGTCTAGTAGGGTTATAGTATAAGCCTCTAATAATTTTTTTATTGTTTGCTATCAGTCAATTTCAAATTATGATGTTAATAAAGTACCAGTAAATCAACAAGTGATGTGCAGCCTGTCTGCATGACCTGGCTCATACAGCATGCTGGGTTACACAGAGCTTTCGCTTGGCTGACGTGAGAGAAAGTTGGTGAATGAGCCAAGGTGAACAGACTGTGCTTACTGCAAGTTGGGATAGGCAAAAATATGGATATTTAATCAGCCATTGCTAAATAATACAGTGCAAGGAATAGCACTTCCCTACTTCACATGACTGTGCAAGGTGCAGAGATAGGCAGCTGCTCTGTGAACAGTGTTGGGGGTTTAGTATTTGCTGCACTTCTTAGGTTAAACTAATGTTAAAGGAAAAGAAAACGATCTGTTCTAATTTATGCTGTTTGGAATGGCTTGAACTGAACATTTGTTTCTTTTGTGTTTTGCAGACTTCTTGAAGCCAACTCTAGCAAAGAGAAAGAGTTCTGCCTGTGCCAGCCAGACCCAGTCTCCAGTGCTGGTCCCCCTGATGGCACGTTGTACAACCCTGTGAAACCTGCCAAGCTGGACGCCACAGCTTTGCACGACTGCACTTTGGCCGGCACTGTGCCTCCTTCGGAGCCGTCGAGTCATGCAGTCCTAGCCTGCAGCACAGGCATCCACGAAGAGCACTATGTGAGTGAAGGGGTGGAAGATGATGTGCCAGACTGCAGAGAGTACAGAGATGCCTGCACCATTACTGGTAAGCAGTCAAATCTTTCATCTTGGGAAGGACGTGGAGGTTAAGCTTCTGTTCTCAAGCTCTTGATGGGGTATCTGGTTCACGGACAATGCTGCCGGTGTTCTGCACGGCTTTTTTTTCTTCTTTAAGAAGTGATTTCACGAGCACTTGAATTTTCAATGAAAGCACTTTGTAAGGTTTAAGGCTCTTGCAAATAGGCAAGACCAATGACAGCTGTGAAACGAGGTTACTATATGTACTTGGGAAGCTGAACCATTTGAAGTTTTTTTTTGGAAAATAAAGTCAGGGATGAGGGGAAGGAAACACTGCAGCTTAAAGTTCAGGGAACGCTTGTCCTAATGTTCAACATAGTTTAGATTTTTATGTTGATAAGAGTATTGTTTTGTGGGAGAAAAGGGATGGGAGAAATAGGATCTAATGTCACATTTTGCCTGTACATATTTTTGTTTTTCAAAGCAGTTTCATTTTTGTCACATTAGTTCTGGAACAATAAAAGTTAAGATACACAGAACAGCTTCATCTGCATGCTTTTATGAAAGGTTAAATACCTTCTTATTATAGATTCATATAAATAAATTGAATATGTGTTGAACTATGGTATTTTAAATAGAATTGGATTCTTAATGATGTGGTCAGCTGACCCAATTCTTTTGTGTTTGAATAATCATTGTAACTCAGTTTAGTTATGATTATGAAATGACAGGCAGTTTCCATTTCAAATACACGGTTTATTGTCTGAACTGTGAAGCTCTCTTAGCTTAAAGTGACCTTGTCAGTTCTTCTGGGAATGTTTGAGGAGTCAATGGAGTTTTTGGAAGGGAGAAATGAGATGTCTGAGAAAAACAGAAATAAGACTGGGACCATTCTAACTGGCTGCCAGATGCGTTTATCCTGAATTACTTTCAGCCTTTTCTGAATTGACTGTAGGTCAGAGAATTAGGTAATGAGGACCACCAACAGACGCGTTAGTAGTGTGCCTTGACTTAGCTCAGCCCAACTGCTGTGTAGTTAATAAGGGTTGATAGTCTGAAAAAAAATAAAATAGAAGGGCAGAGGTGCTCTCAAGTCCGTCCCAATTCCCTTTGAGAAGACAAGCAGCAGGATTAATGCTGATTAACCTAACTTTCAGTCAGGTATGCTCCTACATAAAATAAATCTTTTGTTTAGAGAAACTTACTTGCCATCCCTCCTCCCTTGTTTTTGTGGATCTAACTGGTTAGTTCATAAAAGGGTCACCCTTTGGACTGTCATGTAGGTATTTGCTTGTTAGGTAAACTATAAACTACACATCACACAGATGCATAACTGTTTTCCAGACACCTTGTGAAAGGATCTTGCAAGTTGTTCTCTTGTCTGTGTCCTGTTTCTGTTCCTCCCCAACCCCCACTCCCATGTTAACAGGAATTTAACTTTGTTTTTCTGTTTCTGACTACAAGCCAGGACAACCAACTTCTTTCATGAATCAAGATGCCTTCTTGATTATGGTTCCTTGAAAGGCAAGATAAACTCTTACTTTTAAAACTATTAAAACCATTTTTATTAAATGGAGGTCAGTGCCTGTTCTTGCTACTTCACATTCCTTCAAGCCTGATATAGTTTCTGAATCTCTTTCTCCTAGCTTGGTTGTAAGCCAAGTATCATTTACAGATTGATCCTATAATGCTTTTTAAATGGATTTGCTGTTCTACAGCAGCAGATTTGTAGTTTGTGACCTGCAGACAACATGATAAGACTTGGAGTAGAAATAGTGGTGTTTTGTTGATTGGTTGGTTGGGTTTTGTGTTTGTTTTGGTTTGGTTTTTTTTTGTTTTTTGTGACAGGTTTTTGTTTGTTTGTTTGTTTGTTTGTTTTAATGGATTTTTCTGAGTTTTAGCTTTTTAAAGTGTCAGAGGGTGTAGGCTGGGAGGGATTTTGCTCGCCCTGCAAAATCTTTGTCAGTATTATGTGCAGGTATGCAACATGTACCCTCAAAACAAACATAAAAATAACTATGAAGAGGAATAAGTACTGTCAGAGGCTTTAACATGAAGACTTTGTTTAGTTCTGACTGACAGGTTAGCACTATTTACACTTGTAAACTGTTTAGTGGGAAGGAAATTGCTCATATCAAGTCTGCGCATACCATAATTTTCCTTCTGATTCCAAGCTTTGACTCATTCTAGAGTCAAGTCAAATTCAGCAATCTGTTAATCTATTTTTTTTAGTCTAAGGCTAACATCTGCAGCCTATTGTAAAAGTTAACTGCAAAAATTCTTGCAAATAAAATCTTGAGCACATTTAAGAAAAAATGGGAAACTGAGGCACAGTGTGGTGATGCTTTCTGAAATGTAACCAGTTAATGGTAATTAATTGGAGATGTCTTTAATGTGTCTAATAATAAATTATATGATGTGCACATTTTCCAATTTTAACTTTTCAAGAAGACCAGTGATGCCCAAAGAATTTTTAATTCATGCTGTTTCCTTTTTTTGTTGTTGTTGCTGATGTTTTTGTTGCCTTTTGTGTTTGCTGGCAGTAGAGAGGTGCTTTGGCATTCTCTCTCAGCAGCACAGTCTTTCCTGCCTGGGACCCAAGAGCAGGTGTAATGTCACTGAGAGCATTGCACATTCTGATTGTGCTAAGTGTGTTTTCTTGGAAACAGGGTTGGCTTAAACGCTTTTTGTCCCCAAACCACCTCAGAGTTGTGCTTCTGCAGATTTCTGTGGGAGTGCAACTGGAGGTATTTGGGCAACTGGTCTAGATAGAATCCTTGCTCTGTTTTTGTGCCGGAGGGGAGATGAGGGTTACTTTTAGCTAGGTCACACCTCTGATCTGTCCCATTGTGTGGCCTAAAAGCAGTTGGCATAACCGAGGGAATGAGCACCGTAGGGTTGGGCCTGGGTGACAAAAAACATCATGGTGAATAGTTTCTTTAAGCCAGTGTCTGAGTGGGGAACAGCACCCTAAAAGACTTCTTTCTCACTGAATTTGATAGTAAAGCTATCCAAAGCTCATAGTGCTGTAACAGAAGTGTTCTGGAAGTAAATGGTTTTGAATCTGTGCCAACCTGAGTATATAAGGGCAAGTGAAATAGGAAAATTGATTAATTTAAAAAATTAGTTTATGAATGTTTTAAGAGTTGTTATATAAAAGTGCTGATAGAACCAGCATATTTTCTAGCAGTATTAAACCTGAAAATAGACTCAGTAGCTGCTGTGGTTTTTTTGGTTTGTAATAATTCATTTTGGGTTTTGATAGCAAGATTTGGGAGAAAAAACCAATGCAGTCTGGCTTAGTTTCTGTTGCTATCAATTTTGGAGCTCATGTCAGTAAATGGGCAGAAGGAGACTCAAGTCCCAAGGTTGCTGGACAGTGGGGCAGCACTGTATGGAAGTGACATGCTGCTGCTACGTGTGGGAGGCACCTACCGTGTCCTAGTTGTTTTTTTTTTCTTTTTAACTTTTCTGTTTCTTGCTGCTCCCGTTCATCTGAGACTGTAGAGACAGGAATACGGATGTAGCACCATCTAGTGTTCCTTTTGCTAGAAAGGGAATGGAAATGCTTTTAAAGGCGTCTGTCTCTCCTGTAATTGCAGCACAGACCTGGATACTTTCAGTCATATATTCACAGAAACAGCAGCTCAGGTTTGGGGGCTTTCTGCTCTGTCTTAACACCACACCCCACATCCCCTGTCCCATTTTTTGTAGAGCAGGAAGGGCTGTAATTTTGACATGAAAAAGCAGAGTATCTCTAAGTTGCTCACTAGTCCCAATTTTGTGAATTATAAAAGCCTCTTAGTCTGATTGCCCTTCTTTCTTATCCATCAACTGCTGTGAGACAAATCCTGCCCTGAAAATGGAGAGTACAGTGGGGATGGAAGTCTGAAATATCACTGGAGTATAGATTTACTCCTATGACAGCTGTCTGACTGCCAGAATGTTTTTGTGAGGTTTTTTGTTCATGTTTTTTTTCCTTTGTTTCTCTTAAAACATGCATAACACAGCCATCTTCAGTAGGTTAACTTTCAGTCTGCTTTTGCATGTCTGAATATTCACTATTTGCAATTATTTTGGCATGATGTACTTTGTAATTTGAGAGCTAACTGCTTAATATGCCGTGTAGGTTTCCTTCATCCTTCCCTGAAAAGAGAGAGAATGAATGGACTGTGATTTAAATTGCCTAGCTCCTTCATTAGTTTGCATGATTCATTTATTCACTGTCCTAATTACTCTTACCAAATGCATGTAGGGGTGTGTTTTCTGCCTGTTGTGTTCAGGATAATTTCCTGACAGCTCTTGGGTTATTGGGAAATTGTTTGTGGTAATAACCTTCTCTATGTCTTATTTTGCTTGCAATTAACACAAGTTGATTTCTTTTTTTAAAAAAATTTCTTAAAACAAGGTTACATCACTGAAGGGGTGAAACCATGAACTCTTTTTCTTTCAGCAGGGAAGTCTCTCTGAAAAGAGTTGGTATTGTTTGACCTTCCTTGCAGATTGTGTAACTTCTACATTACTGCAGTGACTGCAGTGAGGGGTAGTCATAACATGCAGAGAAACCAACTTTCTCTTGCTGTCAAGCCTCATTCACACAGTCTCCCAGGAATGTTTGGGTGCAAAAAGTTTTCTCTGGGTTTTCATCCTTTCTGTATTCTTATTCAGGCTTTAAATATGTTCTCATAAGAAACAGAGATTCCGTTCTACCAAACTATTCCTCCTCATTGCAACATCAGCTAATTTTGATAACTTACTGCTCCTGCAGATAAGTGGTGTCATTCTGAACATTTTTTTCTGTAACCACTTTATTTTAAAAGGCATGCCTAGGGCCAACAGAATTTCCATTCTATTGTGTGTGTGTGTCCCCTAGGGTGCATGTTTTTGTTTTGAAAGGCTGACCTTCTATTCCAAGTGTGATAAGGTATGATTGCCCCAGGATTAACTCCATAGAGACTTAGGTATTACAGGTATTACTAAAATGCTTTACTCTTGCCATGCAGGAGATGGGGCAAATGCTGTACCTGTGGCTGTCTTTTTTGGGGTACGTGTGATACCAACAGGAATTGGGCACTTGCTGTTCTGAGGCTATTTTGAACATGGTGCTCTAGTTGGTTTTGGTACCTCTTACAGGTTCAGTGGTTGACTTCTAAGCATTAAATGGTTACAAATTATTGTTAAAATACTAACAGTTTTGAATTGCTTCCCTTTATTTGAACCTCTCTGAGTTCTGTTTTGGTTACCTTTATCTTTAAGTGCTTGTTTCCTACACGGCATAAACTTGCTCTACCACTTCCTTCTTTTACAGTTCCTGGCTTGGGGTGGGACTTTCATGTTTTTCTTACTTTTGTCAATATAAGAGAAGAGATGTAAGGTAGTGCTTGGTGGAGGTGGTGGAGCTGGAACTCAAAGAGCATAAGAAATGCTTTGCTGGGTTGGCCCAGCTGGCTCAGGATTGTATTTTCTGACTCCAGAAAGAGCAGATGCTGGATATGGAGATCAGGCACTTGGCCACCCTCAGTAGTCTACTCTCAGCATAAGTACCCCCCATCATGCAGAACTAGTTAGTGTTGGAACCTGTCCCTAACTTTATCTTACCTGATGATTGTTTTACCATGGAAGTTCATAGTTTTTACTGCCTGTGTGCAGTGACACCAGTCTTGCACCGGTTTCTGTAAGTATTTGTCCAGTATTTTGGTGAATATCAGTTCTCTTTCCCTTTATGAAATCATCTTAATGATTTTGAAAACCTCCCATCATTTTTACATCCCTGCCAACTCCTCTTCCAGCTTTTAGTTTCTCCTTTAAATAAAAGTATGAGAATGTGGGCTCTTACCTCAGCCCATTTACTTTGGTATTGTTATCACCAGTCTCATCCTATAAGCTTGATCTACTTTTGGCCTCTTCTCCCTGTTCTCTCCTGCCCCTTACTATAAACAGCTATTGCTAAACTTTGAGCACTGTTCCCTTCTCTAAAGCACACAAAAAGTGCTAGTCCTATTAACATGAGATAGCTGCCTCGGCATGACTGGAACTATTCTATGAGTCTGACTGTAGTTCTGTCTAGTGTACTCTGACAGAATGATCTTATTTTCTGTGCCTGCTGCAGCCTTGTCTCTGTTTTTGAATTTTCTGTCTGGCTTGTGGTGCATTCTTAGTCAGCTTCATGCATGTCCTCTCTTTCCCCTCACCTCCCATCTTCCGTGCCCACCCCCCCCCCCCTTTCAGTTGCTTTCCAGCTCTTACCCTTTTCCAATAACTTTGTGATTTTTTTTTTTTCTGATTCCTCTCCTGGGACAGATTGTTATGCTACCTCTTAATCTCCATCTCAGGCATATGTTTTTATTCTATCAAGGATTATCTTTTTGTGGTGTAGTGATGTTTGGCTGATTGGTTTTCCCCCAAGCAGAATTCTGCTGCTGTTATCTAGTCCTCTTACTTGTTTATGCTCCTCTTCCTAGCATGATACATGGTTTTTAGTGTAAACTGCCAATTCTGGAGTCACTGTGAAAGCCATTGTGGGAATTACTGAAGTCCAGTGTGACATATTTTAGATTTTTTTTCCCTAGATTTGCCTTGTTTAGGGAAGCACTTGTCATTCCCAAATGCATACTTTATTCGAGGTGGGGACGAATGAGAGCAGTAAGTGTTCAACAGTGTTCTGAGGTGTATCTTGGGAGAAGGAACTGAAGGCAAGTGCCTAGTAGGTTTTTTGGGGATTTTTTTTGTTTTGTGTTTTTGTTTTGCATTGTTTGTTTTCCTGTTGTGGTGCACTGAATAGTACAGGAAGATGAAAAAGCTACATTGATGCATTTAAATATGTGAAAATAATTGTATTCCGTAATTTAGCTCTGTAACATGCTAAATTCATCTTTACCTTTCTCCCTCAATGTATATATATGTGTCCATCATGAAGCAACACATTTTTCATTTAAAGTAAGTGTCTGTAAAGAGCAACCAGCATAAGATTTTATTCTTACATTTTGCTTGTGGTTCTGTGAAAACGTTGTTGACAGCCATTGTTTAGCAGCTGGCACACTTTGTAGCTGGGCTGAAAAACAAGCAAAAGCAGGACAATTGCTTTTCAGGGTTTTCTGTACTCTGTGATTTATCAATGGGTTTTTGAGACATTTGCAGTCTGTCTTGGCAGCTGGAAGAACCTAATGGTTAATGAATGTGTTTATTCTTACTGCTGCTGAACAGTGCGTTGCCAGCATGCATTTGATACATGAATAGCTTTTGTTCTCGCTCTAAAAGAATAACCATGCTGGTGAAGTTTTATTTTCAGTTTAATGTACAAATTGTGAGTATGGGTACATTTATCTACAGGGAGAAACATTTCCATACTGTTCATTTAAAACAACATTCATTTAAATTTATGACATAATGTACAGTAGGGTCATAGTAGTTTAACGGACTCTCATCATCAAGACCTGTCTCAGCTTTTATACCCAGCAGGAATGTGTGTGTAGGATAGAACTAAAGTAGGGAGACTTTAACCTGATAAACAATGGCATTCCTCACACTGGAGCTGCACTTTCCAGTGGCTTCATCTTTGACATTCCAAACTTCATCCCAGTCTTTAACTGGCATGTTGGCCAAGCCAAAAGAGGTTAGCATGGGGTCTTTTATTTGCAGATGGAAGACTGGATTTTGTGCAGTGTTTTCCATGTTCAGAGGCAGAAGAACCAGTCCTTAAACAACGTTTTTAAAAGGTGTGGCAGGACTTAACAATTCCAAAATCATGTCATGCCAGTCATTACAGAAGCTGCCACAGCTGTTTGTGGAGTCGGAGTTTTTAAAGGTACAAGACAGCTTTGTTGTTAAAGAGTGTTTCTTCCAGCAATTTGGCTTTGCAACCAGCAGTGAGATGTGTTAGAATGCTAAGGCCTAATCTTTCCCTTTGGGCAAGTCACTGAGTTGGCAACACATTTTGTTTTTATTAGAAGTAATTTTCTTTACCCTAAAAACTAATCACTCGCTTTATATTAAACACATGTAGTGTACATGTACGGTCTTGAGTTCAGCAGCAGTATTTGTAAGACTTCAGTATAGTTATCCACATTCTGGGCATCACAGCACTGAGATTGAATAGGAATACGGTAAGTTCTGAGGTTTTGCCTATAACAGGCATACGTACAGAATAATTGTTAAATAAGGCTCAAGAAATATTTTTAATTCTGGACCTCAGTTAATACTTAATGTCTGTGTCTATGTGGGCCTATAGAGCTCAAATAATGGATGACTACAGGATATGTTTTTCTTTTCAGTAGACTAGCAGCCTACTTGTGGCGTTGAAGTTTCTTCTCTCTGCTTTTCATTTTTATGTGGATCTGTTCGCAGTGGTAATGACTAGTTCACTCCATTCCATCATTATCTAAATGGACAGAGAGCATGGCAAAAATGAGGCTATTTGGCTGCTTCAAGCAGGAAATATCTGCTGGAAAAAACATTTAAAGACCATCTTGCTTTCATCGTTGGAATATGGTTAGGCTTTAGGCTTGTGGGTCTACTGAGAAAGTAGTCTAGTGTAGTCATGGCCTCTTGGTTGCTGTTGAGCTAGATTAGGTGACTAATCTGAGTGTCACAAAGAAGCAAAATCAGCAGTCAAGATGCGATAGTATTTAGCATGGAATAGCCTCAACTTGATGAACTTCGATTTCTTGCGATACATGTGGCTGGACTTCAGCCTCTGTGCTGTAGCCCTTTTCTGCAGAGAACCTTGCTTTTTACCTTAACTAGTAGGGACCAGCACTGGAATTGACCCTTCGCAGGTATCGTGTGCTTGTTATTTTTTGGAATTGTTATTTATTCACTGGCCATTCTCAAAGATGTAAAACAGAGAAACTTAAAAAACACCTTTAGAGAGCTGAAAGTCAAGGGTGAATTATGTGTATTATGTGTGTGGGAAATAGGACAGGACTGAAAACCAAGGAGAGGAGTATGTGGTTCCATGAAGTAGTAGACTACTTTGTTCTTCCTGCTTTCTCCAGAGAGTTTCCTTGTTTCTCTTATCTGTTTTTGTTACTGCGTTCTTATCTACTTCTCTTTCCTCAACTACCTCAAACGCTTGTGACAACTCACGATGTTTTAGTTCTGTTGCAGGAAATGAATGATTTGCTTAAGAGTGACTACTGAAGTGTTTTTGCTTTGCGTTTGATGGTGTTTTGTTTTTGTTTTTTTGGAGGGGTTGTTTGTTTGTTTGGGGTTTTGTGCTTGTTTATAAAGGGCTGAGTGCCAGCTGCTGAGGGTTGATGCATTGGAGTCTTCTGGAAGATGGTCAGGGTGGGTGGGAGTTACAACCTGATGACCAAAGCTTATGTTTTGAAGGTCGCCAAGCAGCCCAGCCCTTCCCCGAGGTCACAGAGTGGAGCTGTTCTGCTGTACACTCCAGTTCCACACAGCAACTGTTTCAGGGAGGCACTTCAGGGCAGCGAGGCTGCTTTGTGCTTGCTGTCTGGAAGGTGTTGACCTCCATCAGAACCACAACTCGGGAGCACTGTGCTCTGGGAACGATACTGTCTCCGGGTAGCTTTCTTGTGGTCTTTCTTGTCATGACTTGCGTGTTCAGGCATGTCCCTTGAGCAAGGCCCTGGTTGGTGGCAAGGCTGGGTTTACGAGCAATTGTTTTGTTCCATTTACACTAATGAGCTGAAAGCGAGAAACGAGCTGACAAAATGTCCTGTGGGGTCTGGGGGTTCGGGTAATAAGGCGGCTGTCCCGCCAGGTGGCACTGTGTGCTGCCGGCAGGTTCTGTGGGGACCTGGAAGTCCTTTAACCTTGGGAAGGCAGCTCTCTACGGCAGCAAACCAGTAGAGCCATAAAGATCAGGGATGGTTTGGACCAGACTTCAGACAAGCAGAAACTATGTATTTTATGTTCCTTGCAGTGGCCGTACTGATAAGCTGTTTGTATTGTGTTTCCGAAAACTGCAAATGCCAGGCTTTGAGATTTGAGAGTTTGTTTTCTTTGTGCGTGGGTTTTGTGTATTTTTGGGGGTTTTCTTTGTTTGTCAGCTACCACCCTCCCCACGTCTTTGTCCCTTCTCTTTGTTTTGGGTTCATTCTCTGAATTTATCACTACTTTTTATGTGAAGTTTTTCCTGAAATTGAAAAGGTGCTCCTTCTTTATAGGTCAAGCTAGGATTTTCTTTTCTACAGTAAGATACATCTATTCAGTTGTAGCTGTAAACAGGTGAAACCCAAAAGCCTGGTAGGGAATACAGTTCAACAGATGAGTTGCCCTAGATGACCATGTTGTTTGGAAGGAGATCTTCAAATCTGTCTACCTGTGGTTCATGTTAAACTTAGTCTGAGTTGAATTTAGTTTGACTGAAGCTGAATTGCTTGTTCATGAGGTGCTGGCATAATTCCACCCATCCAAGTAGCACTAACAGCTGAATATATATTTAGTGCTGTATGGGAAGTGACCTAATGTATTGCATGGCTGTATGAGTGCAAGATGAGAATGACAGTGGGTGACAGCACCCTACACAGTGCCTTAGGATCTCTAATGTTTTGTGCACAGAGGGGGAGTTGCAGTCCTTGAAGAGCTGTGCTGCTTTGATACAGTCAGCTCCCGTTGTTTTAGACCTCTCACTTCATTTTCTGTTCGGTCACTCCTTGTTCACTTGACAGCAGAGGAAGAATGTAAGATTGCACCTGAAAATAAACCAAGTGTACTCTTATCCTCACATGGACATGGTTGTCCTAAAAGTTATGTCTCTTCATCTGCACAAGAAAAAAATAAAAAAAGGGAGGGGGGAGGGGGAGAAAAAGCCACCCACCCATCCTTGCTTCAATCTCCACAATGAAGGGTTAATTTACAATGTTTAGTGCATTTTTTATGGATAGAGATGTGGCTAGAAGAAAGGGAACTGATGAAACAGTCAAAGGTAACCAGCTCAGCAAGTACAGTAAAAATTCCTCTAAGGAAATATAAGCAAGTTGAAACAACCTGTGAAACTTTAATGGCTGTCTTAAGTTGGGAAGGAGGTGGCAGAGAGGTTTAAGATGTCCAGAAAAGGATAGATACACCTGCTAGTAAAATGCCAATATATAAAAATATATGGAACAAGCTTGTAAGTAATCCATTAATAACTACCAAAGGGATATTGAAGTAGTAAGAAAATATGCAGAAGAGAGCTCAACTGGAGTGTTCGGCCTGTTTTGCATCTTTATAGAAAGAGAAGATCAGAAACTGAAATAACATCAGGACATATGTCTTTGAAAGAATGTGCATTAACCTGGTTTAGAAAACATAACATGGGAAGGAACATTGTTGAAAACTCTTGCAAAGCAGATTGACCACATTCTTTATTTCCTGAGGATCCGGGCGTGGAAAAATATATTTTTGCAGCAAAATAAGTGAGGTGGAGTGTTTATGCATTTAAGCTAAAAAGATAGCAAAGCAGTGGAACATGTTACTTGCAAAAATAATAGGAAAGAATTAACAAATTTTATTTTTTAAATAGGTAATTATTTCTATGAAGTTCTGAAAGCTGCAGAGTTCTGGAGTGTGCAAGAGCCTTAGCAAATCTTATTTCCTAACTCTTTTCTTGCAAAATCAGAACCTGAAATGACCATGCTTTAGTAAGCATCATGAGTTCATAATTCATTTAGCTATTTAAATTAGTTGTAATTTGCATATCAAAGTTTCTGATTGCCGAGGATGTCCAGAAGACTACAAGTTTAAAATTGCTTAGATTACAAAACCCAAAATCCATAACAGCAGCTCAAAGGGATATTTTGTTGTATCAGTTTTTATTAATGATTAGTTAATTGTTTTACACATACGGTGTTGGAGAGGATGGGGAATGGTGTTAGTCTGCATACCATTTCCTAACAAGTGCCTGCATCTCAGAAAAGGGAGGGGAGAAAAAGTGAAGGGAAAGACTGTGTAATTGTAGCATTGAGAATATTGCTGTGATTTAAACAGTAAACTAATGTTTAGTCATGAACAAGTGTAATTACAGTGTCCTGTTTTTTCTAAATAGGCAATTACATCAGAGCCTGTTCTGTTTCCTGCTGGTATACAGATTTTGAGATTGCAATAGAAGTTAATGACAATAGCATCATAAAAAGTTGTCTTTCCAATTACTCATTAATATCTTTTCTTGTTCTTAGGCCTTTTGAATTGCTCAGGAATGATCAGGATTTATTATATGGTAGAGTAGAAAAATTGTCTTGGTAGACTTTTATTTCACAATAATTCTTATTTCTTTACTGCCTGGCCTTCATGTTCTAGTGGATTCCTTTTCCGCAATAAAAATATATGGGTTTATTTTGTGTGTGTGCATCTGTGAAGGTTTTTTTGCTCCTCTCATTGTATTGGTAACTTCTTTTGCATTTCATATTTGTTATTCTTCGTGATACAACAAGCCAGTTTATTTCTCTGTGTAAGATTATTGACCTGGAACTTTCTCTTTTCATTTATGAAGTCAAACTGTTTCTTTTGAAATCTTAGTAAAAAAGGAGAATGATACTAAACATTTGAATTTTTCAAAATTTTTATTTCTTTGTTCCAAAGAAGACCATCTCAGTCAGGCTGTGTAAATTCTTTTATTTTTCTCAAGAGAAGAACTAACATTTCAGAAAAAAAAACCTCCCCCAGAACAACCCCAATCAAAAAAAAAAAAAATCAATTCCATATTCTTGTAATTGAGAGCAATTAGGTAATCCAAAGATAGATATATAAAAAAAAGTCTTTGCCTATACACATACACAGAAAGGTCTTCGAATGTTTAGTGGGCATCAATATGTGCTTTTTAGAAGAACAGCTGGCTTTTCTGAACTCAGATGGTTGCAGACACTAAGATGATGCTGTCAGCAATTAAAAAGGTAGCCAGGGAAAAAGAAGGGTTTGTAGTTACAGGCTCTCGTCTTTCAAAGCATGGGGAACAGATCTTGTTTCTCCGTGTAAGTCAGTAGTCCTCTGAGAGGGTTGCAAAGGCCCCTTAAAATGATGTGTGCAGGCTGATTCTGGCATTGCACAGGGCTCCACCTGATCCTACTACCTTGTGCAGTGAGGGTTAGAGGACAGTTACATATGTACAGCAATTAGCA
>JAWWLV010000088.1:44691377-44701671 GCA_035041135.1 Platyrinchus mystaceus | reverse complement strand
TCACAAAGGCTGGTAGTCACAGAATCTGCTGGGCTGCGTCACTCACAAGGATGGACACAAGGGTACTTAGACCTCCTCTTAAATTAATTTAGAAGATATTGGTAGAAAAATTATTAGTTAAATATTCAAGCATTTTAATTTATTCACAGCTTTTGCTGGGGGGGTAGGGGAGTTAAGCTATAGCCCAGGGTAGATGATGTAGAGAATTAGTTTTTAAAATTTAATTGACAATTGGGAAAGAAGGCAGCTGGGAGGAACTGAATAGTATTAGGCCTACAGCTGTTCTTTTACATTCTGGAACTCCAAAGCCCATCTATATCATTATTTTCTCCATATGCTTCAGACACAAGACTGAGCCAGTCCCTACCAAATGAATAAAATAAAACTGATCTTACCCTAATCAGATAAATCAAACGTCATCTGACCAATTTCATTAAACTCTTGAGGCAGGGTGCCTTTTAAGTCAGCCTAAAATGTGGTGCGTGAATGTATGATACAACCAAGTGATGTTCCATCTCCCTGCCCCCAGATTAGGGGAAGTCAAGCACACTTCTTACTGGTGGCTAAGGAGAGGTCTATGTAAGAGCCAGGCCTAGAACTCAGCTCTCTGAGCACCTTAGGCACTGAACAGGCTCAGCAGTTTGCCCAAGAGTCTGGGTTTTGTCCTGGGAAGTCTCTGACAAACTGGGGGTGCTTGCTGCTGCCTGGTAAGGGGAGCCACAAGTATGTGGGCCTGAGGAAGCTCTAGTGGCTTCTGAGAAGCTGTCAGGTGCCCTGAGCTGCCTTTGGAGCTGCTCATTAGGGGTGGTTAACACGTTTTTAGCTGGTGCTTGAGCGAGAACCCTCTGTAAGAGCCAGGTCTGGAGCACAGTTCCCAGAGACAGCCAAGGGATGCAGCAGTTTGTGTGGGAGGGTGCAAAGAAGAGATCCTCATCTGAGTTCAGAACAGCCTAAACCTTCAGATGTGGTCGCAATGTGCCACAGGGTACCTTATCCAGGTTTTGGAGCACCTGTCCCTGCCAGGGCAGAGACTTTAACCCAGGCAGAACATCAGACAGGGGATGCAGCCTTGCAAGTTCCAGGCTGCAGGGAGTGCCCAGAGCCTTTCCCTGAGGTAGGGAGAGACGTCCTTTTATGCAGGAGGTGTGCTGCTGTTGAAGAGCTGTCACTAAGTGAAGGTCAGAGGAAGTCACCAGGCTGTGCAGCATCAGGGAGGGTGAGACATAGACAGATCTAGGAGGAGTTGTCTGAGACACCAGAGGATTGTGCTCCCATTCACAGGGTCCTTGGCAGACTGGAGAGATGAGTCAAGAGCAGCCTTGTACAGTTCAGCAGAGGGAAGTGCAAAGTCCTGCAGCTGGGGAGGAGCAACCCCAATACATGCTGGGGTCTGACTGCTGCTGGAAGGCAGCCTTGCAGCAAAGGACCTGGAGCACCCTGGTGGACACAAAGGCAAACGTGAGCCAGCAATATGCCCTTGCTGAAAAGAAGGCTGATGGTATCTTAAGCTGTATTAGGAGTGTTGCCAGCAGGGAGTGTTGATCCTTCCTCTGTACTCAGCATTGGTGAGGCCACACCTGGAGTGTTTGGTCCGGTTCTGGGCTCCCTTATTCTGTATTCCTTCAGTGTAATGCATTCCTTTCCTCTCCCAGGAAGCTGCAATCATGACTCTCAGTGGGTTTTTTCCTTCCTTGTTAGAAAAATAGGTCATAACTATGCTGCTGTAGTATTTTTGTCTATCCAATCAAGCATGATATTAAGCTCAACTTCATTTTACAAATGTTTTTGCTGTCTCCAGGAAAAATATAACAAAAAAAAATTGAGATTGTAATTTACATCATTTCCAGGTGGTGAACGGTTTGCGAAATTTGATTCTTTAAAGCTTTATTTATTCTTCATTTTCTTAATCCTAGGTAGAGCTATCTTCTCTTAAGTATCTGACTCTTGCTGTTATGGTCTCATTTATAGTGTTTAGATATGCCCAGTGATACCTTAATTAAACTACACAGCTGGTTTTGCAGGAAGGTTGCCAAAGACAACATCAATTTTGATCTTATATAAATGCAAAAATAGTACTCTCCAGTAATTATCGGGGGGAAATAATCCTTTCATGTGGAAAATAGCTTTTTGTCATTAAGTACTTTCTTTATATCTGACTGCCCCTGTCTCATGTTAAAACATTTGTTTCAGTGGGAGAATTAGATTCTTCTCTGCATCAGAAGAGCTTTGTGCTTGTATCAGGTGAGGTCAGTGTGCCCTTACGGTGTGCAGAAGCAACAGGAAGCTCCTGTACCATTTTGAAGTCCTGGATATTCATCCCATTTTGACAAAGGATAGTCAATCAAATCTGAAGCACCCATTTTTCTAAATACCAATTCTAAAAGCTGCTGATAACAATGCTTTCAGTGTTCTGGGTTCTAGTCTTTTCAGGTTAATCAAGACTTCTTGCTAAGCAAAATATGCCACTGGAAGAGATGACTGTCCTAAGTCAGAGTTGTTTCCTCGGAGTATGTGTGCTGTCACAGGATGACTCCTGTTCAGTGTTCTTTTAGAAGGTGAAACACCAGTAACTCTTCAGTAAATGAGATTCCAATTTAGAAATGTGTGCCAGCCCATCCGTGAAGATCAACTGGGCTTTTAAATATGCTTGCTTGCCTTTTTAATGCTCTTTAATATCCTTTTTTTTTTTTTTAAGTCAGTTTAAAAAAATGTCAGTTTGCAAAGTATGTGTTGTGGCAACTGTGATCAATATGCCACTTTGCATAGTGGTGGCCTGTGTAGCTGCTGCTATGATGAAAAGGACTCCAGACAATGTTAATGGGATAGGCAACTTTATCCTGAGCAGTGGTGACTGTGTTGGCGACTTCAGAAAACGATGATGCGATACGGTGTTTAATTATCTGAACATCCTGATGTGAAGCTGTAGCCAAGAGAGGAAATGTGACCTGGAGTTAATCGAATGGGAGATAATACACTGTTGCAGCTGCCATGGAAGTATTCCATCCAGCTCCAGTGTTCAGTTTGAAAGGATCCTCCTGGAATTGGAAATGGTTTGGAAAGAAAGCTGCGAATGACTAAGCCTGGGAACACAGGATTTATAGTGACATACTAGGTAGTGACATACTTTTAATACTTTATTTGCCAGCAGAGATGACTTGCTGCTGCTTTGCACCCTAGCAGCACAGTTCATTACAGCCTTGAGTGTGCTGCTATGGGGTAATTGAAATTATCTTTGTCAGAAATTCTCTTCAAACAAGGAAAAGGGTTGGTGTGTTTTTTATAACCTGGCTAATTTAGGCAGATCAGTTTAGCGTTGACCTCTGGCATGGATTTATTTCAACTAAAAGGAAGGAGAGAGCTCATTAGCTTTTCAAGCCATCTTTTTTGCCTTTATTATAGCCCTTTGTAATCACAATCCTAAAGAATGCTCAGTCTAGCTATTCACAATTGGCTACTGAAATTCTTGATAAATTTGTATGTTTTGGCCTTTGGAGAGCAAATAAAAGGGGAGGGGCTTGTTTAGTTAGACGTAAACATAACAAAATAGGACAAAATATAGCAGCTGGAAGGGAATGCTGAATGAATGTGAATAACTGTATTTAGCTTTGGAATAGGAAAAAGCAAGTTCCTTATTTATGGAAACTTGAATACACAGAGGTTCAATGTTTGTAGAAGCAGTCCACCAGAAAAATGTACTGTTCTGATAAGTTTCACATAAGATGAACCCGATACACCACTGTAGGAATTAAAAATAGGGCTGCAAAGGCTGCAAGTAGGTTCTATAAGCATGCAGCTGCTTTGTTGGCTTGGTCAGACATTCCTGTTCAGCTTGACGACCCTTCCAGCTTTATAGAGCTACAATCTCTCAGATAATTGAAGGGATGCCTGTATGCCTGTGAGTGAATACCTGGATGTATAGTATTCTTTCTGCCCAGGGTTTCTGTCTTCATGCTGGGAAGATAATACACTTATCCCATATTTCCAAGTCTCTTGAGTTCTGAAATCATTTGGCCGCACAAGTGATTTTCCCCACAGGAAAATAATGCCTATATGGATTGCACCAGTGTGTTTCCAATCAGATCTGTAGAAAAATATCAATAAAACAAACAAACAAAAGGCCTAAACCCCTACCTTGAACCATTTTTATCCTGTCTCATTGAAAGAGAGTATGTGTGCAGCAGGGAGGACAGCGAGAAGAAAATTCTAGCATGTTGAAGATTTCCTTTGTTTAAAATGTCAGCAGATAAAAAGGAGAGTGTCCCTGCAGCAATTTAAGCTGCTAGACAATGTTCATTCTTTCTATTTTAAATGGTTATTTAATAGCATTGCCCAGACTGAAATTACCTTTTGGGACAAAAATAATACAAGTGGAACAAATAGCTTATATGCGGAGCAATTGAGTTGATGTTGCCATAGGAACCTTTATTTTTCTCTGACAGTATTTTAACAGTGTAGCCTTAATTGCATTTAATAGCATGTGTAGTTTTTTCCTTGTGAGTATGCATAACTGAAACTCTGCAAGACTCAAAGTACTGCAGTGATAATTTCTTATACCAGTAAAGCTGAAATACTAATGTGGTCATGTAACCAGTGCATTTTCCTCTGCATAGCTTGACTATTCCTTACCTATTTCTGTTACAGTAAAGCAAAGCCAGTCAGGGTGTAGAGTAAGTGATAACAACCTAGAAGAGACACGAGTGAGGGTGACCTTAATAGAAATCAGCAAAATTGTGAGTGGTTGGAAGGGAGAGACGGACTGAGTGTTCAGATTTCCAGAGCTGGAAGCATCGAATAGTAAAAGTGAGTTGCAAAGCAAAAACAACCTTGTGTTGCTAACATAGGTCACAACTTAATCTATTCCAATGCTTCTGCTGGTGTTAGCAAAGAAACAGAGTTTCCTAAAAAAAGTGGAGAAATGGGTGAAGAATATGTGCTGGTTATGAAAAAAAAATGGATGTCAACCCTTTGGTAGCTATACCTGCCCATACTCAGGCATGCTTTTTGAATTCCTGTGTTAGATGATTTAATGCCTTAAACCTGTCTGTGCCTCAGACAGGTTCTCTTCTAATAGCTTAAACACAATTTTATTCGGGGCTGTAAGTGTATTTTCCTTCATTTCCAAAACACTGAACACAGACATTAAGCTGTTCTCTGTGATGACCTTCAATATTTTTAGGAATAAAGTAGTGAAACTTTGGCCTAGCCTCTTGTTTTCAGGTACGAGGCTCAGGTGCTTGTGGAAAAAAAAAGGTCAGTGGTTCATGGAGAGGACAGAAATGTAGAAACAGATCAGCTTTTTAGTAAGGAGAAATGTATTACTCTCCTGATTTTGCTGATTCTTTCTTTTTTGTTTGGCATTTTGCAGTAGCAGGATGTAGAAAGGATTCTATTGTAACAGACCAGAATAGTGTAACAAAGCAGTAACATGGTTTAATTTTCCATGGGGAAGGCAGGCTTTTATCAAACTGTGTGGAGGAGAGTAGTAATGGACTAGATTTTCATTATTAATGTATTGCATGTCCCCAGTGAATTGCAACAGTGTGATGCTGTTGTTCTGTGAGCAGTAGCAATGAATTGTATCATCTTTCTGAGCAAGGATTTTTGTTTCCAGTATGGAGGACTCCTTCTAGTCTGTGAAGCCAGAAAGAGCAAAATGCATTTTCTTCATCTCTGCATCGCTTTTGGAGCCAGCTCGTCTCCATGGCAACACGTTAGCCTGAAAGAGATGTGGAGACTGGGGAGGAAAGGAATGAGTTAGAAGCAGCCGGGCGGTGGTGTGTGTCCCTAACGTCAGCGCATCAGCCTTTTGATAGGAGGATTTCGTTAACACCCATCCAAGGCTCCTGTGCAGAGCTTCATTACAGGAGCCGACAGGGCATCTGCTTCCTTTCTGCATCCTTTTTCCAGTTTTTATTTTATTTTTTATTTTTTTTTCCAAATACACTCTCCACACGCCCCCTTTTATTTCAGTTGTGGCCTCAGTGAAGATGTGCAGCTCATTTTCAGCTTCCCGTGAGCTGCCTTGTGCTCTGGCATTTTGCAAAGGCAGGAAGGCATGGCTGCATTTCACTTGACCTTAGCAGCGAAGTGAAATCTCGTGCATGTCGCTGAAGGATACTGACTATGCAGAAATTTATTGAAGCAGATTATTATGAACTGGACTGGTATTATGAAGAATGTACGGATGGTAAATATTTTTTTTTCTAGTCTCTTGTTGCAGAATTTGGAGCTTGTAAGCCTGGAGCATCGTTATTCAGTGGTTTCAAAAAGGAAACACCTTGAGAAAGGCAGCACCCTGGTGTGGTGGAGATGCCCGTGTCTCTGTTGCACCTCAGCATCTCTTATGAGCGTGCTGGAGGAGACTGCTGTATAGCTTTTTGGTTTTGAAGGGAGTGGCAGAGGAGCATATGCACTGTATGAGCAGTCTTTGGGCAGGGGAAGGAATATTTGAAAAGCTAACTGTATGTATAATAATTCAGCTGAATTAAATTACCCTGACGGTAAGATTTGCTGTTGGTTCGAGTTTTAAATCTGTGTTTTTTTTCTGCATTACCAATATCCTGTAATATGTATATATTCAATGTGTTAATAGGCAGTACATGTTTTCTCTCTGGTTATTTGTCTGTGGAAGACATTAAAAGCTGCAGATCCTTAAAAGCAAGCAGGTTAACTTTTTGAATTGGAAGAATTAGAAACTCTGGCAAGCATTATCTTTTGGGCCTCTTGCAATTTTTATGTAATATTTGCTTGGGTGATTATTTCTTTATCAGAGCACCGGATCTTTTCATCAGGCATACAAGAAAGGGTAAGGAATGGCTAAAATTATATTTTCTGCAGCATGGAAAAATCAGGATTCCTTACTGATGGCACTCTGAAACAAAATGCAGCTTTTGGGAATGCAGTAGTTGTATATGGATTTTATTCTAGTTGGAGAGCTCAGCTTAAATGAAGCAAGTCAGAGATCACAGTAAAGCAAAGAACAGAGAAGAGTAAGGAGCATAGGCCCAGGGGATGATGTATGTATGTAATACACAAAAATATTTCAAAAATATTTATATGGTAGTTCTTTCATAACAGTGTCAGAGGGGACATGAAGAGTAAAGACAAGGGTGATTAAATTTTAATGGGTTTTTATGGATTTTTGAGTGGCATGTGCCTCCATTTGTTGCTCAGTACTAGGTTTTGGAACTGAATGCGATTTCAGAAGCTTGTTAAACTTGAACTTCTCTTATGTTTAGTTGATTATTCCCATCCAAGTGTTCAAAGAGAAAAGGTGCATATTTATTTGATAGATCTGACCACTTTAGGTAGGACTGAATCCATTATGTAACCCTTATCCTCTAGGTTTAACCCTAGTAAATACTGTAGCATCTGATTAATCCACATGATGTAACAGGCTGAGTTGTCCTGCTTTTAGAAGCTTAAAAAACAGACCAGTTGTACTGTCAATAGAAACTGTAGCTGATTTTTTTCCTCCAGGTTAAGGCTCCCACAGGTAGTCGGGGGTTTTTATGGTCCTTTGTCTGTGTGGTCCAAGTGTCATTTATGTGCAAGTGTGGTATGCCTGAATGTCTGAGCTAAGAGCTGAGCTGCTCATCAGTTTTGTCTTAAGGTGTGTGCTGCACTGGGGAAACTGTGGGAGTTCCACAGTCATAGAATAAGCAACAGGTGTTGGGCAAACATTTAAATCCCTGTGGAATGAGGACCTCATGGTTGGTGTGATTCTGGGCTTACAAGTTTTCTTGTGAGTGCTGAGCCCTTGCCCCGCATACTTCTTCCATGAGCCGAGATCTACAGAGAGCCAGCTAGGCTATGTGCTGGCTGGCTGCTTGAAGCTCTCCCTCAAGAGAAAGCGGAATTTGTCTGATAGTGAAATATCTCCAGCAGGTAAGGCGTAATGCATTATTACGTTTTTATATTGTTATTATTTTGTAATTAAAATACTGGTTTTTACATGATGAAGCATAGTGCTGTCAGTCCTCTCTCAAGTGAATGATAGTCTCCTAGGGTTCGTAGAATTTTATGGGGTTTAGCTTTCTTTTGCTTTTCCCAGTTCAGGTGTGTGAGAGAGAAGGGTTTGAGAGGTACAGTGGAAGACATAGTCTTTGACCTTCAATATGGGCATATTAATTTGGGTTTAAAATAGTATTGGCATTTGCCATTGATGGAGAAAGCTGTTCTAATTGTGGCAGGAGACAAAAGGCATCTTCATAGGAAAAAACCTGGAGCTCATGACGTATTATAGGAGATGCCTGTCTCTTAATGGGTTTTTGGTTTTTCTACCATGTATTTGTTGATAGCAAGAGTCACTTTCCTGAGATTCTTTTTACATTCAGTAGAGCAAGATAGGCAGTTTCAGCTCAGCTGACCTGTTTTGAATATCTATTTTAAGACAAATTGAAGCATAGTTGGAGAGCCAATTTTTCTGCCGTACATGGACTCTCTGGAGCTCAGATGTGTGTGAGCATTCAATTGTGAATCCCACCCAGATCACCCTTTTTGGTAAATATAACACTGGAAAACAGTGGGTGGTTCATTAAAACTAATAGAAATCATTACAAGATAATATCCTATGGAATTATTTCTGTGATCATATTATTCATACATTCTTTGTCAGAGTCACTGGGACTCACAGATTTCCATTTAAAAGATGTGACTTCATTTGCTTTCCTTTATTTTGTAATTATTTCAACAGCATATGGTTTCTTGTTCTTCAAAGAAAAAAGTCTAAAATTACATCAGGATATAAGATTTTAATGCTATTATTTAACTTAAAAAAGTAATGAAGTGACTCACTGTTAACTCGGATGTAATGGATTTCGGTAATGACCAACATATCAATGATGTCTTCAACTTACATTTGGTGGTGGAAATTTTTTTTAATACCTTGCAAAAGCAAATGAAAAAATGCTCAAAATTTACAATTTATAAATCTTTACAGAGACTTCACAGGGTTGGAATAAGTAATTAATTAATTAATTAATTTGTTTACATAAGGTCCTTTACAGACTTTATTTTTGGTAGGAGTAGATGGAAATAGACAATAGAATGTCACACTCTATTTGAATCACTGGTGTTAGCTAATGTTATAATATATTGAAACTTCTATAAATAACTATTATACTGTGTTTTTTAGATACATTTTCAAGTATAGTATTTTATAATATGAGTGACAGTTGTCGCCTTACTTGGCATTAACAAAACATATTGTGTAGGTGGTATGGGGAGAGGGAAAGTAGCTATTTTTGTAGTAGACTCTGACAGAACCAATGACAGAGGAAAAAGTGAAACTTTTGTAGACTCTTACCACAAAAGGTAACAATATAAATGTCTAGGTTCATTTAGGTGTTCTTTTAGAGAAAAATAAATGCATTCTTAAAAACTTAAAAACACAACACAACTTGAGTGAAAAAAATACACCCCCCCAACTACCAAAAAACCTAAACAGATGTGTATATACTACTAAAAATCTTTAAAAGGCTTGTCCCCTTGCCTCTCTCTTAGGGCAATATCTATTGGCCAATATTTATTGTCTAATGAACAATGCTTTCTAGAGAAATCCAAGTTGACTTTGGATCAAATTACTTTTCTTGCAGTTTCTTCCATTACTTGTTTATTTCTACCTCAGCAATTCCATGCTAATGCGTAAGAGTTCTATTGTCTACAGCTCCAGATGCCATTGAATGTGCAATTGACTCTTTCCTCCTTCTTTTGTTGGCCATAAGTTTTGGCAATTTCTTACAGAGGAAATGGTGTCTTTTCCTTTTTTCCCTGCCAATCACTGGTTTTACCTGTTGGTCACAAATGCAGAAGCTTCCAACCCTTTTTGTGTTTGCCTGAGCCACTTCATCTTACTTGTTCCAACACCCCTTACCCTGCTTTTGCTCCTCTCTACAACTGTCAACCCCTACCCATAATTTTCTTCCTACTCATGTTGAAATGTTTTTACCACCTGTTCTGTTGCAGTTACTGTTTGGAGCTTTTCTCCTCTATTCTGTTTTTCATTCCACTGAATCAATTATCAGCAAGCTCCCTAACTTTCTTTTTAGCTGAACAATAGTGAACAGTGTTATCGCTTGTTCTCTTTGATCTCATATGAGTGGTTACTTATCACTGACTTGCTTGCATCAGTGTGGTGACCCATCATCTCCTCCATACATTAGCCCCTTTTAACTCCATCCCTGTGGACAAAGTAACCCTGGTGTTACTCTGAATGTTAGTGGATGCTGACACTGGATATGCCATCGAAATCTGTGAGAGTCTTACGAATACCTTTAACAGGCATTCTCTGAAA
>JAWWLV010000088.1:44663015-44691277 GCA_035041135.1 Platyrinchus mystaceus | reverse complement strand
TTTTTCTTTATTCCTTCATTGACTCCCTGTTCTTTATCCAGTCAGACCTAAGCTACTTGAACTTAAAACCACATAAGGCAACATACATTTCAGTATAGAGGTATTTTTTGTCTTCAGTCTGCTAAGCTGCTAAATATCCAAATAAATGTTTTCCCACTTCATCCCATTTCTTTTCCTTGCTGCAGAAGTAACATGCTGTCCTTTTGATTGAGTGACAGAAGACAATTTCTGTGGGATATTGAAAGAGTGGGAAACATGAAATCTGTAAAAATTTGAACAAACTAACTTTGTTTGACAGTATATATTAATAGAAAGCACATGTTCAATGACCAATTTATCTCCCACCCAAAAAGCCCACCCCAAAATACCCACATTTCTTCATCAACATGTTTTACATCCGAGTACTGCCATTTTGTCTGCTGTTTTTAGACTTGTTTGCTTACAGAGAATCTCTTTGTTCTAAATGCAGCATTGTTAGTAATAGCTAATTGTGCAGAAGCTAGATATTTTTATTGATAAGGGAAGGTTAAAATAATTTGAATGCATTGGAGTTCCTTGGAAATAATGAGTCAGGATATAAGGGTTTGTTTGTATTGTGTCCAGCCTCACCCTTCTTCAAACTAGTTCCCGGTTTGTGTGTTTCCTGTTTCATTGCAAAGTTGCTGGAGACGCTCTGTACCTTAGTGCAAGCACTGCCTGAGGAGTGTGTGTCTGTGTGCTTTGAGCACTGGAACCCACTTAACAAGCTTCCTGTCAGGAGTTAAATGTCTTCAGCTGCTAATTCAGAGTGGTGATTGCAGCAAATATGCCAAATTTACTTTGAAGTGGCAGCCCATAAAAATCAATGTTCGTTCTGGTATGTTCTGAAAGGCCCTGTTGGAAAGGCATTTGTTGGAAACGTGGCTTGTAACCTTTACCAAGTAAATACTCCTGCACTACTAAAGGGGATTAATGCAGAACACACTAAAAATGAGTTGATAGTGTGAGGGTGGGACACACATTCCTTCTCCACCCATTATTAAGTTGCATCAGCATTTATCATATGCTGATATCAAAATAGGTATTGCAACACTTTTTCTCAGCTTTTGAATGTCAGAGAACTCCTGTGTGGCATGAGTTGACATGAATCATAGTTCAGAAATCAACTTGTGGGAATATTGATTTACTCTCTCTATGTTGTCATGTACATTGGGCAGCAACATGCCTGTCTTCTTTATAAACTAGTTGGTTAGCTGTAGTTGAACACTTGTCAAGATTAGTAAAATTATATCATGTTTGACAGGAGTGGACTTTTCTGTCCCTAAGTTTTAAAAACTACTTCTTGCATTCTTTTAAAATTACCTATTGTTTTGGTTACTCTCTGAATTTCCGTTTTCCAGCTATTACTGAAATGTAAAAAATTGACACTGAATGGCTAGTAGGTACTTACTGTCTGTAATTAATTTTTTAAGAGTATTGATTCACTGTTACAGGGGAAAACCAAAGACACAAAAAAGCTCTATGATATCAGAAACCAGACATGATCCTAATTACATTAATATTAAAATTATATCTTTTAATGTAATGATGTGGGGAGAAAGGGCAATCCTACTTTTTCCCTCCACCTGAGTGCTTGAGGCTGTTGATGCTGCTGAATATTGCGGTAAATTTTGGCAGTCAAAGGTCAAGTTGTTTAAGTGTGAATAGTAAGATCTTTATTCAGAAATGGATGTTCCACTTCTATGTATTTCATATCCTTTGGCTATTATTTAAATACACATTGTTACATTGTATAATTAAGAGTTTAAAACTTGAAACAGAATCATTCATCATAGTTGTATAAAATGAATTCCTTCCTGTCTCATCCTACCTCATACTTCCTCACCACTAGAGAAAGGGTAATAGAGAAATTGTTCCTACATGACCCAAAGTGTTACTTTCCGCTGGCTTGTAACGTAGTGTTTGTCTGTCTCCCCAGCACTTATGTGCCCCCAGAGGGTGATGAGCTGCCTTTGCCTCACAGTGCCCCCACTTTGCCTGCAAATGCTTTGCCTCGTGACGCAGATAGGAATGCTTTCTGCAAGCACCAAAGGGCACCTGTTTGCTATTGAAAGTAAGGGAGGTAGCTTGGCAAACATTAAATATCTATACCTGCAAAAAGTTAAATAAGAAAGTTAACCTGCCCTGTGTGTGTCGTCAAGATTAGCAAATACAATGGAAACCTCTTGGAAACCAAGAGGTCTGAGCACAGGAGGTTTGTTTCTTGTTGAGCGAGGAACAGATATGTACACCCTTGAAAATTCTCTAGGGTGCCATATGTGGACTTGTGAGGTACTTCTTTTCCCACAGCTGACTAAGAGTAAAGATGACTGTGGAAAACATGGTATTTGACAGTGATATGTCATTTAAGTGCTTTGTACAAGTGTAATCTTTTTTTTGTAAAAGCAATAAAAAAGCTCCTTTCCCCAGCCTAGTTCTTCACACAATGGTTTTAGTGTGTGGTGGATGCTGCAGTCAGACTGTACTGTACAATAGCCCCAGGTATAAAGATCTCTGCTGGGTGGCATTGGCATGTGTGCCTGTACAAGCTCAGGCTTCACTACTCCAGTGAGATCTATGTTACTTGGAGCATTAGGCAACCTGAGAGGTGATTTATAACTCTCTGACAGTGCACACCCTTTCCCAGGTGTGACAGTCAGAGGCTGGGTCAGATGTCTGTGTGGAGACACTTGTGGGGAGCTACCACTTCACGCGGAAGAGCAGGGGCAGAAGAGAGAACCTTGTTCACGTGAGCAGTGCCAGGGAGGAGGCTCTGAGCCCACTAACTTTGGCTAAAATATGTTAATGGAGCTTTTGAGCAAAAACTGGCTACTGTCAGAGCCGGTGTAAGAAACAACATAAACCTTTTAGTAATTATTAGACAGATGGTCTCTTCCCTCCTCCACCCCATCTGTACAACACAAAGCTGTTGTGCTAAGGACAAATACTCCAGTCACTCAGGAGCTCCCTGGCTGAGTATGTGATTAAGGAAAGATGGTATCCTGCTTTGTGGAGACCTTTCTTTGCTCTTCCGGAAGATACAGCCTCCGAGGGAATGACTTCCCATCTCCTGTGAGACTAAGGCATCATATCGTGTCTATCTGGGATAACTTCAGCAATGTCAGTAAACGAAGAGGAAAGCTATGAATATGACTATGAAAAGGAAAATAAGAGGGAATGCACTTTTGACAGGCAGAGTCTTGATATCTTGGAAGAAGGTACTTTTCACTTTTTGTTTTTAAACTTTCATGGTAGTAGCATGTGGCAACATATAAATGATCTGAGTGATGTTTGAGCTGGGATAAATTTAGCCCTGTCTTTCTACAATGTCTTCCTCTCAAAAGCTCAGTATGTATTTGAAATGCCTTCTAAAAATCCCTTCTCCTTTCCACCTATATGTTTGTGTCACCTACACGCTCAGTGTAGCGGAGATACAGATACACAAAAATGATATGTGGTATTTCTATGTATGTTTGCATGTGGACACACTTAGGAAGGGTGGTATTTCTCTTAAGATAACGGATGAGTCAATCTATAAGTAAAGCAGCTGGAAACGTCAGCATGTAGCCTTTTCATGCTGAACAAAAGAAACATTTTAACCATGTCTGGCTATAAATCTGGTATCAGAAATGGAAAATCTGAGGATATGCTTCACTTGAACGATTTATAGTTATTGAAAAGAAGAGGATAAAAAATGTGTAATTAAGACTCCTTAACTGTTTGCCCTACTCTGTGTACAGAATGTGTACTTCTTGACTATTATTTCCATGATCATTTTAATGTAGTGAGGCTTTTCTTGGTCCTGACATTTTGATCCCATGACTGCCCTCAGTCGCATTTCTGGAGCCTGTCACTGCCTTACACCTGGCAGCGTTACAGAGTTGGCTCTCTTGATGAGGATGGGAGGCACCTGCATAAAAGTCTGGGCAGAACAGTCCTAGAGTCAGTGCATTGCTTTGGAGCTGTAAAGTTGCCTGGCAGCAATATGTTTACCCTAAATTTGATAAGCTGGTCTTGGGGCTGACTGCAGTGAAACTTTGCTCAGGGATATCTGTTGATAGTGTCTACTCAGTTTTGTTCATAAAGGAACCTGAGCTGTGAAAGGACAACCTGTCAGTTTTCTTTGATTACTGATTTACTGGATCAGCTGTTTCTGAAAGGGGACTGGTTTTGATTTTTGCTTTTCCAGCTGAGACAGGAAGAAAATTCAATTTACTAATGTAACAAATTAGAAGTCCTCTTTATCTAAAGTACTTGGTAAATGCAAACAAAGAATCTATCTCAAGTTTAATTAAAAAGAAAAAAAATAAGTCTTGGGATCACTGTTAAAATCTTAAGTTCAGGTACTCCAAGGGTCTGACTTTAAGAACATGTAAAATATCTGTTTTATCTTAGAAAGGCATTGACTAGAATGGAGGTCATACAGGACTCTGGAATCTGCAAACAGTAAAGCAAAAAAAATGGAGTGAACGTTTTGACACAACCAATCCCTTCCAAAGAGGTGGAATAGGAAAAAAATCACGTATTTAAGGAAGGAGACAACAAACAATGCATGGCTTACAGGCTTGTAACTTCATTTCGTTTTTTTTAAAGATTTACAGTCCAGATCCCAGTTTAAACCTTTCACCCACTTGATAGCTGCATTGACTGCAGTCAAAACATTTCTTGACAAGAAACGAATGGAGGAAAATGTCAGGACAGTAACTCAATGGCTAGTAATAAGAAATGCTGCAAAAAAAGTTTAACTTTTAACAGAAGAGCTGTGCTGAGCTGTATCTGTAGATGGTGTATCCATTAAGGCAGTGGTGAGTTCTCTCCAGAGACTATTTCTTATCTCCTTAGTTTCACTTTGTGGCTGTATTTTTCAAGTTACCACATTTGATCTGTACTTATGCTAATAGAAGGAACAAGTGTGTGATGTTTCTGTTGAAATTTCTTTTAACTTGATTTTTCATTCATCACAAGAAAATTCGATGCAGTTTATGTCCTACTTAGAGGAAGTACTTTCAAATGATTCCCTGCCTGAGGTTTCAAACGTAAGCTTTAGAAAAGAAATAGCAGCACAATGTTTTTTTTAACAAACCTGAGATTAATTAATAACAAAAGTTTGTATGTGAGTCTTTAATATTGGATTTGCTATCTGAATACTGAATGAGAGAAATGGTAGTAAACAAACACCCTTTGAACCATAGCCTTGAACGACAAGATAAAATCTCTTCTAGAAGCATCAGTAACTGCAGCTTAATATTAAAAGATTAACTTGCAAACTGTGCCATTGAAATCACAGTAAGATAGTCTGTAACTTTAAAAAAAAATCTATTGGCATTGTCTGTTGAACTTGCTGACTGTGTATCACTCACAACATCATGTTCTTCCAGACTCCTCCACGGAGCTCGCCCACAGTGTGACCTGACAGTCGTGAAGCAGTTGGCGCGCTGTGACCGCTCTTTATCCCTCTAACCAGGGTCACAGCCACCCGCTGAAATCCCCGTCTGCCTTCTGGAGCGGCTGGGCTGCTCCTGGCCTTGGGAAGCGGTGGGGAAGGCTGGGGGAACTGCTGGTGTGTAATGATAAGATTCAGACTTGTAGCGAGTCGTGCCTTGGAAGCACATTCTTCAAGCTCCAGTGACAGTAATCTCTTAACATTTTTAAGCTCTTTAGATCAGCGTGTTTTATTTAGGTTGTCTCAAATGTGACAGGCAACAGCAGACCCGAAGCCTCTGCCCCAGTTTAGCCAGGGCTGCCAAAAATGCCTCTTCAGTGGAGGAAAAGCTGCCATGTTTAACTGTGTAGAGTCTTTCTATTCTGTGTCAGTAAGAGCTAACAGCACGTTTTAGGTATAATTTTTCTGAGTTTGTTTGAAGGGTACTATACATAATATGGCACGGTTTCAGAATTCCTCATGTGCTTGGCTCAAGTCGATGTAGTGCTCACAGTAACCAGTGCCAGAGCATAACTATCAGTGGCTCTGAAACTGAAGCTGTGATTTTTAGCAAGTGCTTTATCCTTGAAGTGTAAAAATAACCTTTCAGAAATTAATCTAATGTGAGCTGAGGAGTCCGAATCTGCCAGGGTCTTCGATTGCTAATGCTTGCCAAGTGGCAGCAAGGAGCATGGCTGGTCAGTCAGCACCACTGTGTGTGTGCTGTGCCTCTCCATGTGCAACACTTAGAATGTGAGGCACTTGTATCTTCAGTGTTTGGACAGAGCTCTAAGCAGAGGGGAGGGAGACAGAAGCTGTGAGGCAGGGCTTCTCATGACTGAGCAAGAATATAGTAGGCCTTGCCATAGTTAAAGGCTTTGGGTAGGGAACTGTTATGAAAAAAAGTAATGTCCCCTCTTGCAAAGTATCATTATGGAGACTGGAGATCTGTGCTCCATGAACAGTGTTCCCTTCCACTGATGTGGTTTCTGAGGAAGTCAGTTTTGATAGTAGGGAAATTCTTATGCACTAGGGCCTTCACTGTTAGACTCTACAGTTATACAGGCCAATATTGTCTGCCCCAAAAGCGAAACTTTACAATAACATCTTCACCCCCCCCATGTTACCCAGTAGTTGGAAATAGATAGGAAGAGGAGCAGTGGGAGCTGAACTTTCCTTTTCAGCAGTGGCTGCTCTCTTTTAGTTCTTTAGTTTGCCTCTGGTTGATAGGTCTCAAAAATAACAATTGAGGAGAGATGCAGGGAGCAGGAGTTGAGGACATCTGTGACTGCTGGCTCCTGTGATTCACTTTTTTGCTTCTTCTACTTGAATCCTTTGTTTGGTGGGTGGTGGCTCATTGCAGAAGCTGCCAGTAGTGGTATTCTTGTTCTCCTTCCCGTCCATGGCTGTTTTCTCTTCCTGGAAACATACCTTTCCTCTAAGCAACATGCTTAGTTGTGTGACTTTCTGGGACCAATCCAGGAAAGTACATCTGTTCCTCCATCTTCCTGAGCATCTTCAGCTTGGGAATCAGTGCTTAGTTGTTGCTGAGCTCAGAGCCTGAGAGGCAGAGTACAACCTTTCAACTGTACTCACATTCAGAAACACAGGAATGTGGGTATCAGTAAATTTGCAAGCTTTAAGAGCGTACTAAGATGGTGCTAGGTACTTCAAGGCAGAGGAAATAATTTGGTCTGTGTTTCATTTGATTTCTGTGTTTGGCTTTAAACTGCACATATGACACCGGTAGCATGTATTTAGTGCTGTCATGAAAAAAAAAGGTGATGGGAGCTTTCTCTGTTCCTTGTTTCCTGTTCTGGATCTGTGACATGAGCTTCAAAGCAGTTACCAAAGCACATGTTTTAACTTCCTTTTTGGAATTCTATGGTTCCTCCACTTGCTGTAGCACTTTATTTTGTTTTATTTTATTCTTTCTGTGTTGTCTATCAGCCTTCTCCATAACCTGAGAGATGCACAGTGTATTTGATTTGGCTGTTTGCATGAATCCATACATTTAGGCGCTGTGCTTCCTATCACCCTCAAGCAAGACCGCTGTTGGTTTGCAAGTGAGCAAAACCAGGTCAGCACCGTAGGTTTTGCATTACAGGGCACTGTCCTTCATTTGCTCTTGTTTTATCTTTACAGCAATGTTACCAGGCTCTTATACTCACGAGAAACTCCAGGAGGCTAGAAACCCTCTAAGCAGGATCCATTAGAGATGGGGGGGTGGTGTAACTTTCCTCTCTGTATTTCACTTATCACACCCCTAAGTGATTTTTTAAAAATAGTATGTCTTTTCCACTGATAGGGTTTTTTTTTTTATCACTAAGGAAATAAAAGTTACTGTACTAGGAATTGGCCAAATGTTATCTTGTAATCTGTGGAGACTGAGTAACAAATTTTAGACACTTTTGAGGTTTGTTTTTTTTTTTTATTTTTTAATGCTGCTTCTGAATTGTACTTTCCCCTCACTTTTCACCTTCTCTTCCCCACAAGCCTTGTTGGTTTCTGAGTGATGGAAAGCAACACCTCTTTACAAGTTTCCCCTCCTTCCAAAAGGAAGTCCTTGCTTTCAGTTAGTGCCTCTGTTTCCTCAGTATTGTATCTAGTAGTAGTAGTATGGATGGTAGTTGACTGAAGGAAGCATTTTATTATATGCAATCTGTTAAAGGTTATTTCCACTTGGATGCTGAAGAGAATGCATAAGAGAACATTTCTGCTTTGAAACCCTTTCACATTGGCAGAACTGTATATGAAGAACTGTATTTTAACAGTGACCAAAAGAACGTTGATGCAAATTTCAAGTTATAAAATCTATTGGTGACTAGATTCTACTTCCCTGCTAGTAGTGTCTGCTGTGATAAGGCTGTGGTGTTACCCTGACATGTTAAAGTTTGCCTGGGAAGTCCTGAAGGAATAACCAAGGAAGTAGCCTCACAAATCAACTTTTATCACTCTCCCAGCTCAGTGACTTCATCCTGTCTGTGGTAGCACCATCCTTTTATCAGCTGGGATATTAGGAAGGCTTTGTATTCACCTGAATTAGGACGGTGGGAGATTGCCAGTCCTACTCAGTGGTGATTGTCATTGCTAGGTACAGAGTTGAAATGATCTTGCTAATGAGAATGTCAAACATTATTTTATAGTAGTGATGGAATGTTGTAACCAAGGGAACTATTTAGTGTGCAGTTGTTTTTGAAACCTGCTGGCGTCAGAGTTTCTGATAGATGTTTTATGGCATGACTTATGGACTTACTATATTTAAAACAAAATTGAGGTTATGATGATATCAATTTGTTTTGTGTGTGAATAGTCTTCTGGACATTACACCTTCTGTCTTTATGTGAAGTTTTTATAGCAAACCTCTTTGTTTATTATAGCTGATGTTCTCTGCAAGTTACTTCATTTTTTTCTGTGAAATCCTGTTTAGTCTGCTTTTGACTAGTATAGCTTGTAGTTTACAGATGCACTGGTTTTTTGCTTGTGTAGTGGTGTAGTTATTCTTTCTATTGCTATGTAATGTTTGTCAGATTATTACTTTTTACTGTTACCACTTTCAGGCTTGGTTATTTGCAGAAGTGCAGTTATCTTTCGAATACTTCTGAATAGCATTCTTCGAAGCACTACTGATGTCACCAAATATTGTAAATCTTTTCAGGATGTGATCCTCAAAAGTAGAATTAGAGAAACAGGAAAATAAACACAGAAACTGAGCTTCTTGCCATAGTTTAAGCAATTTTCTCATGTTTAGGTATGGAAAAAAAATCCTCAAGTATTTCAACACACACCTAAATGCTGTTTTGTTCAAAGTATTATCTATGTGCCTCAGTGGTGATCAGCTGTGCATTTATGTATATGTAGATTGTATATTTATGAATTGGGTAGTGTTGTTTCCTTAGCGTGACAGACTGTCTCCTGGTAATGTTACTGTGCAGTTGTTCTTTTTTTTCCCCCTCACCATTTGAATCTTATTAGGCCTTATCTATCTCTCCCAACCTGCTGTCCCTCCTCCCTGCCTTAATGTTCACTAGAACAACATTAGCTAATCTGTCAGACTGAGCTTTAATTGACATTGTCAAGGGTAAATCCCCTGAAGACCAATTCATGCTACAGCAGCCTGATAACTCATGGTCCATGTGATCCACTGAATTTCATTAACAGTCCTTTTTTTCCCGTAATTACAGGGTTTGAGGAATACGTGTAGCTGAAAATAAAAAGAATAGAAGGGTAGAGCAGAAGGTGCTGTTGTTTCCTCTGATTGTTGGTGGATTTTTAGAGAACTTGTTGACTTCTTAGTCAGTACAGCTTCTTACAGGATCACCTGTGGTAGTAGACTAAACTGCTGCATACTTTCTTCAGTGTATCAGAACTCCTGGTTCCACCTTAGTGATTAATTATCTCATCCAGTCTAAGTAAATATTGTTTATGAGTGGTAGTGTGGTCACTGTGGTGTGGCCTGGGAATTAAAAGACCTGTTTCCTATTTTACATGCATTTTGTATTTACTTTGCTGTCTTGTACTGTAAAACCCAGTTCTTACCAACTTAATATGACATAGTATCTTTCTGTTGAACAGTGTTCCTAACAGTGTTAGAGTTGCTTATTCATGAAGTAACTCTACTGCACGTCATACAATGAGTAGGTGACATGATAGAATCCTAATTATGTGTCTAAGAACATCTGCTTGGGCTTCTTGATTTTTGTTTAGTTTAGTTTTGGTTTTGTTTGGGTTTGTTTGTTTGTTTGTTTTTAAATAAACTCAAGAGATATGTGTTTAGAGAAGAAAGTTTTAACATTTTACCAGTTAGTTCTGCCACTGACAACAGGAAATGCTCATTACAAGAAAACATTTGTGTTCTCAGTGTAATGTGAAGCTTTGATAATCTTTTTGAGGATGGGTTTGGTTTTTTGAGGGGTTTTGTTTGCTTGTTGTTTGGTTTGGGATTTTAGCCCTTGATATGCTTACTCAAAAGTTGATGTAAGTACTTTTTATGATGAAAACTTGTGCACACTTAAACTTGCAAAGGATAGGAGTTGGACTTCTATGATCCTTGTGGGTGCCTTCCAACTCAGGGTATTCTATGATTCTCTCCCAATAGTATTGCCAATACGATTAATGTTTTGTTTTGTTTCCTCACAGTTTTATGTGCTGAAAGAGTGGGCCAGATGACTAAAACATACAATGACATAGATGCTGTAACACGTCTTCTTGAAGAGGCAAGTATTACATCTCTTTAAGGATCTATACACAGTATGAGAAAGTAGTACAGAAATTTTATGGTACCACTGCCCAGGATTGTTTGTAGGCTATCATCTAATGAGGAGGAATAAGTGCTTTGAGTGTATGTACACTTTGTATCATTGGTAAAGTAAGTATTCTTTCTAAGTAAAAGTCCTTTGTTTACCTCAATCACGTGTATTCATTAGTTGTTCTTATTTTTCAGTTGAGGCCTTTTAACTTGTTCCTGGCCAAATATTTTCTCTAATGAATAAGGAGGAGAAGAGGGAATCATCTTAAAATGACACATATTTTTACAGTACATTTAAAGCTAAGAGTATCATTATTGATGGATTTATTCGCTTCAGAAAATAATGAAAATAATTTACAGTCTAATATTCATAATTATCTCAGATAATCTCTTTTCAGAGAAGTAGATAGACACAAAATTAGAAAATATCTAATATTCCATTTGTGTCCTTTTCTCTGTCTTATGTTTGGTCAGTTTGATTGTTCTTTCTGGGTTCTTTAAAACCATTCTTATGTAAGCTGTTATTCCTGTAGTCCTTGGCACTCAAGAAATGTCAAAAATCAACTGTCACAGTACAGTGCTTATGTTCAATAAATATAATAACAAATAATTTGAATGAAATTAGCTGCTATTCTGCAGTGAACTTGAGCAATGATTTTCCAAAGAGCATTTGTGAGTAATTCTTTAGGTGAAAACTGTTACAATTGTATTAGTTCATGGCTGAGTGTAATGTAATCCTTCATATTTAACTGCTTGCTTATTGCTATAGCAGTGTCAAAAGTGGGATCTGTTTAAGATACATTGGTTGGTCTGTTCTTCTAATTCTGCAAGGGATCAAGCATGGGAATAAATGCTCACATCTCCCAGCTATGCTTGATACACCTCAACGTAATACAGTCTTATATTTTGTGCTTTGAACCAAACCCATTTAAACTTTTTTGTATGAAATACCTATTAAAACTGATGTTTTACACAAGAGACTTGCCCTGGAATAATTCATCAGTTTGTAGTAACAGTCTGTTACCTGTTTGTGTCCTGTTCCCTTTGCCTTGTTTGGCTGAGATTTGCTGCATTTGTTCTGTGGCTCTCTAGTAATGATGCAGCATTCTGCCAAACTGTTTCCTCCCCTGAGTCCATGCAGCCAAATGCCTACAGATCCAGACATCACACTCATGGGAGCAATGTTTGAAGGACTTGCTGAGCCAGTGTTTTAAAGCTCCTGATGTACTTTCCCACCTGTATGATGAAAGGGAAAAATTATGGGAGTGTGTAATATGTGAAACTTTAATTAAAAAAATACTTTCACTGAGCCTTTTCGTTTTATTTGACCATCATTTCTGATGAAGTTGTCCTGAACCTAGGTAAAGGGGATGATACCAGGCCTGCCTGGGTACATGGTAAGAAAAGGAGCAGATTCCTTTGTGAATGCTTTCTCATCCCTTTCTAATAATAGTGTAATTGTGTCCCACTTCCCAGTATTTTTTTTTTTAACGCATTACTGTAATAAATCAGTTCCTTCTCACTGTGACTAAGAGACCTGTCCCCAAACTGAGATTTAGAGCTGAATTGCTAAAAATTGTGTAAGAAGTCTAGGGAGGTTAATTGAAGATCCTGGAAATGCACTTAAATTCCTTAAATTTGAGGTTAGAAACTTTGCTGCTAGATAGCTCTTACTCTGTAGCCCAACTGTAGCAATATATTTCTTCCACTTTGTATTTTGAAGTGAGCCAAATTAGTAAACAATAAGTTGGCTTGATACATAAACCAAACTTTTTTGGGTAACTTCATGAGACCTGTTGTTCTGAAAGATTGTACGTAAGATTACATAAAGATTTTATGGCTAGATAACGCCAATAGTTTTCAATGCAAATATAGGTCTGACCTTCAGAAACCATTTGGTTTGCTATTTGTAGATGCAGCAGTGATGGATAACCTCTCTTTTTATTTACTGGCTATTATATGACTTTTTTCCTACTACGAAAGCCTCTTCATTCAAATTCATTGGCTTCTAATCTGTGTGATCAGCAGCTGTAAGTTTTGTAGGCTTTGTCATTAATGTATACATGACATAAGGCAGCATTTAGTCATAAAATCTGGATGATTTTTAGGGCCAGTAAAGAAGCCCCAAACAGTATTTTCAGTAACAGAGAGAAAATTCTTCCTCAAATGGTGTTGAACTAAAGATATGTGTGGAGTTAACCAGAGCACCATTTTACCACTATTTTAAGGATCTGGTAGTTGAATAAGAAAACAATAACTAGAAATTCTTAATGAGTGGCACAAAATTCTATGCATTTTACCATCCTCTCCCAGGAAAATTACAACCCCATGTATCAGCTTCTGCAAAGCTGAGACATCTATAGGTACATGTCAAAAGGATAAGCTTCTAGTTTTTATTGGTACATGTGGTGAACTGTCAAGAACTCTTGTGCTCACAGAGGAGGGGGAAGAAAAGGTCAAGCATGACATGAGAGTAACCACTTAATGTTGATTTGGGCATCTCTTAAAAGGAAGGAGTTAGGATTTGTTTAGATACAAAAGCACTAATGGATGTACATATACAAAGAAGATAGGAGCCAAGCATTCATTGTGGTGTAATTGGCTTCTGCTCCTGCATAGCTTATTGCCTTTTATTTTGAGGTGGGGCAAGTGGAAATCGAAGAATGCTTTGAAATGCCACAGTTCTCTGGTATTTTTATTGTGTTTGAGTTCTTTAAAATATGACCTCTAAAGCTCAGTGCTTTCTGCAATTTGCATTCTTCGAATTGTATATAACAAGGTGATGGAATAGTTTTCCTGAGTAGTTAGTTTTTACAAGGCTGTAATAGAGAACTGGATCTCATTTCACTTTGTTTTTCATGTTGTTTTACTCCAGACCTTGAAGCTGTGCTTTCATGTGTATTGTTCAATAAATCTGTGTGGGTCAATCTTTTCAGAATCCTGTGGGTGTAACATAAGCGGGAATAGAGGAAGAAAATTAGCAAAAAACCCCAACCAAACAAACCCTCACAGAAGGAAAAAGTATTTTTATTGTTGAAGTACTTATTCCTTCTCTTTCATGGCAATTTTACCCTCCCTCTGATCCTTTGGTGAATAAAAAAAAAAAATTGAAATTAGCTTTATTTTCTTAATGCTTTACAGAAAGAACGGGACTTAGAATTAGCTGCTCGGATTGGCCAGTCACTGTTAAAGAAGAATAAATCACTGACAGAAAGAAATGACTTCCTAGAAGAGCAAGTAGAACACATCAGGGAAGAGGTAAGCTTTTTGTGCCTGAGTGCTGTATATACAGTGATGGGGAGAATTTTCTTCTAGTTTCACCTTCTCCATACATGTGGTTGTGTTTGACTGCAGTAACAATGTTTTAGACATTTGATGAGCATGTTTAGAATATAATAGGATGGTGCATGTGTTTCTCGACTCATAGAGCCACAGAATCATTTGGGATGGAAGGGACCTTTAAAGGTCACCTAATTCAACCTCCTACAGTAAGCAGGGACATCTTCAACTAAGTCAGGTTGCTTGGAGCCCCATCCGGCTCAACTTTGAATGTTTCCAGGAATGAGGCATCCACCACCTCTTTGGGCAACCTATTCCAGTATTTGACCACCCTCATTGTTAAAAATGTCCCTCTTATATCTAGTCTAAATATACCTTCCTTTAGTTTAAAACCATTACCCCTTGTCCTATCACAACAGGCCCTGCTAAAAAGTCTGTCCCCAACTTTCTTATAAACTCCCTGTAAGTATTGAAAGGCTGCAGTAAGGTCTTCCCAGAGCCTTCTCTTCAGGCTGAACAACCCCAACTCATAGGAGAGGTGTTCCATTCAACTGATTGTTTTTGTGGCCACCCTCTGTACCTGCTCCAACAGGTCCACATCTGTCTTCTCCTGAGGACTGTAGAGCTGGATGCTCATCAGAGTGCAGTAGAGGAGGAGAATCACTTCCCTTGGCCTGCTGGCCCCACTTCTTTCGATGCAGTCCAGGATATGGTTGGCATTCTGGGCTGGGCCCACACGTTTTGGTGTAATTTATAAAACATGCCAGAAAGGGTGTTACTTAAAACAGTGTAACCTATGTCTTCCATATACCACTGAGGTTTTAATCAAATATTTATTTAGTTGCTATTTCTTACTTTGTTCCTCTGAATGGGGAGTTGGGTGCTGTAGGTGCTGGCAGATTCTTGATAGATGTATTTTGGATGGAGCCACCCAGTAGGCTTTAAAAGAGCTCTTTATCTGTAGCTAGAAGTGTCTTTAAACTTTGACCTACTAATTGAGCTGGGAGCAAATATTATTTCTCTTGTTCTGGGACAGTGACCTGGGTTTGTGAATCTCATCGCTATGTGATTTTGAGCAAGACATAAATCTTACAGTTGTAGTTTGAGCAGGAGAACAATGAACCACAGTGGATTAAAAACTTTTAAATAAATAATGAAACCTGCTCAGAGGTGTGAGGTGTTGCATTATATTTGAGATAGGCTGGTGAACAAAGTGTGAATGGAGGGATCCCAGATGTGTGGTAAATAGTAGTGGAGCACACACATTGAAATAATATCTTTCAGTGTGGCCTACCCTCTTTAGCAAGGAAAACTAATTCTCTTCTGTCCCAACGAGTGCTGTTGCTTGCTGCCCAAGTCCCATCGTGTGGCAGACAAATTTATTTGTGCATTGGTCAATATGACATTTACCAGCTATGTGCAAAGTGAGTGAGCAGGACTGTGCTTTCATACCATCCATCCAGAGTAGAAAATTTGATTGAGGAAGGTGAAGGACTGCCTCTGTCCAGGTCTATTTTTATTTAGGACTGAGAAGAAGCATTAGGAAAAGTGCCACCAGAAATAAGCCTCTTACCAGGTGGCTTGGTATGTTGGGCCATATGTTCTGTCAACACCCCTCTTTCACGCTGTTATTTTGACTCCTTCCAAAACTGATGCTTTTGAGGCAGAGCTCATCAGGCTTTAAAGTCATGACACTTTTGTGTATTGAAAATCTGTCTTTAGTAGGTTTCAGATTTTCCATTGAAGCTGAACTTCTAATATTTAAACAGAACAGTAACTAAAACAGCTGTCTGTAAGGGCAAGAGATAAAAGAATTTGTTTGGTACTTTAAAATTCTGTAAAAACTGCCTAAAAATGGTTTGTCTGGGGGATATATGATTTCTGTAATACAGAGACAAGTTCTTTCTGATGTGTGGTATAAAATCAAGATTTTATTGGAATATGTATCATGGCATGAATATTTTAGCTTTCTATCTCTTTGAGTCACCATACTTGTCCTGACAGAACCATCCTATTATGCTGCTTGAGTTTTTCCTGTGTGCTGGTAAGATGCCATGTTGATAGGTACATGTCAAAGTAATATAGACCTGTGCGAAAGGCATGAGATTCTTGGGTTTGTCTTTTGTGTTGTTAGGTGCTGTTTAAGTTTAGGGAGGGTCTGTGATCATGTTCAATAAAAACTGATGGAACTGAGATTTTTCCTGTAGTGCACTGGAGAACAAAGAGTAAGGGCACTAAAGGAAATACAGACATCATGTGCACAGACACTTTAGTCTAAGCTTAGTATTTCAATATTATATTCTAAATGAATAAACATTGTATTGGAGAACTTTCTTGGTTGTAAAGTATTTTGGTCACAGAGATGGGTGTCTGCCTTTTCAGCAGCAGAAGTGTAATTCCCAGATACCGTGTGTCTACCTGCTGTTGTATTACGATGTTCAGTAAGACTGCTGCAGCTCCCATCTCCCTTTTCACTGGGATGGTGCTACCTACACTTTGGTATTATATCCTTTGAAATTAGAGCTTAATATCAAAGAAATGTAAATGGTCACAATGTGAACTGTATTTGGAATGGAGTAGCTCATTAGTTTTAGCTTCTCCTAATCTTTCTATATTTCCCAGTTTCAGCTTCTTTTTCCTCTACAGATTTTGTCTGATGTTTCTGAAGCATTTTAGCTTTTAGACAGCACTTCAAGGACAGTGTCAGTCCTCAAGTAACACCGTCTCAAACCTGTGTTAACTTTTGAGTAATACAACCCTCTAGTCCTGTTAATCTAGTTCCAGGTTACTTATCAGAGTTTGTGTTTCGATGATAGCTGGTTTTAAAGTCCAGGTCTGATTTTGTTCTCTGTTAAGGGAGAGGAAAGGAAAAAGCTGAATTATAGTCCAGATTGGTGGCTTAAAAAAAGGGAACATTGGTTTTGGTCTGTTGAGTAGAAAGGAGTGTTGGAAAGACAGAAATACTCTTTGGCTTGGCACGTTATTTACATATAGTGTAAAAGGATGTTCACTGTTCATCTCCTTTTAAGTGAATAATTCCAACCTGTTAAACATTTAGTTGCAGTCAGTCAGGAAAACAAATCAGCTGGACTCTTGACATGATTGTTCATGATTCAGTAAGGATTGTTCCTGCAAATTAGGTCCCGTGTCTCTAAACTATTATGCTCTGTGTGGGGATCCTTTTATCTTCTCCTTAAATTATTTCTAATATAGGTGCAGCTATTTCATGAGATAGTTTTGAAGCTGAGTGAAGCTTTCAGGCGAGCAGAGGGAGTTTAAAGCCTGAAAGAGATGAGCTATCACCATGCTTGGTTTCCAGGATATCATGGGCCTTGTCCCATGGGAGCAAGGGCTCAGTTTCTGTTGCTACATTATGCAGTTGAATGCTCTGCAGGGCACATGTTGCAGTGGCTTGTGAAAATGTAAAGAGGCTTTTTATGTTCATAAAACAAGTCCTGTGTTTTGCAGTATGAAAATGTGTACTGGGTCTGTCTGGGTTGAAGCTTCATGGCAGCCTACCTGGTGCTGTGCTTTGGATTTGTGACTAAAACAGTGTTGATGACAAACAGTGTTTTGACTATTACTGAGCAGTGCTTGCACAGCATCCAGGCTCTTCCTGCCCACCTCCCTCTCCCCCATCTTTTTTTTTTAATCTCCACTCTACCCCCTATCTGCACAAGATGCTGGGAGGGTGCACAACTTGGGTGGCTGACCCAAACTGACCAAAGAGATGTTCTATACTTTATGTGCTTATGCTCAACAACAAAAGCTCTGGGAAAGGAGGAAGAAGCTGAGACATTCATGATTATAGCATTCATCTTCTCAAGTAACAGTTATGTGTGCCAAGGCCCTGCTTTCCGACAAGTGGCTGAACATCCACCTGCTGATAGAAAATAGTGAATAAATTCTGTATTTCCCTTTGCTTGATGGGCAACTTCACCTATTAAACTGTCTTGGCCTATGAGGTTTTTCTTGCTTTTGAGCTTCTGATTCTCTCCTCCATCCTATGGGGGTTGTGGGGCAGAGTATGTGCTCAGCTGGTGGGTGCTTAGTTGCTGGCTGAGGTTACACACCACAAAATGCTGTGTCAAAGGGAGATGTTTCTGGAAGTTACTGCAGTGAGCTTTTCACAGTTTCACAGCATGGTTGAGATTGGAAGTGAGCTTCTGAGATCATCTTGTCCGAACCTTCTTCTCAAGCAGGGACACCTACAGTCCATTGCTGAGGACCATGTCCAGACAGTGTTTGAATATCTCCAAGGATGGAGACCCTCCACAAGCTCTCTGGACAACCTGTTGCCAGTGCTTGGTCACCTTCACAAGAAAAAAGTTGTGCCTAGTGTTCAGAAGGAACCACCTGTGTTAGTTTGTGCCCATTGTTTCAGCTACTTTTCCATTAAAAGGTCCAGCTTACTGACAGTAACTTACTGTTTTGGAGGATTGGAATGGTCGGAAATGGCAGTAAAAATAGTATTCTCAGTCTTTTTAATGCATATAGAAAAAACAGTAGCAAAAGCTGGAGATGATCTAGTGCCCACCCACTGGCAGCATCTGAATCCTTGCTACTTAAAGAGGCTGAACCTATAATGTGCTCGTGGGAAGTAAATTTTTATTTTTGGCTCAGCGTTTTAGCTCTTCCTGAAATGGAGAAAATGAGCCTCCAAAAATTAGTGCATGGATTTTATTTAATAGTTTTCTAACATGTGGTTGGTTGGGGATTTTTTCCCCCCCTTGCTGTTTAGAACCCAGGCCTCGGGAGGACTTGGTGCTTTAGCACTTCTGATTACACTGAATAGCCTTAGTAAAGTAAATGACCTTGTTTGCTTCTTATTCTGCACAGTTCAAGTGCTTTATTGCATTGTGTCTGCTTTTTGTTTGATGAAAATCTATTTTATTGATATTCTGTTTTTTTTTTCCAGTAATAACTACAAAGAAAAGTATGCCTACAATATAAAAAGCAGAAGTTTTTAATAAAAAGAAATGTGCTCTGCAGTTTTTGCATTGGAAAGTGCAAACTGGGGACCTAGTCTTGCAGTGCAAATGGAAGGAAATGGATCTTCTGATCAGTTATGCTATCTATAGCTATGCCAGGCAAATTAAAATTAATCTTTTGCTACTGGAGCCTTAAGTTGCAGCTGTGAAATGGTGCAGGTGTAGTACTCTGCAGTTGAGTTTTTAACCCTTTTCTTGGGGAATCTCAATGTAAATTAACCAAAATTAGGTTTGTGGAGCTCACAGTTACAGGGAATCTTAATCACGCAATCTCTATGTTTTGTTCCTTTTCGATACGCGTATGTACTAAATATGGGACTCCCACAAACTGCTTTACTGGACTCATGTTTTGGAGTGATCAAAAGCCCAAACTACATCCAGATACTGTCTGCAGCCTCTGCTGTTGGAAGAGCACAAGAACAGCAGTATCCCACTGTGTGGTAGTGTTCTGTAGCTCAACAGGCTCTGGAGTCCCAAATGTAACCTTGCTACACAAGTATTTTAGTAATTTTATCTAAAGGCTCATGGAGAGGAAAAAATGTCTCCATTTGCCATGTTTGGGTAGGTTGTGCCACAGATTCTTGCAGTATTGTTGCAATACATCCTTTACTCTGGATGTGGATCTAGACTAATGCAATAGTGAATCAGGATTGCTCATCTTAAAGAAGGTGAGAGAAACATGTCTAATAGCAGTGGTTAATTGCATTTTTGAACTTTAAAAATAACATTTAGTGGCTAATTTAAAAGGCACACTTTTCCTTTCTAAGAAATAACAGAAATGGTTCTGGTCTGTTTCAGTCTTGGCCTCTTAATTTAGTCTGAAGTTGATGCCTGGAGGATGAATAACTTCTAATTTGTAGTGGATTTACTTATGAATGTGTCTAGAAAATCAACTTACTGATCTGCAAGCTCTTTCTTTGTGCAGGTTTCTCAGTTGCGGCATGAGCTCTCCATGAAAGATGAACTGCTCCAGTTCTATACCAGTGCTGCTGAGGAAAGTGAGCCGGAGTCCATCTGCTCCACCCCGTAAGTTAATCGATCTGCAGCGTTGAACCTTACATCTGCTGCTAAGCGTGGGTAGTTCGGACAATTTAATAGCGTTGAAAAGTAGTAAAATTATCCCTGTATTGGCTGGAACTATAAAGGGGACATAGGACTTGGTGCATGGCAGCAGCTGTAAGGATTTGCACTGAACCAGCTGGCTATCCAGGTGCCTGGAGGCAGACATGGGCCCGTCTGACAGTAGCCCAGTACACCACATACATTTGCACGCTGTGCTAGAATATGCTACATGTATGACCTTTGTGCTTGAAGGACCTGAAGGCACTATGGAAAAATTCCAAGCCGAGGGAAAGAGAGACAGAATGGCTTATAATGTGGGTTCCAGGCAATTAGCTGGCTGAACAACATTGCAGGCTCTCAGGGGCTGTCTGCCCTTGCAGAGTTATTGCTGCATTCTGGTGAAGCGTGTGCAGCATTAATCAGGAGCTATTGGGTTGCTCTCTGTAGTAAGGTGGTTTCTTTTCTCACAGCCTTGGCTGAATAACTTTTTCATAGGAAATGTGTGGAATAATAAATACATTTTTAAAAGGTCTCTTTTAAAATTCACTGTAAATTTATTGCTGCCCAAAAGTACGAATAAGCTGTATTTTGTGTGGCTTTGTTTTGTTTTGAGACCTCTGTTCAGTCTGTTCTTCTGCAAGATCGGCCATAATACAGGTAAAAATGAGTTAAAACTGTTGCTTTTGTTATAAGGCTGAAGAGGAATGAATCTTCCTCCTCCGTCCAGAACTACTTTCATTTGGACTCTCTTCAAAAGAAACTCAAGGACCTTGAAGAGGAAAATGTTGTGCTTAGATCTGAGGTGAAACTGCTCCCTTTGTGTTTTGCTTAATATAGTTGTTCAGTTAAATGCCAGAACCACAGATATTGGAAAGCATGTATTAGAAGTTTGAGAGATTCTAACTAATTTATTTAGTTTGTGATGATACCTAGCTTTGCTCAGGTGACCAAATCAAGCTCTGCATGCTCATCTTTCGTATGTTCAGGGTTTTTTTGTTTTATGGTTTTTCTTTTTTTACTTTTAATGCAAAATACACAAGTGACATCTAGTGGGGGTATGGTGATAATGGTGCAGATTTCTCCATAGAGTAATGTCTCTGCTGAATATTCACCTGACGCTTTTTTCCAGAACATGAGGGAGGGCAGGCAAAAACTGTAGTTTTTTCACTGTCTTCATGAAGGAGTGATTAGAATAGCTTGTCTTTCTGAAGCAGATGGAAGTGCAACAACAGACTGGCAAAGAACAAATGTGCTAATGTAGCATATTTGATGTGGATTTCTTGAACAGGCCTGTCAGCTGAAGACTGAAACAATTACCTATGAAGAGAAAGAACAACAGCTTGTCAATGACTGCGTAAAAGAGCTGAGTATGTCCCTACTCCTTTATACTTCTTATTTGAGATAGTTCAGTAAAAAAAAAACCCAGTCAGTCATATTTTCCTGTGGTACTTATTTTCCTTAAAGAAATGAGTAGAAAATTTCTGGCTGAAATTTAACAGCAGAAAATGCTGGCTGTAAGTTAAATCTTTCTCAGTTAAAAGTAGTGTCACATTGAAAACGTTACGGGAAAGTAGTCTCCTTTGCAGCATGGGCACTTGATGTCTTTCAGGTTTTGTGTCCCAGTGTTACTTTTCAAAAGTGCCTTACTGTGTATCAGAGTAGGATTCTGCTGAATCAAGTGATGTTCCAAAAGAACATCTTTATGCTTACTTTTCTGCTTTTGGGTTTGTAGTGCTAATTGTAATCACTTATCTTAAAGGGGATGCAAACATCCAGATTGCCAATATCTCTGAAGAGTTAGCAAAGAAAACTGAAGATGCTGCCCGCCAGCAAGAAGAAATCACCCATCTTCTGTCTCAGATAGTCGATCTGCAGAAAAAGGCCAAAGCTGTAAGGAATGCAGTTGTGAGACTTGTGCTGTTTGCTTCTAATGTAGCTGGGGGACAGGTTACAATCCTCTGTGTTCTAGAGCCTAAAGGAACTTTTCCAATCTCCTTATGTGGGTGACCTTGTTTGATATCTAGCATTCTTGACTAGAAAGCCTCAATTTATTAAAAGATGCATATGTGATTTGTCAAATGCAATGGTTAAATTTATTTTAAATATTAGATATAAAATGCTGCGTTGAATAATGTTGGTAAGACAAGAATGTCAGTGCAAGTATTTCAGTGGGCACATATTCATTTGGAGGTTCATTCAGCAGTGTAAAGTCTGATGCTGTGTGTTCTTGTGTTAACATTTTAAATGTTTTTAAACTAACATGTGGACTAATATTGCTACAGAGGAGGTTTGAGAAAAGTTAGAATTTTGATACAAGTATCATCACAGGACAAAAGATCACAGTATTTCTAACATTTTTTTGTCATATTTCAGTGTGCAGTTGAAAATGAGGAGCTTGTCCAGCATCTGGGAGCAGCTAAAGATGCCCAGAGACAGCTCACAGCAGAGGTGAGTACATTACTTAGTAAGACAGTAATTTAGTAGCAGACTAAATTAGTAGTAATTTAGTACACTGTTCACTTTGCCATGAGAGGTTTAGTCTAAGCTGGATCAGAAGCATTAAATAACTTTGCCTATGTGTATGGAATGAAGGAACATTTATGTTCCTAGTAGAATTCAAAACCTTCTCTTTCCTATTCTCTCCTCTTTTAGCTAACATACATTTTGAAAAACAGAAGCTTATGAGCTGTACAGGAACCCCTTCAGAGGTTGACTTCTCTAGGCTGATAGTTTAAGCCTATTTTGAATAGTGAAATAACATGAAAGAGCTCTTTTGAACTCTGCTTGTTCAGTGAATAAACTGAAGGCAGTCCAGGATTTCTGGATGTCTTTTGGGCACTATATTCACATGAACAAAGTGGATAAAATAGAATGAATAAAGCTTGATCCCCTTAGGATGTGTGTGGTACTTGGACTACTTGGAATTGAAGGCGGGAACGCCCAGAGAAGCTTTTCCTCCTGGTGGACCTTCTGTATCTGTGGGGCTCCAAAAAGATTGAGCTCATTCTTCTCCATCACTTTCTTAGGAAAGAAAATGGACAGGGTCTCTGTTTCTAAGCCAAATAGCTTATTTTTATGAAATCTGTCAAACTGCGGTATTTCAGAATTCTGCCCCTTTGCCAGACTTGGTTGAAGTGGCTGATGAACTCAAAAACTGTGAGGGTACACAGACACCTGCAGACAGAGTGATTACATAAGATGTGTTTCCTCAGAAAGTCAAGATAAAAGTGAGGCATGGTCTTAGGCTGTTGAAGGTTATATGTGATATATGTATGTAGACATTCAAGTCTAGGTTTTAGAATTTCAAAGTCCTTTGGAACATTGTGAAAAGTCTTGTCCTCTGCCCATGCTGTTTTCCTCTGTGGTCATCATAGCAGTGATTAGGCACTAAAGCTGATCAGACTAATGCACGTTACTAATGATTTTCAGTTACAGTCACTTGTTGGAGTTCTGTTCCTTTTAAGGGGAATATTCTTCCCTTCAACATTATTGTTTACCAGTGTTAAAAGAATTTTCAGGCTTTTTATGATAATAGTGCACCCCATAAGGTGTTGTACTGTTTTCTATATGTTACAGTTGCGAGAGCTGGAAGACAAGTATGCAGAGTGCATGGAAATGCTTCATGAGGCTCAAGAAGAGCTGAAAAACCTTAGAAACAAGACAATGCCAAATGCTATATCACGTCGATACCACTCTCTCGGTCTCTTCCCTATGGTAAGCAACTTTAAGAAAAAAACCTGCACACACCAGAGAACAACCAAGAAAAGGAAGTGTTCCCATCTGAATTACAGCTTCAGGGATAGGATAATGGGCCAGACATAAGCATGGGTGAAATGTGTATTTGTATAATGTTCAGGGTTACCTGAGTGATCAATTTTGCATACCTGGTTCTGAAACAGTGCTGCTGTGCAGCTCCTTGGTTTTGCCGCAGTATTGTATACAACCTGCAGCTGGCTGTGCTTATGCTGTGTATCATGGGTGCAATAACGGGTTGTTACACAATTCTATACATCTTTTTTATGCATCTCCTGTACTATGGTGCTGATCTTCACTAGAAAGCATTAGGAGCTTCCTGTTTTTCAGTAGTGTTGAAGATATAACTTCCTGATAACAATGATTTCCAGATATGGCATCTTTCTAGTCTCTCGTGATCTACAGGCTAGTTCTTCAGTACTTAAATAAGGTTACACTTACCTTTTTAGTTTAGGATCACTGAAAGTTCAGTGGTTCATTAAAAGAATATTTGTTGCTAATCTGTGTTACGGCAACAAATTTTGGCAGTTTCACTGGTTTCATGTGATTATGACATTTAAAGCACAGGGAATATGCAGTACCATCAACAAAATGAGAAAAAAAGTGGGTAAGAAGGATGTGTCCAGTGACTGGCTCTGCTTGCCTGTATATCTCTAGAATAGTTCCATTACTTCTAAAGGCAATGGTATCAGTGCTTTCTTTTGAATTGCATTAATGCAATCAAGCAGCAGAATCTGGCCCTCCCTATCTTTAGCCATGTCTTGTCTTACTGCTGAGGAAGAACACATTTCATTTGTGCTCACAAGAAGTAAATTGCCAACAAAGGCTTAGCTTGCCTTTTTGTGTTCCCTTCTGAGACTGAACACAGGCCAATTTAAAGTGCAGGTGTTTAGTAATACAAGTTGTGCTTGTATAAAATACAGTTGAAAGCTGCAAAAAATATGCTTGTGCTGAGATAGGTTTATGTGTTTTATGTGAAAATTATTTTCCAATGTTGAATCATGGGATGAAAGATCATTTAGATTTGTGAATATTTGACACTTAAGATTCTACACCCAGCAGTAAAACTGACTGACCAGCCATGGAAAATGGATGACCTGTCACCTGTAACCTTATGGGGGAAGTATGAAATGCTTTATGCCAAGAACCATCTCGTCTTTGTGGATGGTTGGGTAATGTTGTGAAAGAGAAGAGTGTTTTCTTTTTATTTGAAATGAAAACCTATCAAGCAAAACTTTATACATGAAGTGTTACTGAGCAGGGAATTCAGTCCAGGAAGTTGGGGCACCTGAGTTCTGTTGTTGCCTGGGATTTTTTTTATGTTCTTTTGACAGCTGTTATATGTCATTAGATGTTAAAAACTGTAGCAAAATGAAGCTAAGCCATATTTTATCAGTGCTTTAAATATCTACCTTAGCCTTCCAGATTTCCAGTCAGTTTAAATTTTTAAACCTTTTTTTTTTTCTGGAAATACTCTTTATTAGTTATTTATGATTTTATATAAGTAATTTATTATTTTCTGTGATGACAGACTATTAATACTGTGATATTTTTTTCTCTTTTGTGCTTATTTTTAACAGGATTCTTTGGCAGCAGAGATAGAAGGGTCAATGAGGAAAGAGCTGCATTTGGATGAACCCGACTCTCCTGACTTGGCGTACGACTAAAAAATATTGGTTCCTAATTGATTGACTATATCTGAAGTTAATTATTATTGGATGAGAAATAAAAAGACAGGAAATAGAGATTTAGAAAGAAATATTTCTGGCCAAGTGTGCATGATAGAAAGGAAAATAAATTGTCTACTTATTGGGGTTGTTTTATTTTCAGCTAAAGCTGTCAAAAGAAAACACCTATATATAGGTTTTGCCTTGTCTTACAAACTGTTTGTCCTCATTTGTGAGTGCTGAGAAGAGGAAAAGTTTTCCTGTACATTACCACGCTAGGTTTCTTCCCATAATTAGGAGAGTTCAATTTAGTGGGTTTTCTCTTCAGGTTTTATAACGTTTATACCAGGTGATTATTGATCTAATCCAGTTTTAGAGGGAGAACGTCAGTGCAGAAAGGGATTTGGAATGGTTGGGTACTTACAGTGTGATGCCCATTACACCTGTGCTAAAGTTCTCTTGAATTAAACAAGAGAGTAGTTTGGAACAAGTTAAGCACTTGTGACAGTCCAGAAGCTATAGATAGATACAGCTTGGCAGAAATGGCCTCACTGACGCCAGTTGCACGTGTATTCCAATGGTTTATCTCACCGATTTGTACAAAGCATGGGTTGTTTAATTTGAAACAAGTTAATCCAGTTTACAGGGTCTGTTAGAGAAACAGAGTTTACAAAGAAAGGACAGTCAGGAGGTACAATAGACACTTCCCAGAAACCTTTTAATTGCATGTACCAAAAGCTTGACTCATACGTTAACCTTCTCTGAGCAGGAGCCAAGGATTGTAAATGAGGCTTTGACAGAGTTAAAATGTTGATTAGAAAAGTGTAAGGTCAGAAAGATGTGAGCATACTCAAACACTATAGGATCCTTTTGTCCTTCCAGAATAATCTAATTTAAGGCTTGTTTAACTTCTTTAGAATGTCTTTTATATTGCTTTGCATGTACTAAAGGAGGATACTTTTTTTTTGGCTGTATGGCTTGTCTTTGTTTTATTTACTTGTGCAGTGCTAGTACCTGTAACCTCCATGGGGCTGTTTATAGATAAATGCCCTTAGATTCAGCCTCTTAAAGATATACAGCTACAGACTTGGAGCCTACACACAAAGAGTGCAACTGTTGAGCACTCATGGATAGAAGGAAAGAAATTTGAATGACATTAAGTAGCGTAAGGCATACAGTAGCTGCTACATCCTGACAGTGTTACCTTTCAGCTAGAAGGAATCTGCTGTTCTTGTGTTCAGCCACTGTTGAACTGTAAAACAAAGCAGCAGTGGCACTTCTGTAGCATGATATGGGGCAACTTTATTTTGTCAAGAAATTGCTGCTGAAGTGTCACCTGATCTTAATCTTGAAGCAGGTGAACAGTGTTTGTTATGGACAATCACCAGGACAATGGTGATAAAAATGAACTGTAGACCTAGGTCAAAAATTAGGTTTTCAGCCTTGACAGCCTCTCTCTTGACTCTTGTCAGTGATGTTTCTGGGAAATTTTTCTTTCTTTTTAAACTACTCTTTACGGGGTTTAGAAATTGGTTTCAAAGAGAAAAGATGCAAGACTTGCTTGCACAGAGTGACTCAGGAGAATAAATTCAAGTTCTCTTTTAAAATGGATTATCCAGTTCATAGTTAAGAATTGAATGGAGATCAATTTTGTTTTCTAAAAATTTATTTCCACATAATGGCTTTACAGCGTTTTTAGCTGATGTACTGAAATGCTCTTTCACTTATTTTTTATTAATATTTGAAAGGGTCCATGCACATAATTGTCAAATGATCTGTCAAAAATGTTCTAGCAGATGGAAGAATTATGTTGATGGATTGAGTAATGGCTAGACTGTTGCAAGCATAGGACCCTCTGCATACTACTTTACAGAAACTATACATAAAATCACGGTGGTTGGGGGAGCTGTGAATAGGAAGGGCTGTTAATAAGCTGTTACCTGTTTCTCTGTTCCTTCTTAAGGTAAGAAGGTATGGTGTAATTATTAACTGTGTGTATGTCTTTCAGTCATCAGAAGCGGGTCTTCGAGACGGTGAGAAATGTTAATCAAGTTGTCAAGCAGAGATCCATGACTCCATCACCAATGAATATCCCAGGCTCTAACCAGTCCTCTGCTATGAACTCAGTCATTTCTAGCTGCGTCAGTACTCCACGTTCCAGTTTCTATGGGGGAGACATCTCTAACATTTTGATAGACAACAAGACCAATAGCATCATCTTAGAGACAGAATCCCCTGACAATGGGTCAGTACTGTAGCACTGGACTTTGCTTTTGCTTTGCTTCTAACATAAAAGGCAAAGTGTTTCTCTTTTCCTCTTTTTGTGTTATAGTTTTTGAGCACTCAAGTTTATTTAAAAAAGAACCCTTTTTGACACTACTGTGTATCAATCAGTGTCTGCAGCTCATCCCTGTTCTGAGATGCACGATCTCCAGATGATGTAAAGCCACCCTTGTTTTTGCAACTGTGTGCCAATATTTAAAAGGAATTGTATTTTCACCATTTTATGTAGATGCTGGGGAGTTCTGATCTCAGTTGCAGCTGCAGTTAACTTTTTTGATCCTAAAAATAAAGTGTGCATCTGTAGGTTACCTAATATGAAAAATTGTGAATGAAACCAATCAGAACTTCATTTCTCCAGCTACTTGTCTCTTCCCCCAGTACATCTCCACACTATGCTACATATTTGTTTCAGTAAAAACGACTATGTTTTTCAGCATAATATATTCTTGTGGCTCACTGTGGTATTCTTGCATCATTGGCCCTGTAAGATGTGGCCTGCTTACTTGAATTTGTCTAACTGTAAGGCATACAACAAGAAG
>JAWWLV010000088.1:44611944-44640268 GCA_035041135.1 Platyrinchus mystaceus | reverse complement strand
TAGCCCTTGTGCTATCACTACATGCCTTTGTAAAAGTCCCTCTCCAGTTCTCTGTAAAAAGTCTTTCTCCAGGCTGTCCTGTATCAGGATAGTGTTTGGACCATTTGGACCGGATCTGTCCTGCCCCCTTTAAAAAGCAGGTGTTCTCAGTCAGACATACGACCAGAGAAGGACTCCCACCTAAATCGGAGCGCTTCACAATCGTAAGTTCTGCCTGCATGTCTCTTATTGCAAAACTATAGTATTAAGCTATGAGCATTACGAGGAAGATATTTTCTCCTCTTATAGCTAAAAAATAAGATTTTGAAGAGTTATTCAGACAAGATAAATCCTTTTTTTACAAGCTTATGTGTTTTGTCTGGACATTACAAAGTCAGGTGCTTACAGCCTCATACGGTACCTTCCTGGGCCCTTGGGAGTGAAGATGCAGCCCTGCAAGTCCAGTTCCTGCATCCCTCCAGTTGCTGCCTTGATCAGAAGATCAAGCTCTGAGCTCATTGATGATGCCATCAGGGAACAAGTGACAGTGGTGTATGAGCTGGGAACGGCAAAAGAAATGAACCTGCAACAGAAAATGGGAAGGTAAAATTATTTGATTGCCCCCAAGAAGGTCTGTAAGGCAATGGTACAAGTGACGAAAATTAGGCTGAGCGTAATGCACATCCTGGTGTGGTTCTGTGTCAGCCTGGCTGCTGCTGTGCTGGGGAGCCCTGCAGAAACCCATCTCCTGCACTAGTTTCTAGAGGGAGCTGTTGGTTGTATAAATGCTTTCAAATGTTCTTTCAGGGCTTAAACAAACTCATTGTCATACTGTAATTTTATGACTTATAAAAAAGGATCCAGAAGGATGCATGTAGTGCCATGTTTGTTCACTTCTTTGCAGATATGCATCTTCTGTGCCAGCTAAATGAACAGCAGTGATGTTTAATAAGTGAGTGCACATGGATTTAGCAATTTTCAGGCTATCACATCTCTGAAGGTGTATTATAAACTCAGCTTTCCCAAAGGTCTGGAGCTCTAAGGAAAGCTGGGTTTAAACAACCATGAAAATTCAGAGGTTTACTATTCACTGAAGGCCTTACAGGGCTTCAAGGTTGTGCTCCTGAGAAGGAAAACTGATACAACACCCACATTGACAAGGAAGGCCAAAGGCAAACTAAAGAGAAAATAAGTGCAGCCTTCTGGGGTCAAGTGGAATCAAAACTGAGCAGGTCAAATTCCTCAAGGTACAAAAAGAGCAACTGGAGGTTGTGTAAGAATAGGAAGTCTCTTGGAGGGCAGGACTATTCTCTCTGACATGTTTCACCCTCGAGATTTCAGTGGATTTTGGAAGAAGAAGAGTTTCTCTTTCTGGAAACAATGCTAATATTTGGAGAGTCTCTTAGTTTCTCCTTCAGGATAGTAATTTACACCACAGGGTAGCTGAGGCAGCATGAGCTATCTGGAAACTCAGCCAATGTATTTAATGTACTTGGCCAATTTCAAAGCAGAACAGAACAACTGCATAAACTAAACCTTGGAAAGCCAAATGGCTGATAAATTGGTGCCTCTGCTGTGAAATAGTCCTCCATCTTTGCAATATCCAAGTATCTCAGAAACATTTCTGGATGTATCTTCACCTTATTACTGCAAGGAATGTGGTCATCCACCTCTGAAAGCTGGGTTGGAGGTGAGGGCAGAGTGAGGTGCTGAGAACTGTGTGTCTAAGACTGGATTGTAGACACACAGGATGTTCTTTGGTGAGACAAGACTGGTATTTCAGCCTTTTGAGACTCTTCCCCCCTTCCTTTTGCATGTGTCCAAAGCATTGGATGGCCCTACAATGTAATCTGTCATGCACAGGGTTTTAACACTTCCTCCCAACCTCCTGAACACATTTGTTGGCAGCTCTCATTGCATTGAAAAGTCCAGCAATGTCAGTGAGATGTGTCCTGCTTTCCTTTGGTACAGACAGGATCTGCTGCCTGTAGCTTGTGTTCGTGTTGAAGCCTTGTTCAGCTGTGCTGTGGCATCTTGCTGGGTGCTGTTCAGACCTGCTTTAATTCAGTTAACAAGCCAATTGCAAGCACAGAATAGTAAGAAAAATAATAAAAAGCCTGAAAGTTACCGGTGTTTAGCAACGTCCTTAGCTGTAACATAGGCAGTGGGCTTTCATGTGCGAATGGTGTATGCTCAAGAAGCCAATAACGTTTGTATTAAAAAGATTACAGAGATTTTTGTCCTGCTGAAATAGGTTTCAAGCTGTGCTGAATCCAATTGCTGTTACATTGACACAGGTACTTAGAAATGATTAAAGTTTTAACAGGCACACAGCCAGATTTTTTTCTTTCTTTAAGAGAATTTTAGTGAACTTGGGGGATACAGTAATCAAACACAGAGAGAAGCCTTTCACTGCTCTTCTAGGATGTTAAAATGTTCATTTTGTCTGACTTGTAAATGCTTCCACTCAGGCCTTGGAGAGGGACTGCCTGGTTTGCTCTCAGGCTCGCTGAAATGTGCAGAGCTGGGCTGCAGCTGGGAACATCTGGCTGCAGTGTGTCACTGGCCAACATACAGCAAGGATGGATGCAGCAAAGCAGGGGAGAGCAGAGCAGGATTCACGTGTGTCTCTGTATGAAATACCAGGTCAGATGAGACTGTTCAGGATGCACTGGCATCCCTCACACACTGCCTCAGCTTCGAGGGAGAACTGCCCCTTCCCTGAGAATGGGCGCTCCCTCTCTCACCTGGGTTTCCCCTCATTCCCACAAGAGCACTTGCTGCTTCCACCCTCTTTTCACAGCTCTTGTGTATGCACGACTCTGCAAGAGCAGAGCCACAAGCTCTTCTCCACTCATTTATGTGGGGTTGGCGGTAAGCTCCTCTGTTCATGGAGATTTGCCCAGCACCTCTTTTGAAATTAAGTTAATAAAGCTGGAACAGAACTAAATGAATCAAGTGCACAGAGAAATTAAACTGACTTTAGATGCAGGAAGGTATGGATTTGCTATTTTTCCAGTGTTAATTTAGCATATATATGCACATGCTTTCATAAAGATGAATTTGAGCAAAGCTAAATTAGATGTCAGAGAGTTGGTAGTGCCAGGAATCTCACCTCCCAGGTGAGCACCAGGAGGTTGTGCCAACGTGCTGCTGTGTGTGCTGAAATCTGTGGGGCAATTCTCAGCCCAAAGATGTTGCTGGACACAAGGGGCTTCTACCCAGCTACAGGGCCTCCATCCCTAAAGCTGCCATTTCCCTTGGGTTAAACAGGACAACCTGGAGAGTAGCTTCACTAGGGGCCTGGGATGAGCACTGCAGCCAACAGGGCTGCTTGACTTTGCCAGATTTGCTGGCCCCTCTGTTTCACTCCACTTAGCACCCCCAGGTCACCTGGAAGCTGGGTGTTGTCTCAGCAGGCTTTACAACCCTCTCCCACCTGGGGAATTTCATCTGCTCCCAGAGGAGCAGGTGACAGATGTTTTTATGATGAGGATGATGTTGCTAAACCGCTAATAGCCAGCTCCCCCTTATCTCCAGGATCCTGGCCTCTTGATAATTACTGCAATTTCCCCAAAGCTTCTTAATTCTTAACACTCACTCCTGTGAGATGTCACTGCAGGTACAAGTTTGTATCTTAGCAGAACCTGAAAACCATGTTAGTCCTGAGCTGGGTATTAGGTGGTAAAGAAGGGCTCTGGCAGAATTAAGAGTGTATGTTTTCAGTCCCCATTTGGATGCCAGGTGAGTAACTGCAAGTCCCTTTTTTTAGTCACGAGGAAGAAGTTTTTTACAATGAGGGTGGTAAAACACTGGGACAGGTTGCCCAGAGAGGTGGTGGATCCCCCATCCCTGGGAACATTCAAGGCCAGGTTGGAACAGGCTCTGAGCAACCTGATCTAGTTGAAGATGTCCCTGCTCACTGCAATGAATTTGGACTAGATGGCCTTTAAAAGTGCCTTCCAACCCAAGCCATTCCATGATTCTATTATTCACTTGGTCTACTATATAGCACTGGTACAGCTTAAATATTAATACTGGCATGTTCAGAAACTGTAAAAAAAAAGACCAAGTTTTATCTGGAGCTCTCTGGTATCCAAGAAAGGTGGTAGATGTGATTACTTAGAAATGTCATTCTAGTGCTGGCCTGGCAAGAAAAAAAAAAATAACATTTTCCTGCAATCACTTTCAAAACCAGACAAACTTTGCTGCAATTGTATCACAAGGAGAAAGCAGATTTCAGAGGTGAAACTACTTGTTCTGTAATTGGCATTTTTGTGATTTAAAATGAGCATATGCCTGGCGAAATGCAACAGTGGGGGTGGCTTGGCAGGAGTGGAAACGTTATTTTGTGCTTGGAAATGATGCCTTGGAAGTTACTCGCCTCTTGGGGATATAGCAAGGCACAATCTTGATCACTGAAAGTGTAGTGAAGCCCCTGGAGCTGCCCAGGGGACTGTGGTCTTTCTTACAGGGCAATTTTGCACCACAAAGGACAGGGCCAGGTGTCTCCTCTTACCTGGGAGCCTTGTGAGCAGCCAGGTGGTGAAACCATTTTTGTGTGTCAGGCAAGGAAAAGATGCTCCTGTCCTGGGGGAGCAACATGTAAAAGCCCCCCAAACGATCACCTGACTGCACCAAGGGCCTTGCACTTTTGTAGACATTTTCAGAGACCTTCAGAAGAGAAATGGGAGGAAATATCTTTGTCCCTCCATCTGCCTGCCTGAAGGAAATGAGACAGAGGAGAAAAAGAAAAGGTTTGGGGTTTCTCCTGATGACAGCATTCTGCAGTAGAAAGGCTTGATGTTTAACATCACCCACCCCCAGTTCCCCTGCAACATTACAATATTACATTCTTAGTAGCCAGGGACGGAAACATTTTAAATTGTTGTTTGAACTTCCTGACGTTAATTTAAAGGATATCAAACCAGAAACTTGGTTTTCTCACAAGTTACTTTTAAAGAAACATCACTTTGGTGGGAAATGTTATAATCTATTTTTATTTATTTATTTGTATTTTCCTCAGTTTGACCAAAAAAAAATTGATTAGTTGGTTTTAATCTCGTTTGACAGTTTTGGGGAAAAGGGGCACTTTGGACTGTTTTCCTGTGAACAATAATCAAAACCAAGGAGAGAGTTCAAGTGTTTGTTTCCTTTTTTGGAAAGGAACCAAAAAAAAAAGCCAGACTAGGTGGATTGGAAAGTGGTTGACTGGAAGGATCTTGAGAAGAAGAAAAGCAGAAAAGCAGTTCCATGTTTTCAAGACAAGATTCACACACAAAAAAAGGATATTTGGTGTTACTGGAGAAAAAACCCTCCTGTTACTGTTTGCTGGAGTGTCTCTTTCGCTGCAGATTCTGCAGTGCTGTCTGCTCTCCCAGCTACTGCTGGGAACAGCTCCTCGAAGTGTTTTTGTGCTCAGCCCTTGCCACAGCCATTTTTCTTTGTTTCTCGGTCTTCTTGGTTTTAGTAGTATTTTTGTTTAGTGCAAGTATTTTCTGTGTATTATTTTCTATGCACTGTGTTTGCCTATTGACCGCCGTAGAAATTGCTGCTGAAATGTTCAGCTGCCTCTTTCCTTCGGCAAGCACCTGCTTTCCAGCATGTGACAAATACTTTCCTTTTTGTATCAGTGAACACTATCAGGAGAAACTGTGTGGATCACGCAATGCAAAAGTCACCTCCTTTTTCAGTTCAGGGGATTGTTTAGATGTGAGATCCAGGTGCTGAAGCAGACCCAGGAGCCGCAGGAGAGGTTGCTCACCTGTGGTGGAGGAGGAGAGTGCAGGGAAAACACCTAATGCAGCCTGCCCACAGGCAGACAGGAACGACTGCAGGAACTGCAGGGGGCTGGTTTTGCACAAGCAGGGATCACTTGCCAGCTGTGACCTTGGGGCTCTGTGCCCTGCTTTGTGCCCGGTAGGGGCTGGGCACAACCTCCCTCCTTCTCCCCACATCGGTGGGCAACAACCAGCTCAGGCTGTCTCTGATACACGGGAGCTACCTCTCTCTTTTCAGGGTACTGTGACTAGACTGCTCCAATATCTCCTCCCCCTCTGGATCACCTGCTCTGTTCAGGGACCTGTCCTCACCCCCTCCCCAAATGAATGCTTGGCTCACCACTCAGCAGAAAATACTGTGTTTATTCTGTGATTTGCAGCCATCAGCAGACCTTTCACATTGAGTTCACAACAGAAAATAAATAAGCCAAGAAGGTGGAACACAGTGGTGTAATTCCTCTTTTAGTTGCAGCGCTGTTGGCTATTCACTACAAACATGTGGGCCAGTATGTGACTCAGTCGTTTTCAAATGGGGTTGCCATGAATTTAGCTGGTCTCTTCTGGCAGTACTGTGCTGCTGTGTTTATATTTGGACAAGTTCCCTAGAGTTCAAAGCTACTGGGACTGACACAAGATTTCTCTGAAAAGTGGATAATGTCTGACTACTCAACACATGGAATATATTTACGTTGCAGAATGAAAGCATTTTCCTGCCTCTCTTTATAGTGAGACACCAGCAACATGCAGTGACAGGACAAGAAGGGATAAGTGAAATCATTTTAATATAGTATCAATGTATGAGAAACCACAAAAGAAAGAAAACATTTTCTGGAAAATTCTGCATATGTATATATTGCATTGAATAGTCTTACAGGAAAATTTACATCAGATACATGATTTTAAATATTTTAAAACACTGATTTGAAGAGGACAACAAATTGATTTCTCTCTTTCTGTACAGACATGGGAGTGTGATTTTCTGTTACTACAGTTTGCTGTTCTTCAGGAAGAGTATTCGTATTCTTCAGCACTGCGGCGTCCAAAATCCATCCAGCCCATGTAGTCTCTGTCATTTATCCTGTGAGTAGGGTCAATGCTCTGTACCCTGTTTCCCATAACTGAGAGTCTTCCAGTGGAACCTAAAGAAAAAATGTTTGGGAGACCAGAGAGTGAGTGGACATATTATCCAAGTTCACCCATTTTCTGATCTGTTCAGATGTCTGCAATAATGGAAACTCTTGGATATAACAGTGGCATTACATGGTCTGCATTGTGTCATTGGAGAAAACATCAAGAGAAATGTTACTGGTAAGGTCCTGAAAGTGGCTTGGATTTTTTTTATTGCAAAATAACCAGATCATTTTCTCCTTCCTGCTGCAGGAGCATTCTGCTCTTGTCTGCCAGGAAGGAATATGGATGCATTTTTCCTTCCTTGTTCACTAGAGAGCCCAAACCATTTTGCACTCTTCCCTGTAAGGCTCTATGCTTGCTTGCTGGTACTGGGGGTGTTGATCTAGATGCCAAAAAAAGCTCTTCTTGAGAGGAGGCTGAAGCCTGAGACACCACAGTCCCATGTTGCTTCAAGAGATATAGATGTAAATACAGGAGCTCTTAGAGTGCAAGTTCAGTAAAAAGCAGGGTAAAGTTATTAATCCCAGGTTTTGTGGAAAAGTGGGAATAGTCCTGAAATGGAGAAAGCTGTATCTGGAATTTATAGCTAGAGATAGCTATTGCTGGAATTATACAGGGCTTATTACTATGTTGGTGATTTTTTTTTAACAGCTTATCCAAATCCTTCATATTTCTGTTCATAGCAAGGTCAGATGCTGATCTATGTTCTTGCCTTATCCTTTCTGTCTTCCTTGCTTAAGGTATCAAAGAGAAATTATTTGCAAGGAAAATTTATGCTTTAGAAATAGGGCTGCACTCCTCTATTTTCACACCATTGTATGATGTGACTAAAAAATGCAGGAAAAGGTAAATGACTTCTGTATTCCCTGAAAACAGATAAAATTGACACATGCCAATAATTAGATTATCTTAAGCCTTGAGTGAGGAACAGATTCAATATATTAGTGTTTAGTGCAGACTGAGGCTTGGGGAATACTTGAACTGATCAAAAAGGAAAAGAAGCCCAATAAAATCCCACAGATCCAAATCCACACAATTCCCTTGCTTACAGTTTCTTGTGGTTTGAAGAAACCCTGGGGACTCTGTGCTTTTATATTTCAAGGTCTTCCTCATGTAATGATTTATAATGAACGTGACTCATTTAAACATAAAGCAACTGCATTGTTTTGTTAGGGATTGCAGAGCAATAGGGCAGCTGAAGGTACAAAAACAACAGAAAAAGCACCGTGTGTAAGACATTTACCTAGAACAAAATGACAACAAATCTAATTATCTCTAGAAAAGAATGTTTACCATTAAATGCTCAAAACCCCTAGAAATTCACATTCATAATTCAAAAAAAATGCAATTAAGTTAATGACAGTGGCTCCTTAGCATTATAACCAGTCAGGGCTAAGGCAGCGCAGAACCGTCACTCAGATTTTGGTGCTTAAGAGACTCCTGAGCCTGTGCCGGGACCTGTGGGCTGTAAAGGCTCCCCTGGTGCCATTACACTCTGGCCTGGCAAGGGCTCCTCAGACAATAGTAAATGTGCATGCCACTGATTTGATAGCTACATCTCTCACACCAGATTCATGCTGAGAGCCTGCAGAGGAATATAACAAAAACCTTGAGTCACAAACAGTGTTTATTTCTTACCAGCACCTTAATTACCTTTCCTCAGACCACCGGAGATTTCCTGTGGATACTGCAGAATCAGCGTACAACAAACATATTCAAAATTGTAGCAGCTCAGCTACAAGGCTGCCATCAAACCCCAATCCCTTCAGAGAACTGAACTCTCTCACCGTTTTACCTGGAAATTCTGTACATAATGAGCCTTTCTATTAATCACAAGGGCAAATGCCACTGGTAACACTAGCAAAAGCCCAGACTCTCTTTCCCTCTAAATGGAATTTTCTACTAAGTGTTATGATTTAGACAGGTTAAAGTGACTAATACAGAGTGTTCTGCAGAGATTTCTGAAGTGCTGCCCAGAACCTTCATGTTAAATGAGAATATAATGTTCTGATGGGAGCACTGTATGCATCGCTATAAATTTAGTAAATAGTTTTTGTCCCTCTGAATCTTCTCTAATGAGCAACAACATCTACAAACTAGAGTCCAGTTGGCCTAGTTACATCACAAGGATCCCATCACCTGCTAGCAGACACTTTGTAGAGTTAATTATATATGTCAATATCACATATACAGGAAATTCTCCCTCGTATTAACATTTATCAAAGAGGCATCTTAAATCCAAAGGGATTTTTTTCCACTTCATCTGGTTAAACTATTTGGAAACGTCAGCCAGATATTTAAGAGTATATAATGGATGCACAAACTAGAACAAGGTGTTCTGTTTCCATGTAGGTGGGCAACAATGACTACCCCAGGGGAAAGTAACAAGGATTCTTGTTTTGTAGACTCCTGCAATAACATCCTTATTCGGTAACAGCTTTAAGAGTAGCACTCAATTACGGAATTTCATATCTGAATTCTCTTTCCTTTAAATTGTATGAACTGCTAAAAGAGGTTCCTTAATGGATATTGTGCAAATTGCTAACATCAGATGAAAGCTCTCAGGCTCCACTGAAAATTATTCTTTTTCTGTTTTTTCTAATATGTCTCTGTTCTAGGTACACAGATGTGCACATAGTGTGTGTATGGCATAAACAAAAAGTAAAAACAAAAACTTGTCCCAAGGGTGTGTATGGCTGCATATGTAATGCATAAAAATGCACGTAGCATCTCTTAATTGCAGACCACCATCAAAGATAAGCATAGGACTTTGCCTGGCATGAGGTCAGCAATGAAGCTACCAGGAGGGGAGGGAAAAGGATCTGCATTGTGTGGAGAGACAGGAGCAGAAGAAGCTCTTCCTTATATAAAGTGAATTTTATCCTAAGCACAGTCTAGGGCTGGGAGTGAATTAATTCCTCAAAGTGAATTTTATCCTAAGCACAGTCTAGAGCTGGGAGTGAATTAATTCCTCAAAGTGAATTTTATCCTAAGCACAGTCTAGGGCTGGGAGTGAATTAATTCCTCAATGTCTGTATGTCCAGGTAATCCTAATTACTGGCTTCTCTTGAAGCTCTCCTTCCTTCTTAGATGCCCTCTTTCCCTGTAGTACAGGGGACAGACTGGAGTGAAACTTCCATAAGTAAACCAAATTTGTGTAGTGGCTTTTGTTGAGCATGGCAGTCAAAAGGCCACAGCAATTGCACTGCCCATGGTGTTACTCTATTGAGATACAGAGCAATACAGAGATGAGCCAGTTCAAAAGGAAAATTGTTTTCTTGGGGAAGTTTCAGTGGTCAATGATTTTGAGTCCTCATTTTTACTGGTAGCACAGATGACATGTGTTTCTGCTTATATAAAATATATACTACAAGATGTCAGCAGGGACAGCTTTATTCCTTCTCTAACGTAATATAATTGTTTCCTCAAGTAATTAATAAATCTAATGATAAGAATTAAGCCCTTTAATGCCATTACTCTACTGGTGCTTCATGTCCTCGCTGTTACACAGTGCCATGGAGGTTTTAAGTAACTGCAAGATTGTGTTCCCAGGCTGTCTGAGACCAAAACCCTATCAGGAATTGATATGTTTTGAAGGAAATGTGCTTTTACTTATCACTCCTTTTAGTTATTGCACTCATAAATATGAATCCTGATGTTTCAAAAGCTTTCACACTTTTGTAATTTCCTCTGGGAACAAGAAAAATCTGGGAACATGAAAAATCCAATACTCAGAAGATTTCCCTGGTACAAGTATTTCTGGTTGAGGTGAGGCTAGATATTTGGACCGTATTTATGCTCAGTAAAATTTTCCTGCTCTTCTAAGTTTAAAAAGGGGAGAGAGGAGTTTAGCTAAATGAAAAAGTTTTAAGAAAATGTAATTACTGTATTTTATCTGAGATATACTGAAAATACCAACAAAATAATAAGGCTATGAAAACAGTAGTTAAAAGCTGGACTATAGCCTGACAGGTAGATAACATCTTCCTCAGATACCTGTACATGACTCTGTCAATGGCTGCTATGTACAAATCATTTTTTTTTTGGGGGGGGAGGGAAGAGTTTTGCAGTAAATAAGAGAAAGCTCCCTACTTCGGGAATAATCAGGCAAAATCTAAACCCTATCTTCTCTAGGAATCATGTTAGATGATGACAGGGTTATCTGAACGCCTACGTATCCCTGCAGGAAGGGCCACTGACACGGAAGCAGCACAGTGAGCAGGCTATACCCAGTACCTTTTCTGGCTTGCTGGAGATACTTGGCCAACAAGGCACCAATGTTGGCTCTTTGGTCGATGCTTCCATCCAGCCGTGCCACGGGTTTCAGCGGCCCAGTGGACGAAGGGGCGCGGATGTGCCGGTGATGTTCTGTCCAGCTCTGCTCGAGCTCAGCAGCCAATGGATTCCCATTGTGAGAGCCCACGGTCTGCTGCCCGAAGCAGCTCACCGAGAGCACAGCCAGGAACACGCAGATGCAAATACCGCTGTACATTGCTGGGGAGGAAGGGAACAAAAGGCTGGTGAAACAACCAGATTTACTACCTTGTATGCTGACCCTAACCTCTTCTGCCATTGGGGGTGCTGGTTTCTGAGCAAACCGGGGTTGTGCTGGGCTTTATTTAAGGTAGCTAGCTGTGGGATCTGTCTTAAGTTGCAAAACATCTATATAAATAGCTAAATATCCCTTGATAAGAGGAAGATACAGTTAATTCATTTTGTTTCTTCCAGCGTGGTATGTGCTATGTCTCCCTAGTCTACTCAATTCTTATTTGCTTTTATTTTTTTGGAAGTTGTATTTCATAAAAACTTGAATGAGATGAATCCATCTTTGTGAACAAAATTTCAGGATTCAAACATTTTGGTATTTTGCCATTGTATTAAAACCTGCTGTTATCACAGTTTTGACAAGTTCTATGAAGAGCCTGTATTCTACCAATCTTCACTGGTTTGAACTTCAGTGTTCAAGAGGTTTCATCTCATCATAAACAAAAAGTAAAAACAAAAACTTGTCCCAAGATAAAAAAAAACCCCAAAATCTAACACTCCTGCCCCAAAGCATTTGATCTAATAGCTGAGATGGTAAAACCTGTTTAGTTAAAAGCCATAAAAAATAAAGAGCAACTTAACGATCTTCTTCATATGAAACAGAAAATTCAGATTTTTACTACTTCCTTAAACTTGTACTGAGCAAAACAATGTTGGTTTACTAAATTGTTTTATCACATAAGCTGAAATAGTATTTTTTCTGGAAACAGAAATTAGTCCCAGTTATTAGGAGAAACAAACTACCTAGTACTTAACGCTATGGGGGTAATTTCCATTTATATATACACATGAATTATCCCAGCTACACGAAAATTTTTGAATCATCTGAGTTCTTTAACAGTACACTGAACATAACCTTTTAATATTAAAAGGCGATAAAATAAAGTTTATTTGCCCAGCATATACACTAGATTGAAAACATTTGCAATGCATAAAACATGGCAGTTTTAAAGTGTTGTTAGGAGACGAATGAAGAAGCTTGTAAGATCACTCAAGCTTGGTTATTAGTGATGTACCCATCCAGGCTGGGTACTTAGAAACGGAAGGTCAGCTGCATCCTTCCAACCTCCCTAATTCCTGTTTTTACATACACCTATATGTATTCATGTCCATGCTATCGACTCCAAAGCCAACATCTGACCGCCGGCTTTTTCCCTTCACAGCCTGCCCAGTGGGGAGCCCACCGCCGGCCAGACCACCGCTCCCTGCATCCTGCGCCCCGCGCTGGGTACCGCGGCCGTCGGGAGCGTCCGGAATTACTCTTTCCACGGCGGACTCGGTGCATTTCGCCCGGCAAACAGCGGGACGCCCTCAGAGCCGCCGCATAGGTAGGTGCCAGGCATCCCCCTTGCCTTTGCACCCCTTCCCCCCACCCAGCAGTGGTGCCGTCAGAGGAGAGTGGCAGGCGCTCCCTACCTTTCCGCTGCGGTTTCCCAAGGTCCGACTCGAGTTGGGAGTAGCGAGTCCCGTGTGTGCCCAGGCAGGGAAGTCAGGGGAGATTCAGCCTCGGCCCCTTAAATAGCGGCGGGCACCGCGGCAGTGTTTACACATCTCTGACGCAGCCGGGGCCGCCGCCCGCTCAGCGCCCCGCTACACCGCCCCCCCGCCCCCGGGACCGGCACCGGGGGGTGTGTGCGCTCCTCGGGGGGAGCGGAGCTCCTTCCCCACGCTCCCTCCCTCCTTCCCGCCGGCCGGCGCCGCAGCGGCGCTGGTTGCGGGGGTGTGCGGGCTCCGCGCGGGGCCGGCCCCCGACGGGCGCTGTCGGCTGGGCACGGAGGAGCGGGAAGCCTAGGCTGGCTTGCAGCTGGGCGTTTAAAAAACGCTCCTGACCGGAGACATTCCCGCACCTCCCGCCCCGGCGAGAGGCTTCAGGTGGGGCTTATGCCCCAGCATAGGCAGCACCGGCCGTCGGAATCCGCTCCCGGGCCGCAGCGGGCCGGCTCGCCCTGACCACGCTCACTGCTGCAGGGACCGCTACCCCTTTCCGCGCACTCCGCCGGGCCGGTGCTTCCTTGCGGCGATCATCGCCAGGTCCACGCAGCAGCCTCGTACACCCTCCCGCCCTCCCGCCTCCTCCTTTTCGGGGGGTGGAGGAAGTCCCCTCAAGCTCGAGTTGCCCGGGCTGCCGCGCCGAGGCCGCAGCGGGACGGGCAGGGTCGGCTGGGACAGCAGTTCCCGCAGCCGTGCGGTCCCGCCCGAAACTCCCCGCAGCGCATCCCCCGGGAACAGCTGCTCCTGGGGACCCAGCGCTGGGCTCCAGCGTCACCGTGCCCAGTCTGTGTCTTAAAGTTTACAGCTTGGAGGCAAGCGAGTCCACCGGTTGCTTTTCCCTCTGCGGGAAGGAAGCCGGGGAGCCCTGAGACACCGAGGCTCCCCTGGGAGCCGCCTGTGCTGCGCGGAGCGTGCGGGGGTGCGGAGCGCCGGCTGGGGCGCGGGGCGCGTGTGTGCTCCTAACCCATGGAAGACAGGGCTCCTGGGAGGGAAAACAGCGCTGCTTCCCCACTCTGTTTCCCGGCGCCGGTCCCGCCGGCCGCACATCGCCCCGCGCACCCCGCCCGCGCCCTTCCCGCCGCGGCCGGCAGAGGGCGATCCAGCTGCACGAGGGAAATAAATCCACGGAAAAGTCACGAAATCCCGTGGCAGGAGGGTGCCAAGAGGCCTGGAAGCGGGGAAAAGCCAGCCTGCCGGCACCTCCTCAGCGCAGGGGGGGACTCTGGCTGCTAGTGGCCAGCGGTGGCCGAGCTGAAGGCGCGGGGAACGCCGAGGCGCCGGCGTTGATGGAGCGGGACGTGCGAGAGAAGGGATGGCGTGGCTACCGCGTCCCGGCGCCCTGGTGGGGCGAGGCTCGGAGGTGGCGGGGATGGCGATGGACCAGCTCTCTCACCGCTTTCCAGCCGCTGACAGGGTGTTGCCGAGTGGGATACGGCACCTGAGCTGCGGGGTGCCTTTCATCTCCCACACCGGTTCTGGCATCGGGCAGAGTTGCCATCCCAGGGTTGTTAAAAAAAAAAATCAAAACCTTTTTTGAAAACAGAAACGTAAGCTGAAGAAGTTTGCCAGGGGAAGGAACAGCCCTGAAATTTTTCCAGCAGGACCTGTCCAAGTGCTAGTATAATAGCTCTGTCTGTCTCTAGGAAAAAAACCAACCAAACAACCAAACACAAAACCAACTAAACCCCAAAACCAAATGGTAATATTCCTGATAATTCAGTTTCCCTATTTTGGCTCGGTGGGAAAAATACTCCCTGCTATTAGAGAATTAAATAGTCAACACTGAATTGAACTGTAGGTGTCTGGGAAGTGTATCACAATCTTTCTGGGAAGACACAATAACAATTCTGATAGAGTCACATCAAGCCCTTGTGAAACTCACTGTAGATAATGAGTTCCCAAGGGACCAGCCCAAAGCTTAACAGGAGAGAAAGATAGAGCACTTACTAATATATGCATATACATAATTCATATCAGAGGGATATAAATATAAGTGCAGGCATTTAAGTCTGACATACTTGCCAGGTTGAACAAATACACACTGTTGGAGTTCATTTATGTTAAGCTGATTTGGAGTATCATTTCACTTATAAATGTATACAGGACTTGACAAATATAGTGAGAGTGTGTGTGTGTGTGCATGTGTGTGTGTCCACATATGTGTGCACACATGTGGCAGTCAAACTCCCTATTTGTGTTCATGAAGAGACAGAAAGGCATCAACATATGAAATGGAATAGAGAAAACAGGAATGATGTCAAGTTATTAAAGTCAGCAGTGCTGCTTGTCAGCAGTGTTTTCTTCAGGGAAAGTTTGAAACTGTGGGCAAGTTGCAGTCCTCGGTAAATATATGTTAATTAATGGCATTTTAGAATTGTTTTGAGCAGAGATAAAATACCAGAAAGCCTGTTCAGCATGAGCAAATATGACATCGGGACTCTGAGGTGAGCTGCCTGCAGAAACGCAGACTTTGTATCATTTTACAGATTGATGTGGCACAAAGAGGAAAGAATTGGGGTTTAATCTGGGGTTCGACCAGTGTTTTCATCATGTGCTGGGTATAGATGTGCACCATGGATGAGTAGAGTGTCAGCCACAGGAGGGCCTTGTGCCACCATCACATATGGGGTAAGGCAGAGGCTGCTCAAGCACATGTCTTCATCATCAGATCACCAGGAAGTATTTTGGCTGCACCAGAGCTTGAGTGATGTTCCAAGAATCCAAGTACACATGCAAAACAAATTTAAACCTAAAGTGAAACCTGCAATGCAGTAAATGCTAATATAGATGTATTCCTGAGGTGGAAGCTGGCTGATACCATAGGTTACATACTGCAGACTTTTTAAAATTCGTTTTCTGGCAAGAGTCAGTTGAGCTGAGTTTATCTAACCTTTTCCCCTTGATAATCAAGATATCTCTATCCTCTATTGCTTTCTCTATTTATTTGCCAAACATTTTCTCCTGTTTAGCTGAGGCAGCAAAAGACAGTGTAGAGCTAAGCATACGTTTTGTGCTGTTCCAGCACAAAGCTGGGAGTTGGGCTTGGAGCAGGAAGGCAGCGTGAGAACAGAGGGATGGAGATACTTTTTTATGTCTGTTCTGCAGTGGGGATGGCTGGCACCACCAATGTAAGTAGAGCACAAGTCATGGTGCTAATGTCTCAATCTCTCTCTGCTGTGAGCTGGAGCAGAGACTGTCTGTGAGTGACAGAGTGGCAGCAAGCTCAGCTCTTTCCTGCAGTGGTAAGCATGCAGGTGCTGTGCAATACTTCCTTTCTGTCCATGTGCATGTGACTTTTGTCTCTACAGGATATGATTTTCTTGGCAATGTGACATAAAATTTGCAGTAGCATGGTTGTCACATGGGCAGCATGGCAACATATACATATTTGATGCCTCTTCTTTTTAGCCAAAACCCCCCCGTATGGATGTTACCCAGTGTTATTGCGTGGCTTTGGATTTCAAGATATTTAAGATGAATACTAAATATAGAACCATATACTGCTAAGTATAAGTATATTGGGACTTAGACCTTGAGGCATAAAGCCAGGTGACTATCCTGTGAGACCAGGTGGCTTCGTGTCCAGCTGTGCAACAAGAAATATATTCTTTCATTTCTGAGTATTTCATCTTTTTCTGATTATTACTCTGCGAGGTTTTTTTACTTTCATCTGGACCCTGACATTTATGGGTAACATTCTGTGCTGCATTGGGTCAAATTAATGTGGGGTATTTAATGCGAAACTGATGGAGTGGCAGTCTGGAGGATTACAGTGAAGTAGGAACAATTGGCAGAGGATAGCAGGAAAGGGAATGGTATGGTTTCCTGGAACTAACAGATGAATTAGTGAATAGATTATTAGGACCAACTGCATGAATTGTAGATGTAAAACAAAGCCTTGAATATATTTTAAGATAGCACATTGTTCTACTGCTAGTTTTGTGGGTGTTGATTCAGACATTATATTTTTGTTATTTAGTTTTAAAAAATATTTTTAATTTTAATTTAGTTATTTCTATCAAAAGGGCTAAATGCTTTCATGGCAGTCTCTTCCCTCTGAATTTTAATCCCACTTGAGAGGAAGGTAAACTCTGCTTGGACCAATTTTGGTCTTGGTCGAGTGAATAGCAGTAAGCAATCGGTGTTCTCTGCTTGAAGAGTGCTGACCTTTCACAAACAGTGCCTCAAACAAATATATTAGTCCTTGACTAACATAACTAAAGGGTCCAGTAGAAGCAGATCAGCAGAACTGGTACTGAGGATGTTTGAACACTCACAGACTGGTCTGCAGTGGAGCAACAACCGGTAATGATCATGGAATTATAAACTGGTTTGGGTTGGAAGGGACCTTAAAGATCTATTTCCAACAATCCTGCCATAAGCAGGGACAGCTTTGACTAGACCATGTTTCTCAAAGCCCCACCCAACCTGGCCTTGAACGCTTTCAGGAGTGAGGCATCCACAACTTATCTGGGCAACCTGTTCCAGTGCTTCACCACCCTCGCAGTAAAGAAATCTGTTTCATGAGTGTACTCCTGGTGAGAACTATATTCACTAATGTAAACTCACTCCTTGTCTTAGAATAACCCCTTATTCTGCAGCTCTGTGAAGAAGGAAAATAAGAGGAAAAATCCCATTTCCTGGCAGAAGGGTTGGATTGTTTAGAAAAATAGATTTCAGCCTGTTTCCCATGAAATTCAGGCAGTTGGTATGTAAGCTCCATAGAGATAAACTGGAAAACTTACTCATATGATTTCTTCAAATTTTGTTCCCCGTGGTTTCAAGAACATATAGTGAAGCAGAACAGAGAAAAATCCAGAGTAATTTTCTAAAAAACTACACAATCCCAAATCACCTGGGTTTTCATACATTTTTTGTTTGGGTTTTTTTCCTCTCTGAAAGACTTAATTGATTTTCTGGGGGAATTTGCTATATATGTCTTCCAAAACAACCTTAGTATAGAGGCTTTAATGGAAGCCAAAAACTGGAAAAGGAAATCAAAGTGCAAGATAAAAATGATAAAGATATGTGAAGTGCTTGTTGCTGGTAAGTTCTCTGTAATTTCAGTAATATTTCGAGAGTTATAGTAGAGCTTCTCTTTCTTATTGTTACCTCAGTTACACGTGCTGCACCTCAAGAGAGTCCTTGGCCTTTTTCAGAGGAGAAATTTTAAACAGACCTTGAGCCTTCTGCCATTCAGACTTGAAGTACTTGCTTCATCAGATTTTTATTATTTTTTTTTTAGAAAGCAGCTGTGATAGAGCTCTTGTCTATGAAAATAAAACACATATTCACAGGTACCGGAATCTGTTTTACATTGATGGGATTGTTTATGGTTTCAAATTATTGTATTTTATTCCATAATCAATATTTCCATTTATGTAGGAGAAACCAGTCCAACACATTTCAATATATATATTAGTTAATTTATTATAAAAATAGACTATTACAGAAAGGAGATACATTGTACCTTTTGTACCTTTTTAAATACTTTGTGCTTTTCAGCTGTTCTTTCCACTTTCCCTGCTGGCACCTGGACAAAATTGTCTTTTCCACTGTGTGGCAGCAAGAGAATCCGGTAGGAGACACTGTTTGCTCCACAGTACTCTCCTTGGAAAGGGAAATGTTCGACTAATCAACTTTATCAAACAATTTAAAATTAAAAAAAGGAAGTTCTGTAAATGACAAGTACAATGTATTAGCTTCTTGTCTTCCGAACATTTGCATTTTTCATCTGTGTTAAAACTAGAATTAGGACTTAAGAATAGCAGAGTAATTTGACACTGGACAGACTGGACAGCCAATAAGGGCTTTTTAGTGTCCTTCAGAAGCAATAATACTTTCTATTTGATATGTCAGTGAATAGGACAGCTGGAGTCTTGTTATTTCATTTCTACTGTTAAATTATGCTTTGTAATATGGAAGAAAAATGAATTAACCTGGATGCAGAGTATGAATTGTTATTCTGACAATTCCTATTTAAATAGAAATGCCACAAATGTCCATGGAAGGTGTAGGTGCTACATTGCTGTTTTGAATGGCTAGAATAGAACAAAAAAATAACTATGTTCTTTGAACACCAACCTTGACTGCATTGCAGAGAACTGAAGAAAGGAATTTGGTATAAGAGTGTTGTAAAGAAGATACATTGAGGTCCAGGGAATTGTCCATTGGATGAAGTCAGGATTCCCCACTTTTTTCAAGACTGCTCCAATACTGATTGCGCAGCAGTATCTCTTGTAAGTACTGAAGGATTGTTACCTGCTGTGTGCCAGGTCTAACAATTATTTTTGCCCTGATATTACCATGTTCAGAAACAACTACTTATGTGATCACAGTAACATAATTAAAGCCTACAGGAGGTCAAATTGATTCAACTTTTTCTGTTCAACTTTTTCAAAGGCTGAGGAAAACTCAGAGCTCTTTAAGAACCTCCCCTCTATCCCTTAGTGAGTGATTCTTCCCTTAAAAAAGCAGACAAAACTCTTCTAAATTAAGATATTTTTCCTGAATTATTAAGTATAAATATATTTTTAAATCACTGGGAACGAAGAACATCTTAACGATTCTATGTTTCTGCAATAGAAAAGAATTATCACCCAGACAGAACAACTAAATCTAAGGGGAATGAATCTTTGAAAGCAGACAAACCTTGATATATACTGCTCATTACTAGGAGCAGCCTGCTGGAGGTGAACTGAGGTAAGAGTGCTAGGAACCTGCTCTGATTTGTGTTTAAGAGAAATCATCTGGCTGTCCAGGAGTGTTGCCATCACAGCTTTGTCCCCATCTGATTGATGGTGGCGGTTGCCTACATTGTTCCACACATTCGGTACCTCATTTTTTGGGATTTGGTGATATGCTCCATGCATAGCTGCTCACATGGGTGCTGTGGTTCCCAGTGTGACCTGTGTGAGGACACAGTTCTTTGGCAGATAATGGCAGTGGGAGGACAGCAACGCAGATACATTATAAGTGTCAGCTTTGTAAGAGCTGTACTACTGTCCTCTTGCTCTAGTAATGCAATAGGGCAACCACTGTTTGGACGTATGTAGGCTCTGTCAAGTGATTGTTGGCCACTTGGTCAGGATAATCCATACCTGAAATGCTCATCAATGTCTGTGTAGTGTTGGATTTGATAATGCTCTTGTTGGACTTACCAGTGACTGCTTTAGATGAGTTGGCATTGTGTGTCATTCTCATAGGAGAGTTCAGGTCATGAACAACATGCTCTCAGATCCTTATTTGCATCCAGTAAAATTGTGTTTAGTCTCTTCAGGCTTGGTGAGGGGGAAAGATTTCAAGTGGGTCAGTAGGATATCAGAAAACATGTTTTCATCTCCAGCCATAAATATTACAATGATAAACTGTTTGATCGAAACATTTGGAAGTGGAATCAGCCACCTCATCCTAGGACACTACTGAACATAAGGTCCAGACTTCACATTAATCAATATCTAATACTTCAGTTATATTTTAACATAATAGAGATATTAGCTCTGGTTAGTTTGTTGCCTTTGTCTAAAAAAACTCTTCCCTCTTATGAGTGTGAGTCACTATCTTGAATTGATTCAAAGACAACCCTTTAATTTTTAAATAATGATGTTAATATAATTGCTAGAACTGTAAGATTAAATTGAAATTTATATCTTCATGGATTTCTTTTTATATCTATGTGTAAGAATAACTCTGAATATTCATTTATCTGGTTAATTTTCATTCATCTGTTCATATTTTCATTACCAGCCAAAACAAAAAGAAAAGAACTTTTCACAAGACTAGCAGAAATTCAATTGATCATGTTCCATAAGAATCATAGTCTCTTGCTGCACATACAGATTTTAGATTTTTTTTTTCTTTGGTGCAAGTTAATTATGTTTTATCTTGATTTTCATTATTTTTCTATTACTTTCCTTGATTATGATATGCCTGATTCTTATTCAGTAGTGAACAGGGTTTCAATCCAAGCCCCCAAGCATGGCTCAAACAAATTACAATATTTAAGCAATGCTATAGTTTGGATGAGTTATACTTCTTATGTCCATGGAATATATCCATAGCAGCTTTCCAACAAGAGAGGAAAAAGAGACTGGCAACAGTCTCTGTGGTGTTCCTTTGTGGAGTTGATGACCAGAGCAGGGTGACTGATGCCTTCTGTATTACCTGTCTTGTCAGTTAGCAGCAAACACAGTTTCACAGATCTTTCCAGACTGTGCTGTGCAGTGGCCAGATTTTATGATACCTTTTTTTTTAAAATACATTTTAAGAGAATTTGCATATAAAATTTGACCTCATTTTGATTAAGGGCCAAATCGTGCTCCTTTAGAACACTGGCAAATAAGAATTTTCATTAAGGCTAAGCAATGATGTGCATATATGTGTGGGTGGCCAGGAAGGAGGTAATGGAGGTTTCCTTGGCACCATGTTTTCTTTACAGTCCATGACACTATTCTTGCTGCTGATTCTCTCCCCATCCTTTTGTTTTTTCCTCTTAAGCTAAACATGTGGGTTTTTTCCGTGCAAAATTAGGTTTTTATTTATACAGAGAGTAAAAGATGCTTCATGTTGAAATGCAGTGGAAAGTTTTACGGAACTGAGTGCTTTGCAAGCAGGTTGCTGTTTTACAGTCTTTGCGGTGTCTGGTATTAAATATTTTGTTAAAAACAAAAGAAAAAGAAAAATCCTCAACTGGGTTTTATTGCTATTAGTATTTTGCCCTGATGAGCCCTGCTACTATGTGGCTAGAGCAAGTTATTTTAAACAATGCCCTGGTGAATTAGGGGCCCACAAACCACTTACTGCAGTGATGTAGACACGTTGAAACTTTGATGCTGATGGTTAAGTGAGGATGGATCCAAGGCAATCTTCATTCTTAAACATTTATGCCTGATTTGGTCTATAATATTGTTTAAAATTACAAATGGATCTAATCTAAATCCCTACCTCTGTAGGCATTCTTGATCTCCGAGGTGTTTTAAATGCTGACAAAGTTCCAGTGTGCTTTGTGAGAAGCTGCACACAAACCTTGAGTATGAATAACAGATATTCCAAAAGCAAATAAGATTTTTGCAGCATGGTTATGTTGTCTCTGAGGTGGTTTACACTGTGAATTATTAGTTTCAATGTTGAAAATAGTGTTGGCTCTGCTTTATGCCTTAGCCAGAAAACTACAATACCAGAAGAAGTGTAGGACATCAATAATCTTGTTGCATGCTGATGTTAGAGATAATATTGCAATTCATTGTTCTTTGCTATCATGGTAAAAGTTTTGTTGGGCTTTTAGTTGTATCTGTTCTACCATACCCCTGGGAACACTTACTGTTAAGAAGGATTTAAGATGTTTTCTTCCAAGTACAAAACTGTGCAAGAGAAAGAAACATTCAATATTCAAAAGACAGACCTATAGACACAAGAAACTGAAAAACATCCTCCTAAAAGTAATAATTCCTTGGGAAGATAGATACAGTGTAAATAGTGTCATGCATTATGCTTTTTGTTTAATACACTGTAAATTAACAGGGTAGGGGATCGATAGGGTGTTTTCATTATGCCATTTTAGGAACAAACTAAATCATATGTCCTAGTCAACTAGTTGTATCTAAGAGCTTATACTGCAAGGCATATCCACTCCCACACCTTTCTCATAAGGTCACTGCAAGCTGTAACTGCTGCAGGCACACTTGGAGAGATTTGAGTGCCTCTGAATGTGAGGACTGTGTGTCACTGGAGAAAATCTCTGTGTCTCTACCTGTGCTCACCATGTCTCTAGTGCGTTTTCACACAGCTCTTTGGCATAGAGCTCTCATTTTCCCTTTGCTTTTGTAACAGTTTTGGTGTCACCTACCCCTGAACCTCCTAAACCTTTTGGTGTTACCCCTAAGGTCAAATGCCATGGGGTTTTCTTTCATAGTTTTCCTAGTTCTTTGACTTGCTTCTTAACTTTTTTAAAGTGGGCTAATTAGATGGAAAGTGACAAATAGTTTGATATCATTTCATAAGACAGTGAAATGTACTAAGTGGGAGAGAAATGGGAGGAAGATCTTCATAGGACTGTCTTATTTTTCTTGCTAGCCCAAGGATGATGAAGCCATCTAGGGCTCATCTTTTTCTCACACAGAAGCAGTAAAGTATCTTGTTTTAATCTTACATAGTTATTTTCTGTCAATGACTAGTAATCTGCTTTGTGCCTGGTACAGACTACAGAACATAACACTAGACTGTGCTCTCTGTCCTTAGCTTAATGTATCTGGAATTATTTGCAAGTCAAAGTTTAAGAAGAATGGGTATTACTACCACATTCAGGCTGTATACAACTTTGCAGATATAAATTCACAACCTCTGTCATTTGCCTTTCCCTCTTTTATTGTGATTCGAAATATGAGCTTGGCTTCACGGCTTTGAAATTAAGTCCATCCATAGAAGCCAGGTAGGGACTGTAGATGCCAAGCTACAGAAGACATCTGTCTGCCACCTCTGAGAAGGAAAAAAGTTAAAAGGCACCCTTGTTCTTTTGTATTGCATTATTCATATGCTCAAAAGAACACAATGCTGACTTCAGATGGCTTTCTCCTCTTTCCGGTTGCTGCAGACTGCTTTCTTTGCAGCCTCTATATAGAAGATAGCCATCTCACTGAGAATTTTAGGTTCTGCTCCAGGAACCAGTAAACTTTTAATTCAACAATATTCTGAGGCATAATTTTCAGTTACCCAAGTCAGTTGTTACTGGGTCAAGCACTCTGTACTAAAGTTCAGCTAATACAATATTTGTTGCTCTTCTATCCACACAGGTATTTGGCTTTGTTTAATTTGTGGTGGTGCCTGGATTAGAGAGTGAAAGTATAATTTTTTTTTTTCTGTAAGAAGACATGAATGACTGGACATGATAAATAATGGAAACTTTTGTAATTGTATCTACATGAATATTTCATATTCTTAAAGCTGTGACTTTATGCCGTGTCTGAGAATACTCTGAAGTATCTAAAAAACTTAATTGTTTGCCTTTGCTCCATCCCTCTCATACTGAAGACACAAGTCCATGGCTGCTTGAGATCACACCATCTTTCAAAAGTTCACTGTGCCTATGGAAAGCCAAACAGCAGACTGTGAATCAGGGCAGTATTTCTCATCCTCTTGGGAGGGGCAAAGGAGAAACAGGAAAATAAAAATGGTGTTTGAGATAGTGGATTTCAGTAATGTTTGAAAACATTTTGTGAGAGTCAGATCTGAAGGGGAAAAAAGAGATGAAGTTAGTTCTCAACTCTTTGGTGAATTAATTTAAGGGTACACTGGAAAGACAAGTGTGTAAATAAACCAAATTGGCTAAATTTTAAGTTCTTCATTGACCTTTAGCACAAGGAAGAAGAATACAGAAGTTGGAGTGTAGGTTAGAGAGCTGGGACAAGTCTCAAAGAAAAAGTATCAGAAGGGTCAGTGACCAAAATGTAATACAGTTAGTGAGGGTCATGAAAAGTGCATTAATTGTAAGACAAAGTTCATGCAGTACTAGATCTGAGGATAAATAGATTAAAAAGGTTAAAATATGAGAAAATGTTTCTTTTGTATTAGTCTTCACTTAAAGCTCAACAGCAATCTTTCACAATTAATACTAATGACAAATGAAGGCAACCTAAGCCTGTAGGGGGTACACGATGCCAGACCATGTTAGATGTATCTGATATTTTAAGATTGATTACAAGTTTTGTCTCTGTTGACCAACTGACCAAAGTTATTTCAGTTGACTTATAGATTCATAAATGACAGAGGACATAGCAGAAGACTGAAATAAACCTAATTTAGTGTTTCTCTCGGAGGACAAGAAGAGTTTGGGGACTTATAACTTTAATCCCCAGAACAAGTACTGTTTCTGAAAAAGTTTTGTAAAAACCTCCACAGCAATGAAATGAATAAAAGCCTTCCCTCTCTCGCCATCCCTTTGCCTCCCTGCAATTGCAAGAGAAGAGAGTGTAATTAAAATGGCAAGAAAGCATCTGATTCTACACAAGTCAATACTTGGTTGTAGCAAGCCCTGTAATTCTGCTTTTTAGAAGAAAAGCATGATTACAATTCCGTAAGCATTAAGAAAACTTTCTGTAGTTTCAGGTGTGGAAATTACCAGCATATTATCCAACACAAATACCAAGCTGACACTTTGAAAAAGCTTCCTGGACTGTCTCGTGTAGGACCATGGTGTTGGGTTCTTGCTGGAGAATGTCTTCCTTTCTTAGGTTTTTGTGTCTGTTTCATATTAAGTATTGCCAGCTTGGTTTTAGGTGCAGAAAGAGTTTAGTCAGCCACATCCAGTAGCACGCATTGAGGCAGGGAGGGGGGTGGGGAAAGGGCAGAGAGGGTGTCCAAGGAATACTGAAGCATATATAAAGAGGAAATCTGCATTCACATATTATCTGATATTGAGCAGGAGATGTGCCACCAAACCTATAACCAAGGTTTATTAAAGGAAGGAGTAAATATTGCATGACGTTCCAGTCATAGATATAGCTGTCTCATTCTTTTTAATAAGCAGAGGAGGTTTATAGTGTTTGCCCAGCCATTTCCCAAGATATGTTTTTCTTACTGGGCTTTGTCACAATGTGACTTTATTGCTTCTTGCTGTCTTAAGGTCCTACCTTGTGTTGTCTATTCTCTGACTGAGATACAGGTGTCAGAAGATCAACTGCTATGAATCAATGGATCTGCAGTGAAACTGCTGCAGGAACATTGATTTACAACAGCCGAATATTGGCTTTTATTCCTCACAAATTGCTGATGTCATTAACTATTGAGAAGTCAAGTTTAAAAAAAAACATATCCACAACACAGACCAGAAAACCACAGTAATTTTAGTTCATAGAAAATGTAAAAAAAAAAAAAAGTAAACATCAAATGAAGGCAAGACACATAAATGGAGACAAGCTGATTTTCCCAGGAGAGTGAGTATTCCAAATGATAAAAATAATGAGCAATGCCTTGATTTGGACATCTACATGAGATTTGAGAGACCTCTGTTTTTCAGCTTGTTTCAAATCAAATTCAATGGGGATTGAAACTTTCTGCAATCTCACTGAATTACCTAGCTGCAGTTATTTTGTTACTTTGTCCCGCTCTAGATTCCATTCTGGATCTGGTCCATTTTAATTAAAATCATTGTTTCTGTAAACATAATTTTTGACAGAACAGCATTCTTCAGTGGGAAGTAACTAACTTTGTAAGTGGGAAGCAATTATCTATACAGTGTAGTCATTATTTTTTGTGTGAGCTCTAATTGTATCCAAATCAGAGCTCATGTAAATCTGGTTTGAGGCAGTATATTTTTGCTCCAGAGCAAGAGAGGATCATTTGCACAAATCACCAAAACCCGTTCTTAGACTTCAGTCTCTTACCCAAATATCAAGATTAATTGTAAAAGGATTGATTACATCTTTGTGTTGAACATTTTTCATCTGCCACTGAAAAGTAAAGCACAATTTGTATCCTTCCTGCTAGGATCTTTCCCTAGCCTGGTTTAATAAATATAGCTGTTTCAAGGAGTTTTCAAGGGCAAAATAAATCTTTCTAGTTTGTGTCTCAACTCAGGAATTTTCTTTCCCCTTTTTTGCAAATGAAACTGATGGTAATTTGAAAATTTTTGTGTTGTATTTCATTGGTAGGTGACAAGATGCTATTTGGGTACCAAATAAGTGAAGGACAATGAGAAGGGAGCATTTGGTGTTCTCTAATGGCTGTGGTTTGTGGGCACTTTTCACTGGACTGCTCTAGTGCAGAAATGGGAATGTATTCCCATTTACCTGTAATGAAAGGTAAGTGGAACTTGCTTTCTCAATCTCTTATTGAAAGAGGGAAGTTGCTTAGCTTATCGCTCTTGATCTAAAGTACCAGGCTTTGCCTGTTGTATTCATTTCTCATTTGCTTTTCAATTCATTCACTATGAAGATGAAAGTTAGGATTACACAAAATGCAGTCCTGTCCTTTTCACAGGCTTCTCATTGCTTTAAATCTGTTGCCACACACTTTTAGTCTTTCTTTCCTGGAGAAGTTAGAATTTGGTTCCTGTCTAGCCAAATAATTTAAAAAAAAACTCTGGTTTTTGTTCAGTTTGGGGGTTTTTTGTGTTCTTTTTCTAAATGAAGACTTTAAAAATTGGGGTATTCATCCAAAAAATCAATATGTCATACAGAAGAAACCTCCCTTTCATAGCTAATACATCTTTTAGGGTTGAATGTGGAACCAATATGTTTGTTAGCAAGAACATAAACACATATATGCCCACACAGATCTTCCTTTGAAAGGAAATGAGATGATGAAGGTGGAGAATTTGGGAATCACACAGATTAAGAGTTCATAGCTGGGCGTTTTTGATGGGGGGAAGCAACTCTGTTTTTGTTTGAATGATGAAGGTTTAGTTTATTAGCCTAATAAAATGGGGATGTGGGTAGTTAGAGACCCCTTGCTGTGATCAGAGTGCTATTTTTTTAAGTTCTGTAAAACACATTCAGGAGAGGTTAACAAATGTCTTAGGGAGCTCACAGCAAGACTATGAAGACAATCTATGTTACTTAAAGGTCAGGAATTGAACAGAGACATGAATAATATGTGAAGCTCACATTCTGAATGAGTTAGCTTTTAAGAGATTAAACAAAAAAAGGGCAGTCAATGAATGGATGGCACTCAATGACAATGGAAAATTATTTTTAAAAGATTTAAAATGGATCAGAAAGTGAAAACAAATCTATTGACAATGAAAACAAATCTCTTAAGACAGTGAAAAGAGAGCTGGAGGAAAAAAAACCTTGTTAGCTCAAACTCTGCCTTTAGCCATAACTCCAAATATCTGGGCTTCTTTCTTTTCCCTGCTGCTTCTCTGTCCTAATGACAGCGGTGATCATTTGATTCTAAAGATCTCCACTGAAAATCAGGCTTTGGCAAGAATGATGGAGGATTCTTTCAGTCTCTTAAGAGACTGAAGCTAGAAACAGAGAGTTCCTGACAAAACTCCTGCTAGGGCTGTTTCTATTCTCATTGCTGTTTGCTTTATTTCTTCACTTTAGAGAAATGACTGGGGAAATGAAAAAATGACAGATTTGCTGCCATTGAAAGGATGACTATAAGTCTTAAAGTGCTGACTATCCTCACATGGTATTTGGTGCATATTGTTACTTCTCCTCATTTCAGCATTAATAGTCTGCTGAGCTGTAGATTGCACACCACAATGGGATAGTTTGTGAGTAATTTTGAAAGCCAAATGTTTTCTTGAGGAAGTGGATCTACCTTACATGTATCTGCATCATGCTGTTCGTAGAAGTGATTTTTCTTAAAGAGTTTGAATCAAACCAGCACACGGTCTGCCAACACTTTGAAATGTTATTGAGCCATACAAAAATAGTTGAAGATGACTTGTCAGTAAA
>JAWWLV010000088.1:44595717-44611844 GCA_035041135.1 Platyrinchus mystaceus | reverse complement strand
AACCAGCACACGGTCTGCCAACACTTTGAAATGTTATTGAGCCATACAAAAATAGTTGAAGATGACTTGTCAGTAAACATAAGAAAACAGCATTCAATAAAATAAAGCTAGTTAACCATCATTATGAGTGTAATGGGGAATTAAAACCAATTTGCCTGATCCTCAGCAGCTTTTTTTTGGGCTTGTTGTTGGTGGGTTTTTTGGGGTTTTTTTCCCCCTAAGGATACCTAGCCAGCTCTTTTGACAGATGAAGCACAGCATAGTTCTTTCCAAAATTCCATGAATTCTGTAGCTGGACATCTATGAATTCACTAGTGCTATGGAAAAAATAACTAGATAAGAAACTATTAACTTTTGTTTCCACTATAAAACTTCAAATCACGACTGAAAGTATTACACTGCCTGTTTGAAATCCAAAAAACCCAAAGTGGCTCATAGTACCACTGTGACATATAACTTTACTATGGAACTTCTTGCCACAGGATATTGTGGATTCTAAGAGTTTGCTTAGGTATAAAGAACAAGTGTACAAGTTTTCAGAACTATCTGTGCAGGTCTATTAAATGTGAAGACTTTACTCTAGCTCTAGAAATCCCCGATTCCCCAATTATTTATGATTTGGAAACATAGCGAGACATATTTGCCCAGTTCTGTCTTGTGTCAGAGATACAGTATTATTGGATACAGAGTACTACACTGGGTGAACCTTTGTTCTGGCACAGCACAATGTGGCAATTTTAATGTCAGCCAATCCTGGATTTTTGCTTAATACTATGTCCTAGATGCATGGTGTTCCTTTTTATTTTTTCCATTTGTCTATTTGTCAAGAAGCCAAGTACTAACACTGGGTGTGTTTTGGGAAGGTTGTCTACTAATCTAGAATTTTAAAAGGGTATTTTTCAAAAATATCAGAGCTGTCACATGAATTCAGTTACTGGATGCCCAAAACTTGATGCCAGATCTTCCTCAAATTACTCTTTAAGAGTAGTAGGTAGAACAGAAGAAACTCTTCTACAAATTTTAAGACAAATCACGAGTCTTTTGGTGACTTTAGTGCTGTATCAGGACATTTCTAGGTTCTGCTTTACAAGATTATCCCAGTTTACCAACTGCAGATATAGTCCTGCTGTAACTAATTCTGGAATACTGGAGTAGCTCTGTTCTTGAAATCATTCAGAGCATAATTAATTCCACTGTGTGGTAAGTATACTTTTGTTACTCTGTACCATACTGCACCAAAGAAAGACACACAAGTGTTTTGAAATGTAGCATATGTAAAATAGAGAATGTAAAACTCTTATTTATCATGTTTTCTTTGTCAGCTACACTGTATGTTTGATATATTTAATTCTGTACTCTAAGTATAAAGGCATGCAAGTAAACTGGGTGCTGATTTCTGTATCAATAACCTGATCCATCACCTAACGGAATGAGGAGATTAGTATTCAGTGCTTCCCTGTTGTAACATTGTCCTGAGTTTTACATTCTGTCCATCTTAAAGGAGAAAGACTGAATGCCACAGTGGGGTGCATGTACTTGGTTACCTGCTCCCTCATCATTCCTTCACTAGCTTTGTCTCCAAGACCTCAGACACGGGATCATAAGGCCAGATGTCTGTTCTCCCGCTTATGCTGCATGCAGTATGATATCATCCACCTTTTATCACTCTAAACTTACTGTCTTCTGAGTCAAAAACTTCAAAGTGTTTTTCTTCAACTGTCTTTTTGTTTCCCTTTGGGTTTTGCTTCTTAGTATTCTATACATTATGCTTTATAGACATGACGTCTTTCAAAGTTGTTGCCTTAACAGCGTGTTTTGACCTGGCAGTGTCTGTGCCCCAGGAAATTCTGACTGCTGTACTGATTCTGAATGAGTGGGGGTTTTCTCTTTGATATTCTGGAATTTCCTAGCAAAAAAAATACTTCTGTATTTTCTAGTCTTAGCACACCAGTACAGTGTCACATCCTAAGGCTGGGGCATCAGGGGCAGTTGAAGTGTGGCTGTGTCTTCTGAGTGGTAGCAGCACCATGTTGGCATGAGGACTGCTGGAAAACCCAGGTCTTCTGTTGGAAATGTTACTGGTTGGGAAGGCTGCAGGAACCAATGCCATCATATTGTCTTGGGTCCTCGCTGCACATCCCTGCTGACCCAGCTGGCGTCAAGATGGCTTCCAAGGACAACAGGGTTGTATGATGATGAAAAGCTGGTCCTGGACTTCCCTTCTCTTGAATTTACTAAACCACGTCCATGAGGATCTTCTCTAGTTAAAGATTTTGGTTAGTGGCCTGTAGGCTGTTTATCTCTCGTTGAAACTGATTTTTTCTTTTGTACCTTATGACTGAGTTTGGAACAAGGATTTGGGAGGTTCCTTCTTTGGGGCCATTGCTGATCCTCTACAAGTGAAGTTATCTCAGGTGAGCTCCCCCATCACCCTCCTGTCCTCCCTTTTGTTTTTGAATAGGCCCTGGGAGGACAAAAAAAATTCTTCATGAACATTCTCAGGAATAAACAGGAAGAGACAATAACCTCTAATGGTTTACAAAGGCTTATATAATAAAAACATTAAAGAATAGTGAAAGAGGTAGCACTAACTCCTTAAATCAGCTTTTAAAGTAGCAAACAGTTGAGTGCATTTTAAAGTTTAACTTTAATCACTGGATCGTGGCTCTATTCCCAGCAGAGAAATAAACAAAATAACTTGTTAATGGGTTCTGAAAAATTCAGATTTGCTTTCTGATACTTTATTTCTACTTGGGGAAAAAAAAATGATTCCTCAAGTCATCAGTTTTATTCTGAGATTAAATGGGATAGAGAACCTGAGGAGTCCGAATAAACAAGTCCACAATTGCACATTAATACACAGGGGCTGCTGCCTTGTGAGGGGACAGGACTATTGGCTTCCTTTATTTTCCTCTAATGTCCTATTAGTCATTTGTGAAGGTATGTATGTCAGAAAGGACTTGATTCTCTCTCCTTTCTGAGCCTGATGGACACTTCTGTGCCCTTGCTGTTCCTGGTTTTCTGCAGAGAGTGTGGATATGGGAGGTCTGGACTTCAACCCTCACACTGGTGTTTTTAAGCATGAAGCTTAGGATTTATTTTATGTACTCTGCAAGGTTAGCACGGAGGCTGAGGATGGTGGACAGTATGATAGTCTGGGAGGACAGGCTAGGGCACAAAGCCAGCCTGATGTGATCCTGTCCCTGGCACTGACTGGTTGGACTAAGGAGTGAAGACATGTGCAAGCTATATATATCCAAGCAGCAGCACATGCTGATGGTCTCCCAGATGAAGGTGTCCAGTTATGGGCTCTCCAGTATAAGAGAAAGATGGAGACACTAGAGAGAGTTTGGAGAAGGACGATTAAGGTGTTTAGGGGACCAGAGCATTTTTCCTATGAAGAAAGGCTGAGTGAGCTGGGGTGGTTCAGCCTAGAAAAGAGATGGCTCAAAGGGATCTTATTGAAATACATAAATACCTTAGAGGAGGGCACACAGAGGACAAAGCCAGATGCTTTCCAGTGGTGCCCAGTGACAAGACCAGTGGCAGTGGGCACAAACTGAAACACAGGCAGTTATCCCTGAACATGAGGAAACATTTTTTTTTACTATGAGGGTGGCTGAGCACTAGCACAGGTTGCCCAGAGAGATTGTGGAGTCTCCATCCTTGGAGATAGTCAAAAGACATCTGGACATGGACCTGGGCAACTCACTCTAGTTGACCCTACTTGAGCAGAAGGATTGGACCAAATGACCTCCAGATGTCCCTTCCAACCTCATCCATTCTCTGATCTGTGATTTATATTACTAAATGAAAAGATCCACAGCTAGTTTTCTGACTCTCAGGCAAGTGATATAGCACAGGTCATGCCCATAACCAGCTAAATTATCTTCCCCCTGCTGAACACAGTGGCTTCAACTGTGCTGTGTACTGGGATCAGTCTCTGGTGAATGCTCCCTTCTGAGAAGTCAGAGTGGCTTATAGGTGGCCAAAGCCAAAACTATGCCTGGCAGTGTACTAATGAGCTGGACTGCATCAATGCCTGTGGGACTGCTTGAGCCTAGGATCACTGTATGTTTGGTTTGCTAACAAAAACATAGCCAATCAAACTCATGCTCCATATTCCAACCACAGTGAGGAAATCATAGTTACCAAGAGATTTCTAGATATTAGTTTTTTCGCTCTGCATTTGTTCTTTATTCATAGATATTAGAACCATCCTGCTTTCTGCCTTGTCTCTCCAGAATTCATCCCTCTCCATAGCCTGGGCTTCCTGGTGCTTTCCTGATCCCGTCTAGGGGTTTTGCCAGTGCTTTCACTGACCATCATTCCGTTCAAGCAATTTTACTGGAAGTGTGGTGCTGAGGCACCTGTTTTCTTTATCAGGTATCTGAGACTGTGTAGCACTGCCCCGGGATTTACTAGTTGGTTTCTGCTGTGTGGGGAATTGATTGCAAAGGTGTGAAGAAAGTCAATTACATTCCTAATGGGTACTCACTGGGGAGGTTAATGCTGGCACAGCTTCCCAGCTGCTGCCCCTCCACGGCTGCGAGAGAGGAGGGGAGAAATTCAGGAAGAGAAAGGCAATGAAAAGAAACCATGGAAAAAATGAGGCAAATATAAAAGCAGAAGGAGCAGAAGAAAGAATAGAAAGAGGAAGGTAATACTATAAAAAGAAACAAGTGCTAGAAAGAAATTTGTGTCTAGCAGAACAGAGAAAGGAAACAGAAAAATGTAATAGGAAAAGCATATATATATGGAAAAGAAAGGGGAAAAAGAAAATGTGTCCTTTTTTAACATTCTTTTTCCTCTAAGCACTGTGTAAACAGCTACATCCTTAGATTTGTGTTTTACAGTAGCTCTAAAACACATTTTATAACTTTCAACAGCATTCTGGCTGAAACAGAAGGAGCTTGTGGCATTTTTCTTCTTTTCTGTCCCCCAGTGCCCTCTCAACATTTCCTATATTCTCCTGACAGGAGGCAGAAGGGTTATTTGGCACCATTTGCCCACTAGATTAAGTGCAAATGCATTTTGGCAGTGATTCCTGGTAAACTGCATATGTTTTGCACATGGCCCCTTTCCTATAAAGTTTTGGGTAATATTCTGCTAGTTTTCTCTCATGTGTGTTTCCTTTCCCTGTGTAGCCAGAATGTGTGAGCATGAGCATTGGTATAGTGTTTATCTTTTGCTAGTTTAGAATATGTTTATAGCTCACCCATGCTCATATATGTTTTTGCCTCCCTCTTCTTTGCCTCATCTGTAGAATTATTTTTTTTTTCCTGGTGCTACATGTAAATAGGTTAAAAGATTTTTTTTGTTGTTTTTAACAAAAGTAATTTACATTGCTAATGTGTTGAAAATTACTTTAAGTAAGTAACAAGAACATTATTGTGATTTTTTGTATTTACTTTCACAGCATTAACAGTATAAGGACATGACTGAATAATTAATGTAAGTTTTACTAAGGCATTTTCCCAAGCAACCAAAAGCTTTCCTAATGGTTTGCCTCGACAGTGATTCCAGTCTCTGCTTGGAATGTTTGATTTGCAGTAATCTACCGCTGTGCTAATGGGGTTTTCTTTCATAGCTGTCTTAGTCATATAAAATCATTGCCCTACCTGTGATATATACTTTCCCTTCTTTGGCTCTGTCAATTCATATGAATATTTCATGCTGCTGCAGGTTGATCTGGATGTTTGCATTAGTGAACACCCTTTTCTCTTTGACTTTACAACTCTGATACTCAATCAGCTCTGCTAATTTTAAAGAAAAACTCTACTCAGTTTCCATGTATTTTTTTCTGCTGTAGACAAGCCATATGTAGACAATGCACCCAATTTCAGCTTTATCTTCTTATCTCCATTGTCATCTATCTGACTATTTGGTTTATGTGGCAAGATTTTGGGAGTGGGGTTACTACAGGGGCGACTTCTGTAAGGAGAGACCAGGGGCTAACCCATATTGGAGAGAGACAGTTCCAGACAACCCTAAAATGAACCCACTGCTGACCAAAGCTGAGCCCATCAGCGACGCTGGTAGCACTGCTATGATAACTCATTTAAGAAAGTGTAAAAAACATTGTAGAGCAATTGTGAGAGAGGAGTAAAATGGAAGAGAAACAGTCCTGTGGAACCAAGGTCAAAGAAGGATGAGAGGGAGGAGGCGTTCCAGCCACCAGAGCAGTAATTTCTCTGCAGCCTATGGCAATACCATAATGAAATAGGTTGTAATCCTGCAGGCCACAGAGTAGGTGGATGTGTCCTGAAGGAAGCTGCAGGCCAAGGAGACCACACACTGGAGCAGTCTCCTAGCAGAAGCTGAAGCCTGTGAAGAGGAAGCCACAAAGGAGCACATTTTCTGTCAGGACCTGTGGTCCATGGGGAGGGACCCATGCTGGAGCAGTCTATTCCTGAAGGACTGCACCCCATGGAAAGGACCCATGATGCAGCAGTTCTGCAAGAACTGCAAGGCATGAGCAGGACCCACATTGGAGCAGTTAGTGAAGGACTGTATCCTGTGGGAGGAATTCCATGCTGGAACAGGGAACAGTGTGAGGAGAAAAGGGCAGCAGAGATGAATTGTTATGAACTGACCACAGCCTCCACTCCTCATGCCCTGGCACCTCTCAGGGCAAATTGAGTGGCAGAAAAGTTAGGAGTGAAGTTGAGCCTGGGAGTGGGAGGAGCATGGTTTTTGTTTTATGTTTTTTTGGAGGGTGGTATGTTTCTCAGCATCCTACTCTGTTTTTAGTTGGTAATGAAGTAAATTAATCTCCAAGCCAAGTTGGTTTTGACCGTGATGGTAATTGACGAGTGATCTCCCTGTTCTTATCTCAACTCTAGATTTGTCATCCTGCTTCCTCCCAGTCATGCTATGGAGAGGGTGTGAGAGAGTGGCTTGGTGGGCACCTGTCAGCCAACCAAGATTAACCCACCACTTTCACCTGAAATTGTCCCTTGTGGTCTTTTAGGCAGACTTTATTTATGGTTTTACTTTATTGAATATTTACAAAGAAATGTAATCCACTGTCAAGGGAATATGTATGTTTTCTCACCCCCTTTTTTGCACTTTATATTTTAATACAGAGAAAAGATGAACAGAAATTCATGGGTTTTGGCACCTGATTTGAGTTTGTGTAAAATCTGATGATCCCCTTCTAACTTACCCTGAGCAATATGCAGAAAAATGTGGCTGCAGAAAGGCTTGTTCCTATAGCATTTGTGTCTGTTTCAGCCTGAAGTATACCTTGCAACACTAGAACTAATTATCTGGGCTGAAATCTCTACTTACTCTGATGCATCTCTTAAATCCCCCACATCAGGTACTCCATTAATTCTGTCCTTCTCACTTTCTTTGACATTCTCATACAGGGCAAGGAGCAGTGGTGTTACAGTGTTTGTGACACATTAACTGCTAATCATAACATCTACTTTTAACTGAGACAGCCGTGCAATATTTTAGATGAGATTAAACGGGATGAAATGAAAACCATCTGAAAGGGGTCTCTGCTCCCAACAATCTATATTTGCTTGCAGCAAAGGTTGTGTGCCAAAATACTGTCTGAAACCAAAATATCCTGGTACTGCTTGGTGAGGGGAGAGGAGCTATTCCAGGCAAAAAATTGCTTATGTTGAGTATTTGAATCACAGCCTTTTTCTGCTGAAAAATAAGCTCTGTAGTTGTAGTTAACCAACGAAACCTGCAAAACTCTTTCTTCCCTCGGAAGTCTTGGAATGAAATCGAATTAAATGGAATGAAAGAATACGCACTGCCTTTCTCAGATTTCCATGAACTCAAACTAGACTCATGGTCTGTAAAGCTATAAGTCCCTCCATGTGTCACCCAAATTACAGAGCAAGCGATTACATCCAGTGAACAGGCTGAGCTGTGGGGACAAAAATGTCTGGGTGTCTGTCTCTCTTTTGTTGTGGATTCTCCAGCGCCTAGTAAAGGCTGAGACAATGTTTTAGATAGGAAGAGCTAAAAATCAAGCTCAAATGAATCTGCAGAACAGGTCTGCAGCTGGCTTATAGATCCTCTTCCTCTCAGTGAAAGCCAGGCCCTCAATGATGTGTCCATGGTCTTTAAGCAGTACCAAGATATAGAATGAGGTACTTTAGATGTAATAATTTCTTGCTGTGTAGTGATTCACCCTAGCTGGCTGTTGCCTGTTGTCAAATGCTGAAAATGGAGGCTCCTTTTTGGAACGGATCTGCCTTATTCTTGTTTACTAGCAAGTATTTCAGGCTCAGACCAGAAAGCTGCAGTTGAATGGAGTGTGAGTGAGCATATGGCGGGTAAAGCAGTTTGTTTCAGGGTTCACAACTACACACAAGAATGAGGCATTAAATCTGAGGCTCTAAAATCATATGAGGATTCCCACTTGTGATGTCGGTGTGAGATAATGGCTTCAGTTGCTTGAAACTGAGCACATTTTGATAGCAAGTGAAGGAATGAGGAGGAGGTAAAGAGAGCTTCTTGTGTGAAAGCACTAGTATGCTCCAGAAGTTGTGGAGACTTTTAAATCTCCGGTTCACTCCCAAGTGACTTGATTTTAATAGTCTGTCCAAACCAAATTGATATTCATTTCAAGTCCTTCAGGGCATTCAGATTCCACAAGCATTTGTTGTGCTACCTAATTAATTTGAAAGACTGTGCTTAATCCCAAGAATAAATTGATGAAGTTTTATAATGGCTGACAACAAAGCTGTAGGTGCTCAAATAAAATAAGTAGAGAAAGTCACAAATACATTAATTTTCTAAGGGAATCAGTGCAAAAGACTTAAGCAGTGCTCGGTAAACTTTTATATTACATCAGGCTCTCGTTTAGAGTAGAAGTTGTTTAAGTTCATTAATTCTGAGTGCAGTGCAGCCACTGGTCTCCTATCTTACTTTCTTATGAAGATTTACCAGAGGAGCAAGAGAGCTGAATTCCCTTTCCCAATTAGTACTACCCCATGCAACATGGGAAACCTACCCACAGCACTTTCTGTCTCATCTAGCATCTATGGAGTGACTACATCAGTGGACAAGGGAAGAGCTAAGGGTGCTAAGGGTGTCATCTATCTGGAGTTCTATGAGGTCTTTGACACAGTCTCCCACAGCATCCTTCTTACTAACTGAATTAACTTGGAGTGTTCACAGTGAGTTGTCTTAGTGACCATACATCAGCTATGGAGCATTGTATTTTCTGGGGTGATGTTCTGCTTGCCACATATACAAGGAACATGACAAGTGCATCATAGACCTTCCTTCTGCCTGTCTGCCTTTTTAAATCATGAATGCAGAAGGGGAAGAGGGTATAATATCCACTTGGGTCTCATCCCACTTAGGGTCAAGGCCTACTTGAATCTTGAAGATGGGAAGCATGACCATGCTCTGCAATTTAGCCATAATCTGTGAGAGCTACATATTTTCCAGTGCAACACTTTTCATGTCCCATGGCACTTACTAGAGAAGCAGTACAACAACCAAGATTTGAGTTGGCCTTGAGTTCCTCCCAGGGTGTGCTCATGGTAGACTGGGATTCCTGCTAACGACCAGCAATGTGTCCCTCGAGCAGCAGGGGCCGATCCTTCTTCGTAAGGGAGAAGAAGATGGGAATGAGCAAAACAGTAAGGCAAGGCAGGGGCAGGTGCTTCTGCTCAAACTCCTTGCAGCTGAGCTCCAAGGCTGGCCAAGTCTACTCAAACAGGTCTGTCTTCTCAGGAAACTGGCCTTAAGTGCAGGCAGCTCAACTCCCAGGATGAGTAAAGTGTGTGCTCCAGACTGCACTGTGCAAGCATATGCTCACAGCCTCAGACAAATATTGTTGCCCTTAACTGGTCTGGAAGATTTGCTGATGGTGCATCTTGTTCTGTCATTTAAGTTGTATAAGATACTGAGTATTAACATAAGCAATAATCTGACTGTGGCTGGGACATTGAGGGCACTAATAGTCCTTAGTCTCCCTGACCAGCCTCACCTGTGACCTCCATCCATACCTTCTGCCCGTAATCCCAGGAGCTCCATTTGATCTTAGGCTTGGGCCTTTAGCCCTACCCTGAGCTGTGTAACAGGTACACCTGTCTCCAGTCTTGTTTCTGGTTTTGCTTTCTTGAGGGCTTCTAGGTCAGTATTTTAGGTAGTCCTTTGTCTTAAACGGACATTGGACCCACTTTGCAACATCACCTCTAGCACTGTCTGGCCTGACCTGCTGTATGGGTTCCCAGGTCAGACTCTGGACCTGGTTCATTACCTTGCCTTGTCTGAGACTGTAAAAAGACTCTGTTATTACCACCATGGATGCCTACCATGTTGGAACCCTCTTGGGAACATAAATACCTTGGTGAGTGAAGGCACTTCCAGTGTTGTGGTCATCTTTGATTCCTGACTTGTTATTCTCTGTGGAGCTGTTCTGCTCTCACTGTTCTCCTACAAGTAAAATGAAACTGGAGAATTTTCAATTTTATTCTCCTTTTTTTTTTTTTAGTATATAGTTCAAATAGTTTAGGATGTCCTTTTATACATAAAAAGAACAGTGCAAAACTTTCCTATTTCTTAGTCTTTCAAACCAGCAGCCCAATTTGTGGTTTCAGTTTTGAATTTTGACCACGAGGTGTGATGGACAGAAGCGTGGATCTAGCAAATATTCTTGATTTCTGTGTTCATGACACTAAATTCAAGCAGAATTAACTGAAAAATGAAAATGGTCACTGCAGAAGAATATGCCCAGAAGGGCTCTTGCTTTGTACCAAAATTTTTTCTTGAGAGGGTTGCAAAGATAATTAGCATTAGCCTAATTGCCCTGTTGAAGTCAAAATGTAAGGCCGAGTTTGGTTATGGACAGTTTATGGCAAGTAAGAACTTGTTATGGTGCAGGAATACTGCTGTTTTCTGCAGGCAAAATGTTTTTACTGGACTCTGAGCTCATGACAATGTACTCAATACAGCAAAAGCTCTGCAACCAAACCACTGTGATTTTTGTCAGTAAAACTGACATTGCTTGAAAAAATTCTGCAGCTCATCCTGTCTCTAGGCTAATGTCTCCATTAGCTTCTCTACCATAAATTTTCAGAGAGTGATTGGTGTGCAAGAAAAATTGGCTTTACAGAAATAGGGGGGAATTTAAGAGCTGGTGAAGGACCCAGGTGTCCTCTACACATTTGCTTTAGCAAACCTCAAAGATACTTCAATTCTCCAAAAAGAGAAGCAGGGGCTAGGAGAGTTGCAGAAAGCAGAACCTTAGCTTAAAATATATGACAGGAAATCCTTGGTGAGGCTGAGTATGCAGTCCTTACAGCATCTCCTCATGGGCAGAAGAAGGAGATAACTTGTATGAAACGCAAGGGAAAAGGGCAGTTATGGAAAGAACATAAAGAACAGCAGAGCAAAGCTGAGGTGGAGGAATACTGGGTGACTTTGATGTGAGAAGCTTGGTGGGGAGAGGTAGAAAAAGGCTTGCTATAGGAGAAGACTGGGGCACAGACAGCTCTTTCTGGAAAGGTTAGTGGGAACAAATTTGCTCTCTATCATGAGGGACAAAAAAATGATTTTATGTGGAGTACATGAGCACAGGGACTCCTGATTTGTGAAACTGGATTTTGAAACTGGAGCCTGGGTTAATGAGAATGATAGAGCACTGGTGTAAGGGCAAACACTGTAGTGACTGAGATTCAGCACAGTGAAAAGGAAGGGGTGGTAGGGGAGGTATGGAAAAATAGGAAAGCAGCCCCTACAGAGAGCTAGGCAGGGATGAATCCTGTTTAGATAGTCATATTCAGGGATATATGAATGTTTTGACAGTGGTGGGCTGTAGTTTTGCTTCTGCTAACACTTTGTGATTAGGAGGTTGTCAGTTCTGGTACTTACATAAATGTGTATTGCCCTAGTGTCAGATTTTCTTCATTGTCCTATACTTCATTTCTTGGCAGATGTGATTTTCAAAACTTCCTTGCAAACGTGGAAATCCATTGTAAATAATGTCCTCCTGGATCTGCTGAGGCAGAAAGGTTCATCAGTAGTGCAGTTAAAGTAATAGTGAAAAGATAATTTGGGGCAGGAAAAAACATTTAACTATGTTTTAAACTGTCAGCGTTTATCTTCACACCATTTTCTGTCTTAGTATTTAAAGTAATTATCAACCCATGTTTCAGCCATACCTAGTGACAGTTTCCAAACTATGAGTCTAATTATTCAGTTCTTCTTATTCCAGATCTATCTATGTTTGTGTACACAGAAGAAACTGTTATTTTGGAGCAATTTATTCACTGAAAGTTTAGGAAAGAAACTTGCGTGAGTAGAATTTTTAAGAGAACTTAAGAAAAAAAGCCCTGTGGTTTTGAAATATTATGTAATGCTGAAACTTTTATGAAATCAATTTTCTGCAATTACAGTAATATTTGGGGGGGGAGGGACTAAGTAAGCAAGCTGAGATACCAATGTCAAAAACTAGTCTTCTTTCCTATTGGTCCAAAAGGTTCAGCTCAGTGAGTCAAATTATCACAACAGTGGCACTGAGCACTGTCCGGTAGCTTAGCACCTTGCCTTGTGGCCAGGTTGCTTTGCTTTTGGTACTTCACCCAAGCAGCCTCTCCCTGAGGCCCTGTCTATTTTCACTAATGGACTGTGAAGTGTAAGGAGACCACCTCTTCTGGTAGAGCCCCTCGAGCACTGTCCTTCTCTGTGTAGGTGGCACTTGGCCGTGTCAATACAAATGTCATAGAAACACTCTGATGTCTCTCTTGATCTTCCTGTTATTGTTTGAATAGACTTGCTTTGGTTGCATGTGTAACTATCCCTCCCTACTCCCTACACGTTCCCTCCCCCATCTCCCCCATGCTACCTTCCCCTCTCCCCCCAAAAAAGGCCACTACTTCCCTACTTCACTAAGTGGGAAGATCACACGAAGGAATGGAAACTGCAAGCTGATTCTGATTTCTTTCTCATGCTGGTGGAAAAGTTGATTCATGGTGTGAAAGGAGGAGAAGGAGAAATTTAAGATGGACAGGATCTCTGTTGCCTTCTTGAGAAAGGTCCCTGTGTGGAGGGCAGGATGTTACAGGATTTGACCACTTTTGGACAACCTTTTCAGCCTTCACTAGCAAATTTCCAGTAGTAGCAGTAGATTAGTTCAGCTTTATTTTATAGTCACTAAGAAATCAGAGCTGGACTCAGATAAATAAGGGGGATTCGCTTTTTCTTGGTAGAAGGATGAGAATTTTTCTATTAAGGAACTGGTCTGCTCCACATAATGGACATCAAGGAACTCAGAAAACAAGGGAATTAAGAGTAATGCCATGGTAGATTAGACTGTAGGTGAGGCTTTTCAGTGGGGCAGCTCAGATGAGAGCATCACTTATACTAATGTCAAATGAGTCCAGTATACTCTGGGCCCTAAATTTTATGTAATTGATTTGAACAGAGCCCAATTTCTTGGGGATTTTTTAGTTTCTTCTCTAACTGTTCATCTGCCTACAGGTCCTGCTGTAGTATTACACAACTGGAAGTGCACACAGCATGAATAAAATGAGTTTTGATTTACAAAATCTGTGTGTTTGTTGCTTAAGAATCCTGATAAGATGTAGCAACCCAGCTTTTAAATGGATGAGAGCTGTAGTGAATAAGAACAAAATAGCAAGACAGAGAAAGTCTTTAGCAAAATTAGTGGCAATTAAAGTCTCCTCCAGCAGGGATGTTTAGATGTGTTTCTTTATATGAAAGCATCAATGTTAGGGTTTTTCAGTAGAGAAATATTTCTGTGAAATTGTTTCTGATTAACTCCAGGGACTTTTTTACTGGATGTAATTTGTAAGCTTTATGTAATGATTGTCAGGATTTTTCAGGAGTTTTAATAAATTTGAAAAAAAAATCTAGGTTTCTCAGCTCTCTCTTTTTTTCTGTCAAGTAGCAAAGAAAAGGACTTTCCATGGAGAATCATATATTTTAGATTAGAGATGCAAGAATTGCCAGAGCTGTTTTATTTTAGTAGCAGGTACAAAACACATAACCTTTGACTATGGGTGCATCTATGCTGAGAATGTAAACACATAAAATACTCTTTAGTGATATTTTAAAAAAAAGCCAAGTGTCAATAGAGTACAAAATTCTCAGAGAGCTATGCACTCCAGATGGTAAATATAGCAGCTTAGAACTGAGAAGTAAGATTTATCCTTTGAATGTGAACAACTTTTAATGAGGTTTCACAGTAAATAACATTCCTATGGAAGTATGCTTTCCTGGAAAAATTGTGTACCAAGTTTCTTACCAGTGTCTCATTCGATATGAATGTGCTAGCAAACTCTTCTTCAATACTGTCAATTTGTGTGGGCTGCTCCTTTCATGTGGAGTTCTCATGCCTTTGCACAAAGTAGTTCCATAATTTGGACATAGTAATTAAAAAAATATTTGTTGGTTCCTGCAATTCTGCGCGTTAACACAGAGTTTGCGACAACTAATTCTGTGCATTTCTAGATGACTCTGAATTGATTGACCTGTTGTAAAAACAAAAGATTTTATTTACAAAAATACTACAAAGTAGTTTCTTCTGAACAAAATTTATCGTCTTTCTATTCCCCCCCCAGTAAAGCTGTGTAGATCTAACTACACTGTGCAGTAAAAGCAAACATCTCTGTGCTCAGGAGTACTGGTTCTGCCCTCATCTACTGGCTACATGTCTGTTAATTGTGCCATAAATTGACTAGGGCAGCCCACAGTGTGTGAAATGCTTCTGAATCTAGAATAACGAGTGTATTGATATCATGATAATTACTATCATATCAAGTTGGAAGTAGAGATTACTAGAAGCTAAAAGCAAGTAAGGGAGAAATATTTGCCCTATTTTTGTACTTTTCCATAAGCGTCCTGTTATAGTTACTGACAATGACAAGTTGCTGGAGTACTGTCAGATACTGGTACAGCTGCTCTTCAGAAAGATAAGGTTCAGGAAACAATCTGGAAAAGCTGTATGTCCTGTTCCTTAACCTGGATGTCAAAAGCACAGGCTTAAAACATGATGGCTGCTTGGTTCCTGGCCCTTTTACCTGTGAAAGTTTTGTTTTGATTGCTGAAGGGAAAAGCATGGAGAAGGTCCAGAGGGATCAGCTATTCCCTACTTTCTCCAATAAAACAACTAGAGGACCATCATATGAAACTAGTAGGTGCCAGGTTCAATATGAAAGGAGGTGATTCTTTTTCCAAGGTGAAGCTAAGCCGTGGAACTGGAGAAGTCCCTTCAGAAATAAAGAAAACACTGATAGCAGTTAAATATTTGAAACATACCTCTAGCTCAGGAAGTATTCAAGCTACAGACTGAGAGTTGAGGAAATTATTCTGCAGAGAAGTAGTACATAAGAATGTACTTCACCCTTCAGATTTTGTCAACTGTCATGATGGTAGCAATATACTGAACTAGTATGTGGCTGGAGTGGTTCTTGTGGCTGCGAGTAAAATGCCTGGCAATATATACAAGAGTCTCTCAATGGCAAAGGTGTTTGCAACACCTAGATTACTTAAAAAAAAAAAAGGGCAAGCAAAAGCATAGGAAAGTAAATGTGTGTTTGTATTGATATATGTGGTTTATATGTTCACATCATACCTGGTTTGAATCTCTCATTATGGCTCATATAAACCTTTAAAACTGTGCAATGCTTGTACCATGTTCATTGCATAATGTTTCCTATAGGATTTCCAAATTCTCAGCTTCCATGAATATCAACCAAAGATAAGAATGGCATATATGAAGTCCAGCCAGGATTTCCATAGATGAGTCTCTGTTAAAGCTCCAATATTTTTTCCATTAAAACTGATCTAAATTTATGAGTTACTGATTTATGAGTCAATGACTCCAGCTTTCCAGATGTACAACTTTTCATAAAAACACAGTTCAACCTCTGTATCAGTGACAGCTTGTGGCTGCTTTTTGGGATTTTCAGGATTCTGTGATCCCACTATATGTGGCAGACAGATTTGGCAGAGGATGAATCCTGAATGTGAATGTGGCCAGTCTTCGCGAACAAAGATCTGGGAAAGGTCTTTTACCTTTCAAGCCTGCGCAATGGATTTTTTTTTTTTTTTTAGGTGAGACACAGCCTGCACTGAACTGAGCCCACCCTTTAATCCTAAGGTTCATCTGCCGGGCCAAGCAG
>JAWWLV010000088.1:44581625-44595617 GCA_035041135.1 Platyrinchus mystaceus | reverse complement strand
CAGGACCGGGAATTGAACCTGCGACCTTGGCGCTGAGAGCGCAGCATCTTAACCGCTAGACCACCAGGGGTCCCCAGCAGAGGGGATAGTGAACACAACAATGAGCACAGTACAAAGGTCTAGACCAAGAGGAATTGATATCTTTCCAAACATCCATCTGGATGAATGATTCAGTTCAATAATGGCTGTTGGCTTTCTTAACAATGATGAAATATTTTGCTGAGGAATCTTTTAAGGAGGAAAGGCTGATCCTTCTGACCTTGAGATATAATGCCTTCACACAAAGTTACAAGCATGGCAAAATCTCTGTAGGGTGTTCAAACTGTTATGCAAGCTTTAGTCACACTGTTTATCTTAATTTTGAACTATGAGTTTGTAAATGAATTTATCAGCTCCTGTAGGACCTCAATCATAAAGCATTTTAATGTTACCTCAGTATCAATCTAATTTTGCCACTGTGTGAATGAGAGACGCAGAATTGGATTACAAGATTGAAATAGTTGTTTTAAAATTAGGCCCTGCTACTATATTAGTCTAATCTGTTTTCTGTGGTTGTCTTAAAGTCCCACATACTTTTGCTCCTCCTAAAGGTTGTTGTGAACATGGAGCGGATGTCCACATGCATTCCAATCTGCAAATCTCACAAAGATCTCATCTCACAAAAATCAAGAAACTTTCAAAGCCATGCATTATAGAACTATAACAATCACTGGAAACCAACAGTTGTTTAACCAAAATTGTAGAGGAGTTCCATAAGAATAAACAGAGGCAATAATCCACAGACATTTAAAGCAACTGAACTAGAATTTAAATATATTTTTATTTCCTTTTCAATAGAAATCTCTCATTGTAATATTTTCGGGTATTATTTTCTCCTTGCAGTCTCTCTTTTTCAGTGTTTTGTTTGAGGTTTTTTTGTGTCTGTGTGTTTTGTTGTTGTTGTTGTTTTTAATTTGTTTTTTGTGGCTTTTGTTTTTCTTGTTGGGTTGTTAGGTTTTGGTTTTGGGTGTGTTTTTTTTTGGGGGGAGGGGTTACATCAGGGAAAGGGATAGAAATTATTATTGAAGTGATTTAAAAAATACTTCTGTGGTTTTTTTCTTGCTAACTTTTTTACCTAAGAGGTGGAAAATGGAGGGAATTTAAAACAGAAAAGGAAAAAATTAACTCTGAGTCTCAAAATTATCTCAAGAATAGATTTTGGTTTTGAGTTTCTTATATGCTACAGTATACATACAGTAAGTTAAACGACAAATCTGGTAGCCCCAGTCATGTTTACTCATGGATGTTTTGAATCACCTGACAATAGGTAGATGTGGTAGGAAGACATAAACTATATTTTCTCTGCTCCTTCAGGGAGTGCATATGTGACCTGTTTTACTTGTGTGTGCATGCATGCACAGCCTTATGAAGCAATGTCATCTTTGTTCTACTTTTGTATATTTATTTGTAATACTTTTAACTGATTATCTTACCTTACACGTAGCATTCCAGCAATGGGAAAAGGGAACCTCAAAATACTGCAGAAGTTGTATTTTTATTTAATGTAAGTGTGAGGTTTAAAATTGCTTCTATAAGAAAGCAATTATACTTGTGGGAAGTAAAGGAAAAGATCAATGTTTTGAACACCTCACTGAAGAGGGTAAGTGGGCAATTACACAACTACTCAACTATGAGTGCCTCTGACTTATTAAATCAGCCTAAGAGGAAACTTGACACCTTTGCAAATGAAACTGTGGGTCAATAGGGGAGCACTAGGCTAAGTGCTTGTCTTAGCCATTGTATTAGTGTATAAATAAACGTCTTTGATATCCTGCTTTGTTTATTTGACAACTGGGAGTGATTATTTGTTTGTTTCTGTAATTATGACTCCCAGGAAAACATTATCTTAATCTAATGTCGTGGTTTCAATTGTTAGTGTGCTCTAAACGGTAAGAAATCTCATATTTACCCATAGGACTCTAATAGGATCCATGATTGTATCTTCAATTCAGTTTCATGCACTTCAGGAATGCAGCTTTTCAAACTTTGCAGAGCATTGTTGCAGGAATTTGGATACCCAGACTGAGTCCTTCTGCTTCAGTGCTGCACACTGGGCATCTTCCAGGGTTGTTTGTGATGTTAAGCACCTCACAGTGTGGAGCTCTAGGAATGTGGTACAGTAGTGTATAAGTATATAGAGCACCTGAAGTGGGAGACGGTGTGTTTGGTTTGTGAAAGCACAATCTTTGAAAGGGAAAATGCATCAGAGTCACTGCTGCAGTCTTTTGCATGACTGCCTATTTGAAAGATGTTTACCTGCCTTGAGCACAAGTATCTTCTTCCATTTATAGAGAGAAGCCTTACAGCTTCCTGTGACAGTCTTAGACAACAGGAGGAAGAAGCTGGTACATTTTTTTCCTGTTCTCTTGTTTATAGCAAGAGATAGCAGTTCACTTCTCTACTAGATAAAGACTTAACTGCAGCTATGAGAGTTAGAGATGGGGCTATGTATCCTTGTACAAGTAAATAAGGGCTGTGACAGTCTTATCCACTGGCATTTTAATCTTTGAAACCATTCTTCTTGCTGCAAAAAGGAATGTGAAGAATTCAAGCTGAGATGGAACCATTAGATTTTTTTATTCTAACCTCATCAGTATATTGGTCCATAAATCATCACCAATTGAACTGAGTTGAAGAGCTTACCAATAGTGCATCCTCCAGACAGCATCCAGTTTTTCGCAAAATGACTTCTGAAATACAGAGTCTGCCTCCTTCTTTAGTTTATTCTAGGTGTTAATACTCTTCACAGATACAAATTTGGCCTTGAGCTTCCTTTTGTAGTCATTATTTTCTGTCAGAGCCACCACAGCGTAGTAGACAAAATCCCATAGAATCACTGACTATTCTGTATACTATCAGTCTTTCCCTGCAAGATATTTCCCTCAATTTATGAATAAATTTCTGAGATTATTCTACAATTTTATTGTATTTTATGTCTTACAAGAAAAAAGTTAAAGAACACAACACTTCAGTGTTAATCACCAAAATGATGTTGTATACAAAGATAAAACAGTGGCTTGGACCCCAGGGTGAACCTTAATGGTCACATAAGTCCCCTTTTCCCACAACCATGATAAGAGCTCTGCTTGCTTGCCTGAATCTCTCCACTCAGTCCAGCACTTTAACCTTTGTCACCTACACAGTTTTAGCAGAGGTGTTTTTTAGGTCTATACTAAAGACTCAGTCAGATCCTCACTTCTGTTGGCTTGGTGTCTGGCTTCCCTTTTGTTTTTGTTTTCCCCATTAACCAGTTCATTCTTTATATAACATGGGCTTTGTGTTGTTGATTTGTTTGTTTGTTTGTTTTTAGTGAGGCGATTGCACAATACCACAAATTCTTCACAATGGCCATTATATCTGTGTATCAACTTTTATAATCTGGTTTTGTGATTTATGAGTGTTTAGCTACTAGAGGTGAAGCTTGACCAAAAGCCCAGATTGAAGTGTCAGTATTACCTTCTTTCTGTGATGAGGAAGTTAACGGGATAAACTTACCATGCCTCTCATAAAAAATTCAGGATTGCCAACTGTTTTAACTTGCATGTGAACATTAGTTTCCCAGTGGGAGCTGTGTCTGAACACGTACTGTCAGAATTCATCTCATGCTTAAGGACAGCATTGTATAGCAACAGATGATGGTGTTCTAAGGACAGGGCCTTTGCTTCATTATATATTTCCACATGCATAAAAGTAATAAGGAGCAGATTGAGAAAAGTCTCTCTCTTAAATGGTCTTTCAGATTTGCAGAAGAAAAAGTGAATAAATTCTCATTGAAAGCCAAAGTGCTGCACTGATAAACGCTTTTCCCTAAGAGGGAAGAGAGTGAAGGCAATATGAGGCATGAAATAGTAGGACTTCAATATCAATATAATAAAGATGGAAAGAAAGAAGGAAACTCTAGAGTAGAAGAGCTTCTCAGTTTTAATATTGTATCAACATTTCATTTCTAAATGCTTTACCAATGACAAACACAGAAATAATAGATATTACAAAGCTCAGCACTGTGCATTGTATCAGTTGTAGGTATAGCAGAAAAAATCTATAACAAAATGATAAACTTTCTGTACTTTAAAAACCTAAGAATTGATTAATCATTGCATTGTCTATTAAACATTTATCAATACTTTTAAAGTATTTATAGTTAGGACTTTATTATGAAGTCAGTTTTCTCTTTAATATCCTGTAGCACTGAGTGGCCATGGCAGAAGGCAAACAGTTTTAATGAGTTATTTATTCTTTCAATATATTCAGTGCACCTGAAAGGATAGACTTTCTGAAATGGCAGTGTAACAGCACATGATCTTGATAGAAAGCACTGAAGTTTCTTTATGTCTGGAGATATTCAAGTCTAGGTTTAGATACAGATAAGCCTTTGATAAGCACAGGTAAAAGTAAACTGAGTTCTGAGATGACAACCATGCTGGCAGTCATGCCCAATTTTTTCCACAGTGAAGTTGAGAAGGGGGAAAATTATTGTGTATACATGTTCTTGGAGGTATATATGACTCTTCAGGCTCATTTAGAGAGACTCTTATTATACCAGAACCAAAATTGCTTGATCCACAAGCAGACATTACCTCAATATAGATTGAAAAGGAGACATATTTACAGCAGCAGTGGTATTTGGTGATGACAAGGCTTCAGTTTATCCTCATTACAGCAAATTTCTGTCAAACGAACATAATCAGTGCCATTAAAATACAAATAACACCTGTCATCATTTAAGTCCTAAACGCCTCATTAGAAATTTCAAACATAGATGCTGCTTACTGACAAGAGTTCAAATGCAGAGACAAATCCTAAAAAGCAGAGGACCTGCCGTATTTTGAAGTGTGGGGATCCTTGTTGCGTAGCTTTACTAAAGTATGAAAAAGAGTTATAAACAAAAGCTTTAGACTGTAGTCAATTTAATGGCAGGGCAGATGTTTTGTAATTTCACAACTGCTCTAAGGGAGAGGAGATAGGCTTTGTCATGAGACCATGGTAGTTTTCTAAATAGAAAACAGCATCAGTAATGACAACTCAGAAATGCAGTGGTGCATGGCAATTGAATGCCTGTTTGCTTTATCATGTCTTCTTTATCTCAGCTATCTGTGAGTATTCTGGTCTTATCTCAGTCTGCCCTTCCCTGCTGCTTTGACTGGTTTCCCATCCCATCTAGCCAGTGTGATAAGGGAAAAAGAACACTTGCTATGTATTTCCAAGACCCGTGATCCCTGACAAAAAGAGTGGGAGAAGCAGCTACTGCGGGGAGGCTTCTTGATCACAAAAAGAGAGACATGTCTAAGAGATGTTTTTATAATTCTTGTTCTCTGTAGCAATAAATAAAGTCCTGACGCTCTGACCTTTTGTAGAGCAGACTGTCCTATGAAACAGCTGGTCAAAATAGAGCTTGCCAGAATAATGCAGCTACAAAATATAGGTGCTGTGGCTATCATAAAATGCTCCCTCCTGGTCCAAGGAATGTAAGAGTTGATAGATTGAAACATCCTTCTTGCACTGAAAGGCGCAGCAGGAGTGAGGAGACACCTTTGCCCTGTCAGGTTACCAGGGCCAGCCTTCTTTTATAGGTCTGACTGTGTGCAAACTGGGTTGACAGTGATATTACCTAAAGGGAAATGCTGTGCATAGTGCCAAGCTTTTTCTCAGTTAAAAGAGACAACTCCCCAGTGTGAGGTTTTGTAGAATCTCTTTAGAAAACTGCACATGAATGAACACTATTGAATGTGTTTAACACTCCTGATTTTCTGTGTGAATTTGACCGAAAAGAGACTAAAATCTTTCCTATTAAAAGATGAGAAAAAACCTCCAGGAAGCCTTTTGCTGCTGCTGTAATAAACTGTCATTATTACACTACTTTGTGAACTAAGGACAAAGTTATTTATTGGTAGGACAACCCTGCTGTGTGTAACTCTGAAGCACATTAGTGCCATGCTGCAGCAAGTATTGATATTCATCAAGATAGTCTTTGCTACTCCTTCCAATTTACCCTTGTTGGGAATAGAAATATACACTTTTTATATTATTTGTTCGAAGATGCTGAGTGAGTTAGTGAGCCTAGTAAGAACACCACAAACTGTGTGTTATTGCCTGTCTGGTTCAGACCACCTTATGGCCGCTAGCAGGTTTCTTTAATATCTTTGTAGAAGCCCAGTGAGAAATCGGGTATATTTAATAGAACTGCTCAATAGCAGCATATGGGTAGCGAGGGTATCATGAAGAATTAAGCCTATTTACAAAGGACTTAATATATTTATAGGGATCCTTTTACTGCTATCTGAGTTCACATGAGTTTGCACTACTCTCCGTTGAGTCATTCCTGAGGTCTGGAAAGTGCATTCATTTGATGCCAGAGACTCAAGAGGTGAGACCCTGCTCACTGAGTCTCTGTTGGCAGTTAACACTGGATTCTTCTGTAATTTCTGTGGAAAATGTCTGAAAAATAGCCCTCTTACTGGAAAGAGCATTCACTATGTAATGGATAAATTGAGTATTGGGCTGTATTTAATCACCAAATAAGCAGTTTTATGAACAAGGGAATGAAGGAAACCTGGTTTCTTGTGGATGTTACCTGTGTGGTAGTATAGGCTGTGTATCTGAGGTTAGATTCACTGTCTAACACAAATGGAACCCATGTTAACTTTTTTTATCACAGTGAGGAATCTAATGATTGTTTTTCTTTGGCTGCCCCTCCTCATGAGGTGATGAACGTGTGATGTTTACACTACCCAGTCAGTTTTGATCAGAACTGGTCTAAAATATTTGTGCAGACAGAGAAATGAGCACACAGAGAAATATATTTCAGTGGCAATAAACAGTGTGAGTATTAGTTACCTGTAAATTAATTTGTCTCAAAGAATCTCTGTTTCATTTATGTAAAAGAATTGTATTGCTGTGAGAGAATGCAGGTTACTAATCAGGAATCCAGTCTTTCAGAATTAAAGCCTATTGGATGTTTTCTGTTCAACTGAACCACTGAGCACTCCAGTACTTTAATGAAGCTGGAATTCTTATCTTAGAAGGTACCTCTCCTGTTTTTGTTGTCTGAGAGGCCTCATGTACTTTTCTATCATTCTGAGAAATAGAGAAGCATTGGTATCTATTTTTAATCCATACTGACAAGAACTATTCTTGGTTTTATATAGAATGTGCTTGTTCGTGCAAGATTGTCCTTCCTTGGTTTTAGTTATTGGGTGTAAAATATCACAATATCTAGTAAGGAATTAGGAGATTTTTCTTCTCTTCATGCCTAACATTTCTTGATTTAAAGTCCTGGATTGAGCCTGCCTTCACAGTCATTGTAAGACATTGTAGTAAGCTTTATCAACCACATATCCAAAAAATAACAGACATACATGATCTCACTATCATTTCTCCAAGTGACACATAGTGACTCTGCTTCATGTGTGAGCATGAAAATATATGGGTTTCTGGTTGGGATGCCTTAAATCTACTTCACAACTTCTTATATCTAGAGGGATCCCTATTGCTGTTTCACTGATCTGAAATATGGTTTTCTTCTCTATGTTTGTATCAACAAGGCATTTTTTTCAGAACAATTTTGACAATAGACTCTGGCAGAACATTATTGTGACAGAACAGTAGCAGTGTCAATAGGAATCAGCTTTTTTTTCAAAATAGTTCTAGCAAATCACTAGAGGAAAAATAATCAATAAAGTCACTTTTCTTTCATGAACCAGCTCTTGACACAGAAGATTATAACTTGTCTGGAAAATTGTGTGTTATTTTCCAAGTCTCATTATGTAAAAGATTTAGAGTATATTAAAAAAAACCCCTCAATACGGTGGCACACATTGATGATCATTTGAATTATTTGACTGTAAAAATACTTACAATACACTGTTTTATTGTTCAAAGTTAATAAGAAAATTAAGTAGGATATCTCAAGGCCCTGTAATGAGTGAAAAAGGAAAGTATATAGTATCTTTTATAGGGTATATGGTGAATTATTAAGACAAAAAGATGAATATGCATCATACATGTGTACATTAGGACATCAGGAAACTTGCCTGGAGGATCAGCTTGTGTGTACAGAAAAGGTGCTAAGGCTTATACAATGAACTGCCCAGGCTTGCTACGTGCCTGTGGGGAAACAATGGAGAAGAGGTGAGAATGAACTACAGCTCAAATCTCATGGCTGTTTACAGGTGTTGTTTATAGACGAGCATTGTGGTCCCATCAAGGATAGTAAGAACTTTTCCACTGTTTTCTTTGGGACATTAGTTCCTTATAAAATACAGCTTTGATCTGGGTTCTGAAGTCCAATTTTCTCCTTGGCTTCACTGTCAGCAGGTTCTAAAAAGGTGTTTATTTGAAAAGTTCTGCTGGATTTGCCTTTTTTTGTTCTTTCTAGAAGACAGAAGTTGGCATCGCCATTTTTAATGATGTGTTTGAGTTCCATTTTTTTATGACCACATCATTACTGTAAGTCAGGAGGTGCGTAACCTGGGTGGTCTGGAGTTAGTTTTAGTACTTTCTAGCTGACAACTCAAGACAAAAGAGCTGTGACTGTCGTTCCATTGACACCCAGCAGAAATGTATTCATTTTGCCACGAAAATTATGTTCTGAATAGGTTAAAATCACATTATTTTCCTTTGGTATGGGCTTGTTTCTATAATGATAACTCTGCATCTGTTTTGGCTTGATATAAGGCTACTGACTTACATAAAGGTCTTAATCTTCCAGTAGTTCTTGCCTTCACCTTGAACATCCTTTCAGCAGGACATTTTTTCTCCATATGAGGGCTAACAGCCTTCTTGGATGTTGGTGGAAGTGAATCAGAATGCAACCGCAGGAAAAATATGCTCAGATTACCAGCAGCAGAACAACACACAGCTATGTAAGTTTTTCTGTACTGTCCTGCTTGTCTCTGCCAACTGTGGGTAGTTCTGTGTCGCCCATCTCTCTCAGAAAAGCGTATGAGTATTTTGCAGGCCTGAGTAGATGGATGGCAGTTGGATAAGCGGCTCTGCTTCCTGGATATCTGATCATGCCACCTAACAACACTGGAATGAATGCATCTCATGTGGCTCTCTCAAAGCTGTATTTGAACTTAAGTATGTTAACAAGAATAGCCTGACATTTCATACACATGCAAAACTGCCAGAACTGTGTTGGAAGTTTTTTCTGTGATGTCCTCCTTCCTGGCTCCATTTGTGACTGGTCTAAAGGTCGTGTCAACATGGCAGAAACCATGCAAACATCTGGTCTGGCAGAGCTTTCTTCCACTCTGGTTGTACTTTCATAAACTTCTGAGATAGCCAATTTGAAAGCTAGCTGAATATTTAAATTTAGAGCAATTAGTAGCCAGTAGCCATTGCAGTATAGACAGTTTGATCAGATAGGAGGGATGCTGTGACTCTCAAATATAGAAGTACTTGTGAATGGATGACTCCAAGTAATAGTGAAATAAGATTTAAGTCCCAAAAGCTTGGAATTTTTTCTGTCTTGCATTGGCAGTTTGTCTCCAGTTGCCTTCTGTATTCAGGTGCAGTTCAATTAATCCTATCTTACAAAAACATAGTTGCAACTATTTCTAGTTTTTTCTATTTATTTTCAGTTCTCTCTGTGATTGTTAGTAGGGGATTTTTCTACAGGAATTGTTGTAATGGAGAGAACATCAACATACATTTCCCCTGACTGATTTTCTTAAATGTATTTGTCTGTTAGAACAGAAGAAAAAGTCTAGGGATTAATTTATATTTACTAGAATTGCCTTTGTGTAATTCTGTCTTATAAGACTTCTATATTTCACAAAACTTACTATTCTTCTGCATGGACAATGTCACAAACCATTCCTATGCAAAGCTTAAATACTATGGGAGAGCTTCTGTGTGACTTAGCTTCAAAAACACGTTCTTGTGAACATAAATTTCTGTTTCTGAGCCTTCACAAGTATATTATATATATAACATAATATAAATATATAATAAGATAAAATATTCTGCAGATAATGAAAATTAGTCTTTATGACAAAATGAAATCTTACTGTTAAAACAAATGAACAAACAAAAATCCCATGGTGGGTTGGACTAGATGTCCACCAGAGGTCCCTTCCCATGCCAACCATTCTGCAACTCTGCATGCACTCACCTTGCAAGGCAATGTTTTCTTTCCAGCCAGTTGCATCTTTCATGCTTTGATTTTATCAATTGAGGTGTTAGCACCATTTATTTGTAGAGTTTTTGGACATGTCTCATTATCAGATTCTGTATTCAGTTTCCTATGGTTTGTTAAAATTCACCTTAAACCTGCTGCCCTACTGTATAAAAAGAATAGTTAATGTTATCCAATGCCTTTAACATTGCTTCTTGGTCTTATGGGCCTCTCCAGGCGCTCTGGTGAGATCTTGGTTTGAGAATGAGAGTGCCTCTGTCATCTCATCTAGCAGGACTGAATAATAACAAGGTTTCATAAGGCAGGGGGAGAAATTACCCTTTTTTTTTTTCTTCTTTTTTTTTTTTCTGAAAGACATTGGCCTGCTGAGGAGTCATGGTCCTCTGAGTCCTCCCCTTCTTTTCCTCTCCTCTGCTCTGGACTCTTGTTCAAGATAGAGAAGTTGTGATTGCCCTATCATTGTAAGTGTTCAAAGACCTGGTCTAGCTGTTCCTGTGCATGGCAAGGAGGTTGGAACTAGATGATCTTTTACAGTTGCTTCAAACCCAAGCCATTCTATGATTTTATGACTTTATCCTTCTTCTCTCTTTTATTTTTCTATTAGACACACAACATTTCTGACTGATGAATAACAGAAAATAGCCTACAATGTTTGTGAATAGCTCATGAATGAGAAGGTTTAATACGACAGAAATGTTAAAATTAAAATATATTCTGTTAATTTGTATTTTTATTCCATACACTGTGAATCATAATATCTACTTGAGCAACCTGTTTAATGATTTAGTACTTTATTATGTACGTTAAGGTGAGATTGGTAATGCTTGCAATGGCTAGCACATTGCCTGAAGAACCAGTGCACAAGAAAGAAACTTGACTGACAATTCTCTGTAATTGTCTCAGTGGTGTTCTAAAGAATCACAGACTTTTACCTGGGATTTATTCTGCAACAACAACAAAACAAACAAACAAACAAACCCAGAAACAAGACAACAAATGAAAAAGTTTTAATGAAATCAAACAAACTTGCATTTGACTTGGTGCCTGCCTGGGCTCAAAGGCAATATAAAGCACCCTGTATCTGAATGTACTATAGACTATTCAGGATGGAACATGATTTACTAGGCTGCAATAAGCAGTCCTTTAAACTAGTACAAGGACAACGATGTTGGTTCTCTCAAAAGAACAAGTACCTGCCTCATAATGGGGCAGAAGCCATTCTAACTGGCTTCTACAACTTAAACTGCAAAAGGCAATAGGAGTATCTTTTCCCTTTAATTAAACTTTGAACAGAAGGATAGGATGTCTGGCAGGGCCTGTTCTTGTCCCAGTTTAACTAAAGTATCCTATTAGCAGGTACTGTTGGAGAGTTCGGTAGCTAAAAAGGACACAGAGATTTTTTCTAACTTCCTGAAGAAATGTTCTAAAAATAAGAATGTATTCACTGTCTATCTGCCTATTTCATTTCAAATGCACCAAAGAACTGGGAGTTCATACCTGCATCTGTTGGCTTCAAAAGCAAAGGTTTGGTACAGCTGAACTGATTTAAGAGCTGTTTTCTCCTTGAAAGACCATGTAGCCCCACAGTCCATCTTTCACATAGGATTAATTCTCCCCATACTTTTTAACACATTGCTTCTTGTGAGAATACTTGTTCAAAAAGAGGATAGAACAGGATAACCTCATTACCTGACCACCACAAGACTTTAGGTAAATAATTTCTACCTTTGTCAGTGCTGATTATTATAGCAAAAGTTTCTCTGGATAGAATTTTCTTATTAAAGACTTTTTGACTACCCAGAGAACTGAGCAAATCTGTAACTGTGTGTAGGTGTTTGAGGAAAGCACAGTTTATGTGTCTGGCAGACTGTCTTACTATGATGTAGTGAGTGCAATTGGCTTTGCTTTTTATTGATCAAGGCCAGCATCTTGCTCAAAATGCCAAGGGCCAGTTTCTCCCTGGGAACAGCTTTAATGCTTAAGTCTATACTAGAAGCAATGAAAGGGCAGCCATTGAAAATATGATCCCAGTACTACAATGCCCTATTCTGAAGAGAGGAACAACAGCTTCCCGAGGCAGAGATATTCACTCTGCATGGTGGCTAAAGATGTGATCCTCATAATTATATAATTTTTTTTTTTTTTTTGCAGCTGTCCTTTTACAGGAGTTTTACACCTCTTTTGGCCTATCAGCAGAAGGGAATTTCTTAGTCTTCGTTGTGTGATCCAGCGCAAACTTAACCAGTTTATTTTAGACTGCTGGGAGAGATGACTTGAGTTAAGCTGTGATATTTGTGTGACTTAAGTTGTTGATCAAATGTCTGAGTCTAAACTGAGTGATGCTTAAGATTTGTGCCAATCACAAGCTCTTCTAAAGCACTCTCTGTTTAAATAACAAAGTTAGTCCTCATACCATCCTGGAAATACATTTATCTTGCAAGAAACTTCATCTTGAACTCTCTCTTCATCTGTTCATCTTAAATATAACATTCCCTTCCAGAACGCTGAAAAATTGCTCTCTTGAATGCAGTCCAGGTGAGATCAAAGTGTCACGTAGGAAACAGATTGAGAGGAAAAATGGAGTCTTTTTATTTCACATGGTCTCTTTAAGTTAAAAGGAATTTTTTAAAAAAAGGCTGTTGAGGAAGTTTGGAGACATTTGGTGCTCCAAGTACTGTAACTAGAGAAAGAATAATGATATGTCTTGAAAACACTTTTTTCTATCTCTAAACAAATTTCTGCACATTATTATTATTATTGTTGAGATATTTAAAATCTCTCTAAATTAAGAGTTTATAGAAAAGCCCAGCTGAACTTCTGTTATCGTAGGTCAGCCAAGAATTGTCAAAAATATGAGCCTGTTGTTGGATAAATTCTTTGTGTTGAGCATTCAGTAGCTTTCATTGAAGAAAATGGGAGCAGACGTGCTCACAGCTTTGAAAATCACTTATGTGTATGTCCCTGTTGGGAGTAAGCATTGCATAAAAATGTCATGTTTCTTATAGTTTTGATCTTAATATTGAAGTTCTGTTCTTGACCCTTATCTTGCAGATATCTTCACAAACTATCTCTGGCTTTTCCCACTAAATATCTTCTCAAAGACATAACACATACTCAGTAGTAACCCATGTAAATGTGTGCATAAAGTCCAACTGGAGCATAATAAAACCTATCTGTATTCAAAATGTGAGTGCACATGACAGAAGGAAACCAACACAAGAACATATTGCTGGCTGTTGGTTCTGACGCTCTTCCCACACAATGATTTAGTGAGAAGAGCTACCTTTTAAGACTGTGTCACTGTCAATCTGGTCACGTTGTAGAAAGACAAGTAACCAATTCTAAGGGGCCTAAGGCAGAGACACAGATAGTCTCTAAAGCAAGTAAATGTGACAAGAGGTGTAGGACTTCCCTGATCCAGGCCAGGATGCCATTGGCCTTCTCGGCCACCTGGACACACTGCTGGCTCATGTTCAACTGGCTATTGACCAGCACCCTCAGGTCATTTTCCATCGTGGATCTTTCCAGCCACTCTTCCCCCAGCCTATAGCACTGCATGGGGTTGTTGTGACCCAAGTGCAGAACCCAGCACTTGGCCTTGTGGAAGGTCATACCATTGGCCTCAGCCCATCGATCCAGCCTGTCCAGATCTCTCTGTAGAACTTTCTACCCTCAAGCAGAAAAACACTCACACCAAACTTTTTGTGTCATCCACATCCTGACTGAGGGTGCCCTCAGTCCCCTCCTCCAGATCATGGATAAAGATATTAAACAGAACTGGGCCCACTACTGAGCCCTGGGGAGCACCACTTGTG
>JAWWLV010000088.1:44526954-44581525 GCA_035041135.1 Platyrinchus mystaceus | reverse complement strand
TCCCCTCCTCCAGATCATGGATAAAGATATTAAACAGAACTGGGCCCACTACTGAGCCCTGGGGAGCACCACTTGTGACTGGCTGCCAACTGGATGTAACTCCATTCAACACCACACTCTGGGCTTGGCCATTCAGCTGTTTTTTCACCCAGCAAAAAGTGCACTCATCCAAGCCGGGAACAGACAGTCTCTCCAGGAGAATGCTGCGGGAAAAGGTGACAAAGGCTTTTCTAAAATCTGGGTAGACAACATGCACAGCCTTTCCCTGATCCACTAAGCCAGTCATCTTGTCATAGAAGGAGATTCAGGTTGGTCAAACAGGACCTGCGCTTCAAAAAACCATGCTTGCTGGATCTCATTCCCTGGTTGTCCTGTACATGCTTCACGATGGCACTCAAGGTGATATGCTCCATAACCTTCCCTGGCATCAAGGTCAGGCTGACAGGCCTGTAGGTCTCCAGATCCTGCTTCCAACCCTTCTTATAAAAAGGCACCATATTTGCTAACTTCCAGTCAACTGGGATCTCCCTGGTTTTCCAGGACTGCTGATAGGTTTGAAAGTGGCTCACTGAGCACTTCTACCAGCTCCCTCAGTACCCTTAGGTGTATCCAGTCCCATGCAGACATATGATTTGCGATCTTTGGAAAATAAAGATAGCTGGAAAAAGCAGTTCAACTCCATGGAAACTGAGAAATCTGCATATTTTTTCATCCTATTATAGAATTTAATTAAATTTTTCAAAAACTTTTCTCTCTCCCTCTGCGTTTTGCTGAGACTCCACATAAGCAGCAGTCTTGATTTGGGCTGGTATCTGTGTGTGGACAACTCGTGTTCTCCCGGGTTCAGTAGGTTCTCTGAAAACAATACTACCTAAGCTGTTGTTTTGGCAAGGTAGAGCAAAATTTGAGGCTGCTTAGCCGTCACTCAGCCAAATTCCTCGAGGCTGCAGTGTGCAGCTTCTGACCACAGTGGTCAGAGGCAAGGCTGCTGTTGAACAGAAATCCTACCGTGGACAAGGGAAACCATCCTAACAACACAATCAGTAGCATTAGCACATCTCTCTGAAACATTTTTCTCTGAAAAAGTAAATGTGTCAGGGCATTTTTAGATTTTGACTTGATGGAGAATTATGCTGTAGCTCAAATTTTTCTATTACTTATATGTCTTAGTAGTTTGAATGCTAAAAAATGGAAACTAGAAGTAGCACCCTGTGCTTGCCTGTGCCTTCCACATACTGAAGATGTTGCAATCTCTTCTGATCTCGTATTTAAAACCAGCTCCCAAATGCAAATTTGGATAAGTGCAGATGCATCTTTAAAGCGTTTTTGTAAGTATGAGGTCAGTGCTGTTTAGGAAAACCAGAATGAGGTTGATAATCACCTCTGTTAAAGATTTAACTTATTCTAGTGTTAAAACATATTCCTATCACTCCTTTTTCAAAGCCATTGCCAGCTTCAAAAGCAAAATGCAATGCAACTGTTTATGTTACTGGATGCAACTTTCTTTCACAAAGGAGGAGCCCATATAAAACAGATGAAACTACTGAAGGCAAAATGTGGAATAACAATCACTCAGAGAAACCAGCATAAGATACAGGTTTCAACAGATGATTGTTCTGCCTGCCCTTCAGGTATGGGTCAATCTGTCTTTCTCTGTGTAAAACTATCTGCAACTTGCAGTAGTGATAGTATTGTGCATTCTTTATGAAATATCCATCTTTTCAGTGTTACAACTGTACAAATTGGCTCAAATGGCTTTTATTTCTTTTACTGTGTCTGTTTCATACTTCTTTGACAATTAGCATAAAACATACATTTTTAGTGGTCTGGATATAGTGTCATAAAAAGTTCTTTAGAGTTGTCAGCAGGAACAGATGTTAAAAGGAGTTGTCAGTGGTTAATCCATATCTTGAAATGATTAAATTGCTGGTGACACTAAAACCAAGACTGAAGGGTGTGATACTGAGAAGTGGCATATCCTTCACTATATCTCTTAACGAACTGAATCCTGATCTGATATCACACTTCATTTAGGAAATGCTTAGTTGAAATTTCAGTTTACATATCACTGAATTACAGAATGGTTGAGAATGAAAGGGACATCTAGAGGTCATCCAGCCCAACCCCCCTGCTCAAGTTGGGCCACTGAGAATCAGTTACTAAGGGCCACGTCCAGACCTGTTTATGAGTGTTTCTGAGAAGGGAGATTCCACCATTTTGCTGGACAATCTGTGACAGTACTCAGTCATCCTCACAGTGAAAAAGCATTTCCCAATGCTCAGAAGAAACTTCCTCTGTTTCAGTTTGTGCCCATCACCTCTGGTCCTCTCACCATGTCCCACTGAGTGCCCCACTGACAGAGCCTGGCTCTATATTGATTGCACCCTCACTTCATGTATCTATACATACTGATAAGATGCCCTTGACTCTTCTCTTCTCCAGGCTGAACAGTCCTATCTGTCACAGCCTTTCTTCATAGAAAAGATGCTGCAGTCTCCCTTAATCTCCTTTAATAACAGTTAGCCCCTCTGCTGGACTCTCTCCAGTATGTCCCTCTCTCACTTGTGTTAAGGGGACATAACATACCAGGTGTGGCCCCACCAGTGCTCTCTAGAGAGGATCAACTCCCTTCACCTGCTAGCAATACTTTGTCTAATGTAGCCCAGGGTACTGTTTGCCACCTTTGCAGCAAGGACACATTGCTGGCCCTTGTGTTCAACCTGCTGTCCCCCAGGACTTCTAAGTCCTCTTCCGTGATTCTGCATCTGAAAGAAGAAAATGAAGGAGATACCATAAGATTTACACAGTGAATATGCTTAGGTGCTTTGCCTCCTCTGTGTTTACCATGTGGTTATCCTGTGATTAAGGCATGTTCTTTTGCAATGAACAGACCTGGACTTAATCTTGGCCTCTATTTCAGTGGTGACCTTAAAGGCAAAAAGGCCTCCTTGTAGCAAATGGCCTGCATACCCACAGTCCTGCTGGAATAAATGTTTTTTCTTTTGTAATTGGCATGGTATGAGCTTAATAGGAGCACTTTATATCATGGTAACTCACTAAAGATAATGGAATTTTAAAAAATGCCATATCATAATTGGTTTCAGAAATGGTTCAGGTTGCCTTATAAATAAGAACCAAAACCTACCCTAAAATTAAAAGTGAAAGCTTTATGACAGCAATTGTACATTTTGATTTTTCTATGTCACAGTGCGTGGTTTATTAACATTTATATTCCTGTTCAGTCAGGATGATAAAAGACCAATAAAGCATTATAAAAAAAAAGCATAACTAAGTCAAATGCTCTTCTACAGAATAGCTACCTTATATCTTGAATTTCTTCAACAAGGGCAAGGTCTTACCAGGGCAAAATCATTAAGTGAATAAATGATAAGAAATACTCATGTCATTTTCTAGCCCAAAGAAATCTTTAAGAAGAACAAAGCCAAAATGTAGAGCAGAAGCACAGTTACCATGTTGTTTGATATCATCAGCCTTCACCTGATTTCTCGTAGTAATGCTTTAGCTATATATATAAAAAAAAATTGTCTCCATCTCCTATTACTCTGGTGGCTCTGGGGAAAAAAATTGCTGTAGCTCAGGGAATCACCTCAGTTCAAAAGTCCAATCTCAGACAAGAAGGAAAGACTTAGACCAACAAATTTTTGTCTTTAAACTTTGGCAAAAAAAGATGTAAATATTTATGGAGCACTGAGGAAATAGCTGAATTTACTTTATTTTTAGAGCAGGTGTTACAGGACTACGTAGTGGGTCAGTAGAAGCAGGGAAATTAGAAGAAAGTGGTTTTGGTTGAACAATGAAAAAGGTGGTTATCATGGACATCATGTACATCATGGCTATCATGGACAGGGAAATACATTATGGGATGGATTTGGGAGATAGGCAGTGCATAGGAAAAGGAAATGAAACCTGCTGGACTTAAGGTCATAGATAAAACACTAATTTGAATCTACAGGAATTTCTGTGCACGTTCAGCTATAATATGTGCGGAGTTCAGAAGATCTTGACATGCAGAAAGACAAAATATTCTTAGAGAGGACCTGAGAGATCAATTGCACACAGAGAAAATGCTCAATTCTGAGTGAAAATAAACAGAAGTGCTACTCACAACTTGACATAGTCTGTGTGGAGTTGCATGGGAAAGGGTCTATTTTAACTCAATTTGCTGAGGTTATTTGTGTCAAAGGTAATTGCTTTATTTACGCCAGTGAAGCAATTATAGAACCAACTGCTTGGACTACGTTTTAATGTTAAGTTAAAACATCCTTTGGAAAGTATGAAGAAACTACTATTTACAGACTCAAGGTTTATAATCAATTAAGGTCAATACAAGTTGCAGTGACCTTAGCTATTCCCAAGATTGGGTCTTTATCCACTAGAATTAGTCAGCATATTACTTAAATTCTGCCTCAGTGCTGGCACTTTTTCTAGATTCAGCTTAAAGGTTGTTCCAGTGTGACATTTCTGTGAAAATTATTAATTACTAAAGGAATGAACTGGAAAAAGGATAAAAGAGATAGGATGAGTCATATTCTTTTATAGGATGTCCTTTCCTAATATTCGCTGAAAAAGAAAGGAAGAAAAAAAAGAGGAGAATGGAAATAAAATAATCGTCCTAGGGGACATAAAAAAAATGTTACAGTCACTCCTGGTGTAAGCACAGTAGATGAATTGTGGCTTGTTGCCAATATTCTCTTCACTTTAGTATTAAATCAGAGCAGCTATGATAGTATTGTAATATGAGCATGCAGTCAGAATCCATACATTTAATTTATTATTTTTATCATTTCAGTCTACAATAAAATATAGTTTAAACTAAACACTCCTACTCTCCTGTCCTTTGCAACACAACAAATGTATCAGGCAGGATTCTGAGAGTCTAAATTATTTTCTGGATCATGTGTCAAGAAGCTGACAAAGTAGATGCACTACATTGGCTATGAAGTGTCAGCTAAATTTCTATGGCTACCCTGTGTTACCTGACCTACATACTGCCTATGTCCTGGACCACACGAGTTGTGCAGCTTCCCTGTTTTATCTATGTGATAACTATCTTCTTTAAAGTCCAAGTGACCTCAAAGTTGTGTAAATCTTTTGTGTGGGAATGACATATCTTACAAATGAGGTTTTTTAAAGTCCTGAAGAGCTGTATTGCTGGGTGTCAAAGTTATAAGTGTTAGTATTGAAAAGGAATTCTTATGGTCTGGAGGACAACCAGAGCATCATATCAGCCAGGGAAAATTTCCACTCATCATAGCCAGTTTCTTAAGACTGAACACATGAGAAGAGTAGTTAGAGCAATGCTGTCTCATTCCGAATCATAATTTTCTGTTTAATAGGGGATTTAAAATAGTTTTATACACACTGAAAAGTTTGTATGCTGTAGAGCTGAAGTATTCTATATGTTTGCTCCATGCAACATATTTCCTTCTAGTTTTAGACTGAATCAAAATGAAAAGAACTTGGCCTAAAGATGCAGCTCTTTGGTTCTGAAGGTTCCACTGTGTTATGACCCAACAACAGTGACTTTGTCTTGTGGTGAAGTAGCCATGGCACACATTTGTAAAGAAAACATAGCACTACAAAGATTTGTGTCAGTTATTTTATCACGTCAAATGTATTTATTAATCATGTCATTTAACAGAAGTCTCTCAATTTACATGCCTCTCTGCTGTTCAGTTCAAGATAATATGTCCTTCAAATGGGAGGCAGAAAATCCATGTGGGCCTTACACAGAGATGGCATAATCCGCAAATTACCTGTGGATGCCCAGGTTGGAAGAGCAGACATCCACATCTTCTTGTAATCCCTCCTATTTTATTCCAGTATCCAAAAATGAAGCCGAGGTCTGCTATTCAGTGGGGTTTTTTTTTCATTTTATGTAATTTATTCCTGGAGTTACTTTTTCAGCAAGTGTTCTGGGATCCCCTTTCCTGTCAAGTATTTACCTTTTAAACTCTATGTCATTTCATTTAACATTCAAAAAATGGAAGCCTTGTATGAAGCTCGCAAGATCCAGCTCAGGCTCTGTGAATGTGTGGAGAGAAAATATAATAGTGGATAGAATGAGCCCAATTCTCATTTATTGCAAAGAAAGAAACCTCAGGGTAGAGATAAGTTGAATTTACATTTGCTTTACAGTCCCTTTAAGCCATCAGAGTGGAGTAAAATAATAACGGCAAGGAGCACGAAGCTGACTGATAGAGTAAATGAAGCCATGGCACCATGGCCTTATAAAAGGACACTCATTTAGATGACAGAAGTTAGATGCTTGTCTGTCCAGATAAATATATGTGTGGGCTAAGCTTTGGTAAATCAGTTTTTAAATGGGTTGAAATTAATTTCTTTTAGAAACAGGAAAAAAGATTTGTAGCACACATATATATAGACCTTGAAGGAATGTGAAATAGTGTTAGGCTGTCCCAGTGTACTACCAGAAAGGTGTTGTTGATGTTATATGAAATTGCATGAGAGTTAGAGTAGAACAGCTGCAAAAAAGTTAAAACATTTTGAGAGGGGTGGTGGGAGAGTCTGTACAAACTTCATGCTCCCTAGTATTACATGATACTTTATAAGAAGCCTTGCTAAAGTCCTCATGGATAGACTATTGCCTACAGCAGTAGCCAACTGTATCACAGTGTAATTATTTGTCTGCAACAATGGAAATAGCAGACATCACAAGAAAAAACATATTGTATGCAGTAAAGAAAAAATCAGCTCAACTTGTAGCCCCAGGAGTCAGAATTTGGAAATGTCCTGCACAGAAATTCCATTTTATGTAACATCTTGTGATTCTTGCACATAAATGAATGTTATTTGATGGATAATTGATGCTTGTGCCAGCTAGAGAATGATCAGAGGGGCATTGAAATTTACTCTGGGTAAGAGCTTCTTGCTGATTTTCATTAGAGATTTCAAATTATCTTATACTTTTCTATCTTGTTAAGCATAAATACTAGAGAAGTCAATTTCCTAATCTTTCTCCTGAAAAAACTATAATGTACTGCACATACAAACAAAAAAAAAGACTTTTCATGTTTTTTTTAATAAGATTACTGTCTTGCTGCTGATGTTCATGCGATTTGTTGAGAAATATTCACCTTTGAAATTATGCGCTACCTCAGAGAGATTTTTGTGCTATATCAGATCATGTATGTGTGTATAGTGCTTAAGTTTACTGTAAATTAATGTTGTTTTCTGTGAGTGCAGTACAAATGCTAATCTGTTGTAATGCCAAAAGAGGCAATGCAATGTTAGGATGTGACCTGCAAGAGATGTGAAAGGTTCCTAGCACTAACAGTGCCTATGGGACTCCAAATTCAGCTTAAACTATTTGAGAACAGGTATTAATCTAAAGTTTCAGTCACTTGTATCTATAAGCCGGGCTATTATCTTCAACAGTCTGTTCCAATGATGCCTGCAGAAAACCTGATCCTATTGAAATCAGCAGGAGTTTGCAATTAACTTGAACAGAGCTAGGGAACAGGCAGCACATTGAATCTTTTCACTCCTGATTTTCCCTGAGTTTCAAACTCTGATCAAGAGACATTTCAGTATGTCCTGTGGTATTACATCTGCTTTCTACTTCTCTTTAGTTATGAAATCTGAAACTCCTTTGAGTATTATTGGTGCAGATATATACCGAGCAAGCAAATGGTTCACTCCCTATGTAGCATCTTTGTTTCTGGAAAGTCTCATCCTGCAGGGCTTTCCCTGGCCTAATATGATGCTTTTCTAGTAGAAACCCATCACATATAACATTGAGGGTTTCTTAAACCTGCATGAAGTGGAGGTACTGTGATTCATTAATCTAGGTCCTCTCGGACTGTAACACAGATTTATCTGGCTACAGTACTAACTATAATTGGCTGGCTTGTTTCAGTGTTAACAGTTAACAGTTTTCATTTGCTTGGGATATGTCTTTCACACACACACAAAAAATTTCTCATCGGCCGAAGTCATCTTTTTCTCAATCATTTTGAAGACTAAGACAAAAGAAAAGTTGTGTCACAGTTGTTTTGGTAAAGATCTGTCTCAGTTATGCTAAAAGTGAGCAGTCAAAGCAAAACAACAGTGAAGAAATACAGGTGACTGCTACCAGCTTTTGGTACAGTATCAGTGGGCTTTGTCACAAGAGGATTACAGACTGTTTGGTAAAGATGTAATGACGAGCTCAAGAAGGAAAGAGAGCAAGTACTTTTGACAGCTGATCAATAGTATTGACTGGAAGATACTAAGTGAGCTGCATGAAGCAGGCATATCATGGATAATTGGCACACCATCATAGACAAATTTGTCTTTACAATTTAAAAACCATGACTAACTTAAGATATGTTTGAGTAGACATGGAGTGAGAGTAGTTTTAATTTATTTGTCTGTTGATGATGCAGGAGAACTTATAAATGTTCATCTCAGGCTGAAAAAGGCTTTGGTGAAAACACACTGAAATGCTAAAACAGGCCAGTGGTATGTTTAATGCAATGAGTCGAAGAAAGCACCACACTTCTTTTCCAACCCTACTTCTGGTAAGGACCAAAGGTGGCCAGAAGTTTTGACAATGTTGTAATTTCTTTAACTGTGAATCTGAACAGGGAAGTAACAAAAAACCCTGTTTAAGACAGTCCCTATGCAATACTCTTTAGATGTAGCATGTCTCCAAAACGGGTCCGTAGGAACCATCTGTGTGGAAGTCACTTATTGGATTTAGGATGAATAACCCCACTTACTATAAATTGAGGTCACCTCTGCATGAACTGATTATATGGAAAGATTAAATATAAAGAAGAAAAATAAAGACTCTGCTGTTTGCAAAACACAACGTCTTTTTGTTATATCCATGTGTATTAATGGAAAGTTACAATTGCAGCCATTTTCTGTTAAGTATTTTGCAGAAATGCCTCATGCTGACTTTGTAAAACTTGCATATGTTTTCCAATAAACAGCATGAGCAAATGTAACTATAATTTTATCATTTTTTCCTAGGGAACAGTATTTAAATTACTGATCAGAGAACAGGTGATGAGTTAAAAGCCAAAGGCACTGCATGGCAGATCAAATTTAAACACAAGACTAAATATATCTACTTTTATGTCCCTTTAGATAGCAGGGGTACCACTACTGCATTTGTGCATATTGAAAGAGCAGCTGATTGATACTTGATAGTGTTGAAAAATGTGAATTTCTATGTGTTCATCTTATTTGTTGGAACCTTTTGTTGGTTTCAGATCGAGACACTCATTTTCTGCAACATTTGCCCAGCATTTATATTCATGTGCCTAATGTCTATGAAGAAATTTAGTCTTTACCTTTCCTACTGTTGGGGATATTGATATGACAGAATACATGTTGCATACCTTGTAAGCACAATTTTGTAGATTATACCCTCACCTTGAACCAAATAAGAAATTTCTCTGTGTTTTATCAGAAATACTCACACAACTATTTGCTAGTAGTCTCTGTGTTCACCTTCACTCCTGGAGTTACTTGGTAACAGTAAAAGTTTATCAACTCTAACAAAGGATGAAATATGCATTTCCTTTTTACAAACTGAGGAATCTTGTATCGAGTTCTAACTACTTGAAGAGTGTGTGCCTTATGGCCTCAAACCTTCTTGTTAATTGACCATACCTTGATCCTCTTCCCCCTGGTTCTCTCTTACTGTGGTCTGTCTCCTTCTTCCAGTCCCATCCTCTTTGCTTACATAGTTCAGACTGTTCATTGGTCTTCTCATGCTAGCTTGATTCTCATAGTCCAATCACTTAACATGTTCCTCTCGAGGACTTCTGAGGTTAATTCTCTTCCCCCTATTTTCAGCTCACCATAGTCTGTCTGCTTCTTCACTTTTGTTCCTTATCCCATTGTTTTACTTGCTTTGATCTCACAGTCTCTTGCAAGGACTCCCAGAGCTGCCCTCTCTGACCTCTCATTTGTTCTCAATCTCACAAAGCCTGATGCAGGGCCTTTTTACCATATAATCCAGATAAATATTCCTTTTGTTTTTCATGCCTTCTGTCTCTCTGTTATTTCTGTTCTTTTTTTCCCATAGGTCTATTTTCAGGCATTCTTCTTCACTTGTTCCTTCCCCATTTCCCTCCTTCCCTGTTCTCTTAGATTGCTGAAATTGGAGTACGTTAGAGCAAAAAGGCCTCAGGAGGATGAAGACAGAGGGAGTGGAAAACAGAGAAGAAGTGTTCAAGAAGATGAACCAACACCGGACTCACCTATTTGACTTCAGACACCACCTGTGTATGTACAAAACACTATTACTGCACTATTACCATTTACTAAGTGCTCTGAACTAAAACTCCTTTTCTTCTGAAATTTGGAGGTGCTTATAGGGTGAATCATTGATGAAACTGAGGACCAGCCAAGCAGAGATTTTGGCAGTGTGTGTTGGTTTAGGTGCGAGATCTATTCTGCAGCTTTTCTGGGGAAAAGGACGTGACTGATGTGGTTTTTCCCCAAGACATTCTTTGTGTTTGTATCCATGCTGTATGTCCTATGTTTTCTTGAAGAAACTCTACCTATAATAGTTGAGGGATGAAGAGCTGATCAGCAAGGGCTTAGCTGGAAAAAATAGGACAGAAATGTTCCTAGCTGCTGGGAACATACAGGGAATACATGCAGGTTGTGACAGATATTAAGAGAAAAGTGAGTGACAGAGGCCTGGAAATTTACCCTTCTTTTGAGTTTTCACAGTGCAAATCCAATATCTGTCAGAAGCCCATGGCTGCAGGCTAATAATTAGTAATGCCTACATCTTTCCAGAATAGTAGTACCCATTGGCAACTGCTGCTTCTTCTCTTCCTTTGAGGTTGCATCCTTTGAGCCGTTTCCTCTGCTCCTTGCAATTTCAACCTACTGCAACCTTTCCCTTGTGCTTGCTATCTGTAGGAGTGTTAAATGGTTTGGGATGAAATCCAGGACATAAAGAATAAGGGAAATAGTAGTGACAGTAAGATCTCTGAGGTTATGGTGCTGTTTGCCCATAAAATGGAGGGAATGCCTGTCATGAGGGCGTCAGAAGTCATGGAAGAAAATGCTACAGGAAATAGTACTGCACCACGACTGTAATGGATTAGATCAGGGCCAGCAATGACAATTATTTCATGTATTACTTTTGTTTCCCATACTAGAACTGTGGATGCTGGTAGAGTGTCATCAAGAGATGTTGCTTACCAGAGAGGCAAGACACAGCTTGCCAGCTGGAAACTTTTGTCTCTCCCAGGTGCCTCTTACAGAGTTTTGTGTGCTTTCAGTTCACACAAAGGAAATTTCGTCTCATCTCACACAGGTGTTGAGAGTCTGTTTCTTTCATTCACTCACTATTTATGAAGCTGACAAAATTCCAAGGAACTATCAGGAATTTGGTTGATTGCTGGATGCTGTAACCCCCAAAGGTTTCCCTCTAATCAACACAAATATCACTACGCAATTATTTTCTAACCACACTACTGAAATAGAGTATTCCTAAGGGCCATAACATGAAGTGATTTACCCGTAGCAGCAGCTCTAGCACAGTCTGTTGTTTTCTTTATGATATGGTGCTGCACTTGTTGGCTTGTTCTTAAGGAACATTCAGAAACACTAAAAGGAAATTTTTTGCGTCTTCATTACTAAAGGGATTGTTAACTGAATAGTCTCTCAAAGTGTTCTTCCTCGGTTTACTTGATTATACAGCAGTTGGTGCAACTTCTCTTTTGGATGATACACTTTCAATGAGCCTAGTGGGAAAGAGCAAACACTTTAATGGCCCAAAGAAGTACCAACAACTATATTTAAATGGACATATATTGATTACAGACAGCACCAAAACTCTTAAAAAAAAAAAAAAAAAAGTCGTGCACTGTGGTGGGCTCTGATTGGTTCACAAACTTGGGATAAAATCACTGACATCAAAAGCTGAGAAGAATTTACTGTTGCCATTTGAGCTAAAAGATTGTTTAGTAGTCGGAGTGTATTGTTTCAAATTTTCCATGGCTCTTGTGCTGAGGGAGCATTATAAAAAGCAGTCTATGTTTTTTTAAATAAAGTATTGGTATCCAAGGTACCACACATAGAGGGGGGAGGAAGGTATTCACTTGTTTTATTTCACTGTTGCCAACATTGTTTCAAATTGTATTCAAAGACTGAAAAAGCCTTTTCTTAAGGGAGAACAGCACAATGTTACCTGATTTTAAAGTAGGGATACGAAGTGTCATTGCCCAGTTTCAAATGTTTTCTTATAAACTGAAAGGAAGTTTTAACTTACCTCAAGCAAAAGAAGTAGTTTTCAGGCAGTTGCTCTAATCACTAGGAGATAAAACAGCTGTCCCATTCAGTCTGGACGTGATTTGCACAAGGAACTTGGGCACCAAATAATCACATCTTTAAAATACATACTTTAAAACTCTGCTAGTGATGAATGTTGCAACCTGTGGAATTGAGAAGTAGCTTATATTTCCATGAAGCATACTTCTAAATGCCAAAACTGACTGAAGCAAGTTACAGTTTCCTCCCTCTTCTCATGATGCCCTTCCACCTCCTCTAATAGACATTTGACCTTTTCCAGTCAGCTCTTTTCTTTGCTGTTACACAGGAGTACCTGGCTGGAATCCTGACTCCTACCCCAGATTTTCTTGGGTACATTTGTTTGACACATTGGCAAATGTTAGAAAGCAACATGAAAAATTTTATTCTTCACTGCACAGGAGAGAAAGATTAAAGTTTTCACTCCTCTTTGATAGTCTCCATTGGTCTGTGCACGATTGATCAAAAAAGTAAATTAAAAATTTTTTTCTTTGTAAGGCCAGTAGCCCAAATTAATGTAGGATCTGTGGAACTCAGACCTTTGCTCATTGCTACTGGTGTCCTCTTGCATTCTTTATCTGTGTGTAGTGTTTTATGTGGCCATAAAATAGAATAGGAATGATCTTTGAAGATTTGCTACCTGTACTAAAACCAAGTCCCTTCATGGTTACCAGATCAAAAATTTTAATTGTATGTGGAGTAATAGCCTTTGAAGATTAATCAAAATGAGGAGTCTACTACAAGGACAGTATTTGTTTAATTATATTTTCTTTTCTGATTTAAACACAGTTTTTCCTAAACCTCCAGTTCTGGTATGCTCCCTGGAGATTGAATTCTCCATTAACTCACTCACTCTTACAGCTAGAGCTAGGACTGAGAGAAAAAGCAGCAAATGACACTGTTATTAAGTACTTGCTCTGTGAAAGCACCTATAAAAGATGTTCTCGAATCCAGGGTCACAAAAACAGAATTGTAAATGATGTCATGACACCATGCATTAGGGGAGAAGAGCTCTTCCCTTAGCATTGCAATGTTTTCAAGCTAATCAAAATCCTAATGCAGAAACTGTTGAGAATGATCTCCTATACTTGCCTGGTTCCTGTTTTTCTCCCTAGATGTTCAAAGTTAGCCAATGTTGGAGGTTGTATATTAGGCTCAGACTTTGAAATGGCTGTTCTTGCATTCTTTTCTTCTGGACAATTACTTTGTTGTGATGTCAGTCATTCAGGTTACTTGGAAACTTGCCTTTGGCCTTTAAGTCCCTGAGTTCTACAGTGCTGACACACATCATCCCTACTGAAGAGAGCAATTCTATCAACTGTCATGTTACTGTTTGATTCTTTATAAATAAGAGTTTTCATAGAGAAGGTGAAGAAAAGCTGAAGCCAGATGAGTAAAATGTCTGAGAGTCAGTCAGCAAGAAATGACAGTTTGCAATGTGAGACAGATACAGATATAAATCTAAATATAGATGAGGAGCTTTTCCTAGGAAGTGTTCATGAAGGAGGTTGAAGGCCCATAACTTAGGCAGAGTTTGGCAGCAGAAGGTCATAGAATCATAGAATCAATCAGGTTGGAAAAGACCTCCGAGATCATCAAGTCCAACCCTTGATCCAACACTTCTGTGGTTAATAGACCATGGCACTAAGTGCCGCATCCATTCTCATCTTAAAAACCTCCAGGGATAGTGATCCACCAGGGAGGCCCTGGACAGCCCATTCTAATGTCTGATTACTCCCTCTGTAAAAATTTTTTTCCCCAATATTCAACCTAAACCTCCCCTGGTAGAGCTTAAGATCATTCCCTCTTGTCCTACTGTTGGTTGCCTGGGAGAAGAGATCGACGCCCACCTGGCTACAACCTCCTTTCGGGTGGTTGTAGAGAGTGATGAGGTCTCCCCTGAGTGATGGTAGTCCACTACAGAGTATGAGGAACAGAGTAGCAATGATGATCTAGAGGTATGAACATGTGAACACTGAAATGCTTTAAGTAGAAATTGTTCTGCGAATTGCAAAAGATAGAAAAGATGAAAGGATATATTTTGCAGTTCTATTTGATGTCTCCTTTAAGCTACAAAACAGTGTTCTGAGATTGTGAAGAAACTTACGTAGAAGAATTTTTTGAGAGATATAGAAATGATCCAAGAGGTTGTACAGTGAAGGAGTTAGCTTTATGGCTGGAAAATTAGTAATGACAGAAATGAGGTATAGAACTGGGTGGTATAAAAGGTGGTGATTCTTTTAAACTTCTGGACTCAGACATTAATGTCTGAAAATTTACAGGCTTCACTCCCACCCCTTTCAAGCCAGCAGAATCGTCTAAGATCCAGTCCTCCATCAGTCATCCATCCATCCATCCATCCATCCATCCATCCATCCATCCATCCATCCATCCATCCATCCATCCATCCATCCATCCAGGGAAACATGAAACTTTGGCAGCTGGACCCTGCAGTGTGTGGTGTCCACCTCATGCTGTGAACCAACTGTGTGATGATACCATTAATGCCAGTGTAAAGGTACTTCATACATTTCCTACAATCCTGAGTCTCAGCCTAGCTCTTTGAAAGGCTTGCTTCCCTCATCACTATGTCTGGAGCTTTGGACATCACCTGTAGGTGGGAGACTGACACTGTCTTTCTTACACTTCTCCAATTTTTCCTGATTTATACAACCACTGGGCCTAGAAACTAAACAGTTTGCTGGCCTGCCTGGAGACAAATCTCATTGTGACAGTGGTACACACACATCCTTTTTAACAGATTTATACCTTCATAACTTTTATTTTTTTGCAAGAGCCAGCTGGATTTTAAGGATAGCAGGCACAAGCAAGAAGAGGCCCAAGACTTAGAAGATGCCTTAACTGTGTAACAGTACATTACACTTTGATTTCGGGCAGCCCCTCAGGAGATGCTGTCACAAGTGTATAATAAATTTTGTTCATGATCTTCCTTGCTGCTTTCTGTCTGATCAAGATGCCAGCTTCCCTATGAGATCACAGCACTGTCACCTAGAGTAATAGTGCCTTGGGATCTTTTCTGCTTGAAATTACTTGCTTGTTCATTTATCTGCTTCTTTTCAGAGCGGCACTGATTGCTTTTAATTTGTTTTAAATTAATGTCTTTAAGTGGAAATTAATAATTTTGGCTTCTATGATGCTCAGGTAAAATAATTTAATTTCCTTCTTAGTTATTTGGTTTTTTAACATGAATAATTAATTAAATCTTATGACCTGCTAATCTGGAGAATGTCATTAAATTGAAAGGTTACTCTCATAGATAGTAATGGTCTAATTGGCCCTTTTACTATTGTATTATAGGTAGTGTAAGTGATTATTCTGTTTGATTAACAGTGCAGAGATCTTCTCCGTTACTACATTATTCCTAAGGGGTCAAGGAGGGGTAAAGCAGGCAGAACAAAGTGACAAGGAAAACTTAAAAGAAACATATAACATTCAGATGGGATTCTCCTGCCTGAATTAATTTCTAAATAAGACTTTTTTTTTTTAAACAGTGGCAATTAAAACCAATGAGTCAGTGCTTGCCTTGATGTTCAGCAGAGTATGGTAATTCAACTGTAACCCCCTTGGATGGAAAACATGGCAGTGTTTTGCTGCTACTGGCACAGAAATTCTAGAAAGCAAAGAGGTGAGCTTGCTTTGGAACTAGAAGTTAGAATAGTTGCTGAAAAACTGATCATCAGGTCATGAAATTATACCACATGTGGCAAGTAAAAGAAAAAGCCCAACAGGAAAATGGTATAAAGGAGGAGTGAAAATATCCCATTTTAAAGTAGCTGTTCAGCTTATAAAACAAGAATCCACCACAGATTATATCCTGTTCTTTCTTCTTGCTTTGTGCAATACCTAATATCAAAAAGTATTTTACAGCACATTCAAGAGGAAAGAATCCTAAAATCAGGTAATTTTATGGGATCGCAAGCTGTGAGCAGTTTGAGTGCAGGTAGACTCAAAGCTAACAAGTTGGAAAAATACTTTATAGTAAGTTACAGGGAAGTGATAGATAAAAGTACTGTATTTTTTAAGCTTTAAAAATGTTGAATATATTTAAAAGAACAAGTCAAATAGTTATATGTCCTGGTGTTTTGTTTGGTTTTTTTTTTTTTTTCTGAATTTCTCCTGTACAGATTTCACAGCAGATAATGATACAAGATAATGATATGGCAGATACAAGATACTTGTATTATCATTACTGGGAATTCTAGGGGAGGTTTTGAACATGTGAGCTTAAAACCTGCCGTCTGCAGGTGCCTGGGGCTATGAAACTCCACCATGTGCATCACATCACAATAGTGAAAAGTAGAGTAGCTCCGTTGTTGTTTAGAGAAGTCTGAGCTGATAACTATTAATACACTTAGCTGAAATCCATTGTCATTCAAACAAGTTTAATATTCTTCAAGCTGGTGTTTCTTGATGAGGCAGATGTAGAATACACATCTTCACCACCTTTAAATGTGACTCTAGCCTGCCTCTGTAACAATCGAGATAAGTAGGAGCACATCCACTGATTTTACTAAGAGCTAAATCAGACCGTGCAGCAAGACTGCTGAACTTAGCAAAACCTGAGAATAAAGAGGCAATTAGCAAATGCCCCCTCTCTCCCCATGTGTCTGGAAGAGAAGGAAAACCTTATCTGTAACCAGACAAAATCATAATAAAAATAGCAACAAACTAAGTTGCAATTTTCACAAACATTTTTATAGAGACAAGATGGTAAGCTCTCTGTCACAGTGCTGTCAGTGTGGAATGCAAGTGCAAATTCAATGCCCCTTATGGCAGGGCAGTGTGCCCTGACAAACCACTAGGCTGGTATTCAATTTGCAGTGAGGTACAGAAGAGGAAAAAAAAGGAAACACTATTTTGGGTAGGAATTCAGCCAGTATGTTTCACTTAGCATTCTCAAGGCTTACAAAACCACTCTAGGGTGGTGAAAAATGGCCTACCAATTTACTGATGCTGTTAATCATAGTTGTGTTAAATATAATATGACCCAGAAAGAAAGTTTTTTGCTGCCAATGTCATCAAGTGTTGTAACTTCCTCCAGATGCACTTGTTAAAGTGTAATGAAAAAAAAAAATTGGACTTTGCCACAATTTCAGCTCATTCTTATGAACATAAGCACTCAGGCAGATCCTCTCTTGATAGGATTGCTGGTGAGAGAAAGGCAGCTGTGTTTCCATTTTTGCATCAGGGGAACCGCACTCAGCTGTGGAGTATTTGCTCTTTTTCTACCCACTCTCTGAAGAGCTGCTACCCCATTGCATCACTGGAACAGTAGCATAACGTGGATATGAGGTAGACACTCTAGGTCAAAAAAAACCCCAAACAGTGGGAAACACAGGTAAAGATATACGTGGATTTTTTTTCAGGCAAAATATGCTGATGGCTTTATGGTTTGCTCATTCTTCATACTGACCAAGGTAACTACACAAATTGATTTGGCCTGGGGGAGTAAGGGGCAAACAACACCAAATGAAAAAGTAAAAGCAAGCGTAATTGAAGTATCCTGAAGACTGATAGATGTGAGAAAGAAAAGGTTTTTTTCTTCTTCCTTTATAAATGTTTGAAAATGGCTCTACAGATTCATTCAGTCAGCTAAGCAACAGGTTATATTATCTAGTAACGCTATTGTTGGTACTACTGGAGTTCTGTGGTGTGTTTACCAACAGCAAGGTAGCTGCTGAGACGAAAGTTGTAATGGGAAGAGTTTTGTGGTTTGATTTTTTTTTGTTGGTTTTGTTTGTTTGGGGTTTTTGTTTGGCTGGGTTTTTTTTCTGTTTCAAGCTTTACTTTATGGCTAATTCAAGTATTTCTGTTCATTCCTAGTAGTGTTTCCAAAGTTGATTATTAGTGATCAAGTAATTTGGAGACAGCAGAAGTATTTTCTTTCTAGATCCCAGGCTCAAAATTGTCTCAATTCACCACCAGAATAGTTTTTTCAGTCTGGGACGGAGTCAGTGTGGTGTGATACCAAACACAATGAAGGTGTAGCATTGATTCAGACTTAATATATTAAAACAACTGTCTGTTCTTATCTTCAAGCCTTTTTCTTCATCTCTTCTATGACAAAAGCTTTTCATTCTCCCCACAAAGACAAGCAGAGAAAAATCCTTCCAGGCAGAGGGAACAGCAAGCAATGTTTAGGCTGCTTATCTCCTCATAGATATTCTGTTTGGAGGTGGTGGATTCAGATTCTTCTGGAAGCTGTCACGGTATGAACACTGCTGAGCGCAGCCATTAAGGGTGCACATGGTGAAGCTGCAAAAGGGTCTCAGGTCTCAAATTTACTGAGGAGCAAAGAATGAAGCATGTGCATGAAAAAAACCCAGGACTTTCCCAGTGATTTTGTCCTTGAGTTAGACACCAATACCCACTGAGCCAGTGCTCTGTATGACCAGCTAAGCAGGAAACATTGTGACTTGATAGTGCCACACTTGTGTCTGGAAGAGTTCACTGTTTGAACATCTCTGCATTATCTACAGTGTTTTTCAAGTAGCCATCTACCAAAACAAATTCAGATTTTGCCACCTTAGCTAAGTTACAGATGTTTTGCTCTCTTCATTCTCATACTCCTCACTATGTCAGATCTTCGTTAGCAGAGGGATCAGACTTGCATTAATGTCAGTAGCAAATGACTGGATGTTGTTGATATTTTTATTATATTGTTTAGAATTCAGCAGTCACTTCTGGTGTCAACAGAAGAAGGACAATGAGTGCCCTTGTATAGCAGCTACATTTGGACTAAGTATCTTAAAGGCAAGGCAGTGCTTAGTAGTTCTCCTATTCACAAATATTTACATGTTAGTGATCTCTGAAAGTGGGTTGTTTAGAAAAGAGCAGCAAAATTGTGTCTCTCCCTCTGAAAGACAACTGAGAAAATTATGTTCAATCTATTTATGCCATCACTGAACTTCATAAAATGAATTTTTAATTAAATTCATTGAGAATTGTACATCTATAGGCTAGAACCCATGGGGAAAGTCACATAGGGACACTTACTTGGAGTAATAAAATCAAACATGTGACAATGATTCTGAGACTTTCCCTAGGAATTAATGACCAAAGAGAAGATTCCTCTGTTTTTCATGATGAAGGTGGAAAGATGAACAGCCCAGATTGCCTGCACTGCAGGGTCTAATGATTCTTGTATCCACTTCTCTTTGACTTCTAATAGTCCAGGTTCAGTCGTGAGGCACACGTTTGTGTACCATACAGCCAAGTGAGGGGTGCAAGATCCCTTTGGTGACTCTCTCTGCACTCTTCAATTGCAGAGCAATAAGCCAGGGGTTACTTATTTTTCAGATGAGTGATGATAGGAGTTTGCCTATAGCTCTGCTCACCAGAACTGAACTAAAAGTGCCTCTTAGGAAAGTAGACTTAAATGTGCAACCGAACATTTGCAGAACTGACCCTTTCCTGACTTCTCTCTCCCCAAGGGCACAGCTGTTCTTTTCTTAACTTGGAGTCACCCTTTAACAACTTTTTCATCTAGCTGTTCAGCTGTTCCATGGCTCCTCTAGCTGCTGCTTCAGGTCAAGCAGAGACATGAAAGGACACCCTGTTAACATCTCAGTGAACACTGTTCTTCCTACTGCCTCTGAACTCTATCTTCTATTGTGCTTCCACCTGAGGAATTTGTCTTTGTCTTTTAGTTGTAGGAAGAAATAGATATTTTTACAGAGAGCTCGGGATCTGGAAATTTGGGCACAGACTTTGGAAAGCAGCCTGCTAGCTCCTGGGATTTTCAGACCTCAAATTGACAGGTGATTTCTTCCCATTTCTTCCTTTACTTAGGAAGTAAGCTGTGGAGTGCGCTTAGGAAGTAAGCTCTGAGGAAAAGATGCTTCGTAGGAAAGACATTACTAGGGTTGTCTGACATTGCAAGGTGAGGCATGTGGGTGCCAGATGATCAGTTCTCTCTGTTTGGCAATGTTACTTCTCCCTTCACTTGTGCCATGATTAGGCTTTTGCTAACAAGCTGTGAAAAACCCCCCAGCTTCTGACAGTCAGAACTCTCTCCCCTCTCAGTGAGGTGTTCCTTTGTGTATATGCTGTGGTGCACAGCTGCCTACTTGCAAAACTTCTGCAGCAAGGTCTGATTGGCATCAGACCTGAAGTGTCCTCATAATTGGTGGGATTGGCTTCCTTTGGCAAGGTGGGAACTGCCCCCTCCCACTCTTGGCTGGTTCAGAATCTTGATTTGAGGACTGTAAGGTTCACTTTGCCTTAGGTTTTCTGGGGCTTTATTCAGTGCTGCTGATTTTGGAGCAATTAATTAGCTGTAGAGGGGCAGCTTTTACTAGACTTGTAGTATCAGTGGCATCTGTTTTCTGAACTTGGCTGTCTACCTGTGCTTAAACCTCTTTGAAAGATAACTCACTTTTTTTTTGTTTGGTTGGTTTTTTGTTTGTTTGTTTTAAATGGGCTTGAAATTCCAACTTCATTTACTTTGTTTTGAAAAGTTTGGTGATGGTTCTATAGGTGACTTTATCAAATCCATCTATCTGTCTGCGTATCAGGCCATTGACCTGCAAAGGGAAACTTCTGCTCCAGGCAACTGTGTTCTGTATAACATTTCTGGGAAATTAATGCTTCACTTTTATGTAAACAATATTAATAACAGCATAAATGCAAGTGATCTAAAATTTTAATAAAACGTGTCTGCAATTTGAGGAATCAGTGGAAGCTAGGACTTCATAAAAGGCTTGATTAGACAATGTTAGCAGCCTTCTAGAACTATCCAAATAATATAAATAAAATAATAATATAAATATAAATAATAAAAATTTAGTAATGTAAATAACCATAATATGAAAAAAGAGGGATAAAATAAACACACATAATAAATAAATAGGAAGCAAATCTTTATATTACTACTAACACTACTAGTGTTCCTTCTCAGAGGATAAACATAAGGAAAAAGCTGTAAATTGTTCCAGCTGCAGTCCCAACTGCTTCATTAATACTTTTGGGATACATGAAAGCACAGTGCTTCAGGAGAACGTGCTAAGAGGGAATTTAATCTTTGTAGTAGAAAATGTATGGAATGCCTGGAAAACAAAGAACAGTCATCTTCTCTCTACTTTTGGCAGGCTCCTCAGAGGAATGTGACATGCTTATTGCGCAGGCAAAATCTTTGCTGGCTCCCAAAGCAATTAAAAGCATCTCAAATTTCAATATATTAGCGCGCCTAATTAGGATAGCATCATTAAATCAGTGGATGAATTTTGATTTGCTGTAGCTCAGTGTTTGGCTCTGCGTGTTGTCTGGCATACCATAAGCAGGGTTTAATTTCCTTCATGGAAGCACAGAGATGGTGAGATGGGAGGAGTGCATGGCCAAGGCATAGCTCTGCTTTTCCTGTTGTGGCCTCTGGAAAACTTTGGCACAAAACTTTTCCCAGGGGAATTACATTGTCTTTATTGCTTAATTGATCTCTTACTTGATCATACTTGTTGATGTGAATTCTGTTCAATTTTAGGTTATCACCTAGTATAGATTTAAATGATCTTTCTTTTGCATTCATTTCACAGATCTCCTATAATCAACTTGCTAGCCAAAGAACATACATTTAATATGAAAAGAAAGTTTCACAGAAAACAAATTACCATATATTGAAGCTTGACTCCAGTTCTTTCTCTTGTATTTAGTACAGAGGTAATGGGGGGGGAATCTTCAGGACTGTTCCTTCTGTATTTCCTCATGCACAGTTCCAATTTCCAGATTTTCCCGTGTAGCAGACTTAAACAAAAAAAAGGAAGTGGGGTTTACTGGGGAAGGGAAGTAAGCTCACTTTGTGCAAAAGTATGTATTAAATCAGCTCAACCTCTACTCCTGTTCCCCATTTCATATTTCATGTTTCGTCATTTATGATTCACAACTACTGAAGCAGAGAAATAGTTCTAGCAAAACCTTTCTGATCTGTTGCTCATCTGTAGATCAAAAAATGAAATAAGTAGCAGTACTTTCACTTTACCCAAAAGACAGCCAAGAGGCAGCATCTCTAGGCACACAGAGTGAGTCAGTGGCAAACCTTAGAAAAAAGCCCACAGCTCTAATCCCAATGTTGCTGGCCTAGATTGGATGATGTCATTTCACAGCCTAGTTTGTCATAGGTATCAGACATCATTATCTAATTGGAGTGTAAATTATAGGATTTAATTCTTTTAATTTTTCCTTTACCTTAGTGTAGCACCTAAAAACACCATCTGAAAAAGCATATATTATACTTAAGGGCTGGTTAAGTCGTTGATAGAAAGGCAGTTTGTACTTAGAACTTGCAAGTCAGCAGTTTCTTACCCTGTATCATAAAGAATACAGAGTAAGAAAGCTGTGTGAAGTTTGTGTTGTGTTTTGCACATAAGGCCAAAACTCAGTCTCACAGAATAACTATTCCCAAGGCTCTCTACAGCTGCAATGTCCTTCATGGAAAAGTAAATTTCTGGGAAATCTACTATAATTTTCACTCCACAAATACAAAAAACTGGCCTCCAAGAGCACAGCATTTTGCAAGTAGTTCTGCCACGTGATTTAAAAGCCACATAAGTTTGAAAAAGAAATGAAAAACACATAACCAAACTTTACTGATTTACCATTAAATTCTGCATCATTTAAGTGTATAAACAGGTCTTGAAAATACTAACACATGCATGAAAATATTATTTCAATAATCCAAACTGCTTTATCTAGGGACTTATCCCACTGGCAGTGCTGATGTACCCATCCAATGGGTTTCTCCTAGATGTTTGGCAGCTTAACCTGCTCATTTAGGTGAACTCTTAGTCCTCTGCACTGCTATAATCTCTATTCTCATTCTGTAAGGTAGCTTTGGATTGGTTTGCCAAGGTGTAAAAATAAAAATTTTCTGATTATAGCATTCTTCAGTTTCATCTTCATCATTTAGCAGAAAAGCTGTATGAAAACATTACATTTCTCAGTGAGCTGATGCCCCAGAGAGCAAGACAGGTCAGTCATTCAGGACAATATTATGGTTGAATCTATTGCTGTAGAGCTAACTAAAGTGTTGGCAGCCCTTTTGCTTTCATTCATAACCCTTGTTTCTGTAGTATTTTTAGCTCATCTAGTTTCTATATTTAGATGTTTTCATGAAAATAGAGATTTAATGTGATAAAACTTAGAAACTGTACTGTCATGTGCCTGGTAAAATTGTGTCACTAGGGCATGTCAAATCTATTACTGACCTTCAGTCTAACTGCAGCTGTCAGGCTTCCCATCCATGGAAAGTACTTGGAGGAGAATTTTAACTCTATTATATTTTTCCCTTATCTGTGCTCAGTTTTGTCGTTTCTTGAAGCTACCCAAAAATGTTATGGAAAAGGCTATGGGAGCCTGATGGGAACAGTGCTGGATGTCATGAGAGCCAATAGTGATGAAGAAAACCAGTATCTTCTCTGTGTGATTTCTTAAATCTCTGGTAACTAGGCTTATTGAGCAAGCAAAAAACCTTACATACTCTTAAAGAGGCACCTGGAGGCCAAACAATGCAGCTTTTGGAAGTGAGCAGAGTGTGACCTGCTGGTTAGAATGGAAAGTTTTGTTCATCACTATCTATACATAGAGAGAGGGTGACCCCCTCCCACCTTTTTCATGAGGATCTCATGAAACCTAAGAACGAGTGACCTTCAAGTCTTAAACTTGTGCAAGATGAAGAATGTCAGCGATACTTTCTGCACTCAGCCACCAGCTCTTCTTCAGTCTGTAGTACATCTGTAAAGACAGCTGGACGCAGCTTAAGGAAATCCCTGAACCCCAAATAAATGAATCCAATGGAAAATTAGTATCACAGCTGATAATTGCCAATTCACTTCTGCTTTGGTGTGACATCAATTTGCAACTAGTAGATCGTGTTGTATCTTTTTTCCCTGACACTGGTCTGCATTCAAAAATCTCTTCTACAGGTAGGCAGCTTAGACAATGGTAGCATCATTGTTTCATGTTCCAATTGAGATTTTTAAACTTTCTCTAGTTTTCTGTAGTTCTTAATTGCTAGTCAATTAATTTTCCACCACCTCCATAACTACTGTTGAACCCTTGGAAATGTTAAAACTAATGGTATTTCATACTTTTTAATTAAAAAACCTCAAGTGCATAAAGCCCACTTAGACTATACTTTAGCTACCCAACTGCTTTTCAACTGCCTCTAAACCAGCAATATGCAAAAAAATTGAGAAGACTTCTGGTTTTGTTCTTAGATCTTTCAAGTGAGATCAAGGTTCCTGGGAAGATGCTTCACTAAAAATTATAAGAGGTATCCTTCATGGTGTGCTGTCTACTTCTAATTCTGCTGCTTGCATCTTGCTTTTTCTTTGCCTGACTTCATACTTGTATGGCGCCTCTGTGAAACAGGAATTTGGTTTATTTGCCTCAGACTTTCACAGATCACAGCGAATTCTGCACAAACTAGGGAAATGGCAAGGATAAATTTGACCCAGGAATGAAATTGTAATCTGATTAGTCTTGCTTTTTTCCCCTCTTAATTTTAGGTGTGGTTCGAAGTCTTTCACTGTACAAATGCAAATGATCCCACTCCTTATTTATACTGTGGTAAAAGTTAATTCAATTAATGCACTGAGTTAGCAAACATTTATTTTATTTAGTTTTAAGTGTACAGTGTGCAGCAGTCCTCAGAACCACACATGCATACTCTGCAGTGATCACAGAATGAGCAGCAATGGGAGAGTCAAAGATGAAGAACCTAAGACTGTTTTTCCAGTCTGATCCCACATTTGTCACAAACTCAGCAGGACAAGAGGCAGTCGGAATTGTGGTTGCAGAAGGCCAGTGGTGACTCTATCCTAAGAGACAGAGGTGTGGAGCACACTGCATGAATATTTAAGGGATGCACTAAAAAAGCAAGAGTATGGTACTAGGTAGAGATGGTGCTCTGACATGGCAGGAAATGCTGTTTGGAAGAAGACTGGCTGTATAGCTGTGTTTCACATGCCTTTTTTCATTTAGCTCTAGATGTTTTCAAGGATGAAAGATATAATTTCTCTGTCTGTGTCAGCTAGATCTCAGGTTAACAATTAAAGATGATTGATTTTTCCATGCAGTCAGGGCTAATACAAGTCAGACGAGCAGGGAATTGATCATGACTAGAAAATATCAGTTCAAAGATCAGCATTAGCTGCTAGAGGTGTAAGCAATTTAGAAATTTATTACACTGTGACAGTGAGGGAGGTTGGTTGGTTTTCCAGCACAGTTTCATTTAGGTGCTGTGCATTTATACCACTTAGTTCAAGGTACTTGAGTTGTCAGTATAAGCACCCAACTTGCTAAAATATCTAATTTATCACTGTGTGAGGTCTATAAAAAATTAATTTTTAAAAAAAATTTTTTGCAGTTATCCGCTTTTACTGAAAAGAGAAAACTGCTTCTCTTGGCCAGAACTTTAAAAATGCCCATTATCTGGTCTCAGAAATCAAGAGGCACAGTAACTGAGAGGAAAATAGTAAAAATATGTAACAGTGTGTATGTAGGAGAGAGGTAGGATCCACATAAGTCTGAGTCTTGCCAATAGCTTAATATCCATAGGGACAGAAGTGATGTCATGCTGAATGAGGCTCTTTTATAGCAAGCTTCAAACAAAAAGCCTGGAAGGTGTTCTTTTATCACACCTTATCAGAAGACCTCTGGCTATAGCAGTACATCAAATATGACTTTCTGGAAATGATCATGTTGTATTCCTGTTCAGTGAAAACATATTCTCTCCAATGATGCATGTTGAAGGAAGGGCAAACCTGAATGACGTGTTTTAATACTCATCCTCCTGCACCTACATTGTTCACTGTTCTGTTGTCCTGCAGCTGACATTGTTGCTGGTAGATGGTGTCAGAGATTTAAATGTTGCCATCGGGACCGTGTTAAAGAGGATACAGCAGTCTTTTCTGACCACAAATCTCTGTAGGTACAAGAGCACAGGAAAAATATAATCCTAACAACCATGATAGTAATAAAACTGATCCTAAGATGTAGACAGTGGGAGTGCAAGCAGATTTTAAACCACTTTCAAGCACCATTGGTTTATATGCTGCAGTCTGGTTGTATAAATAACGCAGAGCAGATGGGCCAGAAGCAAGTGTGCATTTGCTCAGCTGCTTCATGAAAAGCTGTGCTCACTTGAGCCTTCCCATAATCTGTTTGAGTGAATGCAAGTAGCAAAAACAGCACTGTGGCATTTAGTGAACTTGCTAGAAGAAACATATGGAACACTGTTTTTATTTTCTCCTCAGGCAAAGAACCCATGGATTTGAACACTTTCGGTTGTTCGTTAGAAATAACATATTAAAAAAAAGAGTCTTTCTCAGTGTGTGGGTGGGCACCACATACATTACACAGGCTCAGGATAGAAAGTTGATTTAAAAAATGTGGTATTCAACTGCCTGGAGATCTGTGCCCTAGTTATCAGGCAAAGTTAATATTTGAGAGTTTTCTTGGCATAATTCTGCTGTCACTACCTTCCTGGACTTGAGAGACAGTATGTGGTACCAGTATTTTAATCATAAACACTGATCCAGTGATATTTTTGTGATGGTTTGTGACAGGAAAATCCTTCCCTGGCAGAAGTTCCTTCTTATGACATTTCCAACAGGAAAAAACTATCAGCCAGCCCTTAAGGTACTTCTTAGTTGCATTACTTTATTCTGTAGAGACCATCTACTGTCATACCTGAATAGATAGTAAAGATGAAAAACCAGGGAACAGCTCTAGAAAAGCCCTGAATAGCTGCTGTGAAAAACCAAACCAAACAAAAAAAACCTGTGAAACCATATGTAAACTTAGAATATTTTAAGGTTGTGGTGTGTTGGTCCTGACTGGGAAGACAAATTCCCACTTTGCAGCTCACTCACTGACTCCTCTCTGCCACCAGCAGGACAAGGGGGAGAAAAAGGAACAGAATGGAATAGAATAGAATGGAGTAAGTTCAGCTAGATGGTACCTACAACCATCATCTAGTCCAACTAACTGAGCATGTCAGGGCTGATCAAAAGTTAAAGCACATTATAAGGGCATTGTCCAAATGTCTCTCAAAGACTGACAGACTTGGAACATCAACAGTCTCTCTAGGAAGCCTGTTCCAGTGTTTGACCATTCCCTTTGAAAAGAAATCTTTCCTAATGCCAAAGTCTGAACCTTCCCTGATGCAGCTGTAAACTATTCCCATGTGTCCTGTCACCGAATACCAGGAGAAGAGCTAAGCACTTCTCCTCTCAGGAAGCTGTAGAGAGCAAAGAGATCACCCCTCAGCCTCCTTTAGCCTCCTTTCCTCCAAACTAGACAATTCCAAAGTCCTCTGCTGCTCCACATTGGAGATGCCTTCCAGCATTGAAGTACCAAGATGCACTCAAGATAAAGACAGGGAGATACTTGCCCATTACTGTTGTGGGAAAAACAGGCTCAGCTTGAGGAATTTAACCTTATTTATTGGTGATTAAATGAAATATTAAACAACTGATTTAGGTAGTGGGAAACAAAAAACCAGACATTAAAATGCATTGGGAAAACACCTTTCCTCTGCCCTTTCTCAGACTCAACTTCACTCCAGGCTCCATTCCTCCCTCTTTCTTACCACTGCATATTACACTCGGTTTCTTCAGGTAGGCTATGGGATATGAAAGTTGGAGCGTGGGTTACAGTCAATACCTGAACTGGACGATACAGTCAGTACATAGCAGTTTTCCTCTGCTGTTTCTTTCTGCTCCCACTTTTCCTCTGCTCCAGCACGGGCTCTCCATGGGACACAGTTCCGTCAGGAGTATCTACCTACTCTGGTACAGGTCCTCCACGGGCTGCATGGCAATACCTGCTCTGCTATAGAGCACCTTCTTCTCCTCTGTTCCCTCTGCTGATTCTCAGTCTTTTCCCCCTCTTCCTTTGCCTGTCCTTAAGTAAGTTTTCAAAGAGATGTTACCAGCTTTACTGACTGGCTCAACTGTGTCCTGTGATGAATCTGTTGAAATTGGCTGAAAAATGGCCAAGGCAGTCTTGGTTCTTGAGAAAAGAAGCCACCTCTACAGCCCTCCCACTGCAAGCACCTGGTCACCTACATCCAATGCATAGGCAAAGAAGAGGAAAAAACTCATTCAGGGCCTCAAAGTCCAGTGCCTGAATAGATATTTAGAATTGTAGAATCATAGAATGGCCTGGATTGGAAGGGACATTAAAGGTCATTTATTTCCAGCCTCACTGCTGTGGATAGGAAGACCTTTCACTAGAGTAGGTTGCTCCAAGCTCCATCCAACCTGGCCTTGAACACTTCCAGGGATGGGGCATCCACAGCTTCTCTGGGCAACCTATGCCAGTACCTCACCACCCAGTAAATAATTTTTTCTAAGCATCTAATCTAAACCTATTCTCTTTCAGTTTGAAGCCATTCCCCCTTGTTCTGTCACTACATGCCCTTGTAAAAAGTCCTCTCCATTTTTCTTGTAGGCTCCCTTCAGGTACTGGAAGGTTGCAATTAAGTCACCCCTAAGTCTTCTCTTTTTCAGGCTGAACAAACCCAGTCTTCCCTCATAGCAGAGGTGCTCTTTGCCTCTGAGTATCTTCGTGGCCTCCTCTGGACTTGCTCCAACAGGTTGATGTCCTTCCTGTGCTGGGGACCCAAGAGCTGGATGCAGCACTCCAGGTGGGGTCTCAGCCCTTGTCGTGATAGCAGGTTCACAAAACTTACAAAAGTCACCCTGTTATCACTTGAATTTCTCACAGTGGTTAACAGCACAGAGTTCTGTTTTATAGCTTTGGGCCCTGAGTTATTCTAACTTGTGCAGCATCTTAGTCAAGGCAGCAGAGTACTAAACCAAAAAAACCTTAAATGGAGATCATATTGTTAATTCTTATTTTATATTCCTCTTTGTAGGAAAAACTTCAGTAAAAACTCAGTGCATCTGTTCCATTGCCCCAAGATAGAATTTATTTGAGATATAACAAATGGACGTCCAACTATAAGTAGTGTCCTCAAGCTGGCTGTTAGCTAAAGAGACTGATTCTGACATTTTGTTGTTCAGGATCTGGTGGAATAGTGCATGGGGAGAAGGGAAAGATCAGTTGTGTCAGGCTACTTTGCCAGAGTTGTTTTGGCAGAATATTTTGCTTAGAAACGCTCACCATCTGTTTAACTTTGGAAGGAAAGTGGAGAAAACTAACCTTCTGAAGGTTTTGTCCTTGTAAATGTTTTAAAGTTCCCTTGAAAAAGTCTTTACCCAACCATATACTGTGTCTAGCTGATATGAGCTACCCAATAGTACCAAGGACAGATGGTAAGCACTTTGTGCCCTATCAGCCCTCGTAGCAGTTTGAATGCTCTGTTATACTTGCCATATATACCCTTCACAAATGTCATTCTGGAATGGGGTTGATGCCTTTGTTTCCCCAATTTGAACTGCTTTTCCAAATGGTCTTCCTTTGGGATCCAGTTGTGTACAAGAGAACTCTCAGTTGTGGTTATGAACAGTGCAGCTTCTTCTAAGGGATTCAGTGTCTCTGAGTTTTGACTCTTCTCCTTTTTCTATTTTTTTCCCAATTTCAGTTATGTATGAAGTGTTAAAATGCAGAACCTTTCTAATATCTTTCATAGTTATTACCGAGTTAACCAGGTATTCCATATCTAGCTGTTATTAAAAATGTGGTTAAATTCAAATTTTCTTCTTTTTAGTTGTTTTTGCCTTGATTACAGGTAGAAATTAAATGCAATTTACACCTTTGCAGTTTCATTTAATTTGAGTAAATTTAAACTGACCCATCTGTTATCTTCCATTTTACTGCTATTACTGTTTGGTGCTCAGCAATCAATCAGCTGTCAGCAAGAGACCTACTTCAGTCTCTCTCTCTTTTTTTTTTTTTAATCTTAGGGCCATATACAGCTTGAGAAATCATCTCAGCTATATTTACCCACAGATTAACTAGTAGTAGTAGCATTGTGCAGAAGGCAATTCACTGGATGTCCTTTCAATGATAGGAGAAATCACTCATTAGAAGTGCTTATTTCTCTTCCATGGATGAAAAATGTGTTTCTGAAAGTGCCATGAAGTTGGCTGAAATGAATCCCATACTTGGGAGTTTCTCCCTTCTCACCTTTGAGAAGATGAATCCAAAAGGGCACAAGCTACAATGGCACAGCAGGTTGGGTAGCAGAATCTGAAGAGAGAAACAGGGAAGGCAGGATTGATGAAGGAGAGGCAGAACAGGGAAAATAAATGAAAACTTGTGATGGGAGCATTGAGAGAAAGAAAACAAATGGAAATGGAAGGTGATTTTGTGCTATTTTTAGGAAAAGAGAAAAGAGTGGAAATAGTTCATTTACTCTAGAAACTTCTGAGCTGCAGTAATTACTTTCAAAATAAAATACCTGGAGTAAAAAAGAATTTAAAACTATCACACCTTTAGCTTGCAGAGTGGCTGATTCATGGGAACTTGTTCTTTAATATAATTGAACCTAACAGGGTAGCACCAAGTCTAACTTGAAGTAGAATTTGGTTTATTATTTCCCTAGTTATTGGCTAAGAAAATTGAATGCGGGGAAAGAATCATATTCATCATTATTCTTGTGACTTATATCACAAATTGCCAATTAAAAGAGTGGCAGGGGAACAAAACACATTTCCATTCTTTTCCAAACATGTCCATTCTACTTATGTTCAGTGACTCAAATTAAACAGTACAAGACAATTTCTTCTTGTTGGTTGCACTGCATAGGATGTAAATCAATATGGAATTTGGCTTTTGCTAATCTTCAACTTTTGTCACGGGCTATAACTAGTGAGTATACACCCAGCATGGCTTAAAAGCAGCTGGTTCAGTACAGCTTGAAGTTGTGCCAGCATGAAGTTCTGCACAGCCTAAACACATGAGTATTTACTCATCTGCTCTGGTGAGTTGAGCAGTTTGTGAGCTCTCTGCTGCTGCTATTGCACTGCTAGTGACACTGCAAGTGAAAACTAATTCATGTGTGAGATGAGGTCACAGCAATGACAAAGTCACTGCTGACATCAACCTAGGGCAGAAAATGAATTTGTTTAAATGGTCACTGGAGAAACAAATGCTGATTTTACTTCAAAGCATCCGTTGTAAAGTTCAGTAACAGTACTGTTTGTAAGATGAGGTGTAGTCTTTAATCAGCTAAAATCCAAAACAATTACATATTTACCTCCTTAGTATTGTGTCTGACTCCTTGTAGTCACATTTTTGCTCCTGTATCTCTCTGTGAGTTAGCTTTGTACTAGTATTCCTGTACTATTTCCAAGGTCACATGAGGAAGAGGAATACATGATTTAGTTCAGCTTTCCCTGGAGAGTGACCCAGATCAGAAATCCACAGTCCTGTGGGGTTTCTTAGAAAAGAAAGGCAGCATGGAGTTTCTCAACAAGAACGCAAGTCAGAAAACAAATTTTTTTATCACCTGAGCTCATGTAACGCTAACTGGAGTATCTTCATCTTGAACAACATGAATATAAACCTTAGTGACTTGAGTCACCAGACATTTTTTCTGCATTAAAAAGAGAAGCCTGAGTTAAGGATCCTTTTATCTGGACATAATTTTCCCTTCATAGTGAGAAGGCACTTTTTATTTCCTTTTTTTATGCAAACAACTATTTTACTTTAAAAGAGACAATACCTGTTTAACTAAGATTCTCCCACTCTTTCCAGACAGATGGCAGCATCTGGTTCCCACAGGTCCAAGGACATTCTCTGTTCTAGGGGACTTTTTCTGTGCAATAATGGCATATCTTAATTTACCATAAAGCTCACCTCTCCTCAAGAAGTCTTGGTAAGCCCTATATAGATAAGGGAAGTAGTAGATAAGATGTTTGTCATCCTTTTTTTCTTTCATAACTATCCAGTTTGCTAAGTAAGGTTACAGGTTACTGCATTAGCACTGGAAATACGAAAGTCACTTTTTTGCATGTATCAGAAGACATATCGCCTGGAATCTATCAGGTTCAGCCTCAGTTTACAGCAGAAATAATTACACCTCTATCCTACAACAGAAGTCTTTTCTTCCTTACATGGCTGCAGAAGAGATCTGTGAAGTGGAATCTGTATCTGTCAGTTCATTCTTTCTTTCTACACAGACTTAAGTGACAACAAAACCTGACAAATATTCTGTGTTACAATGTTTCTGTACTGTTAGTCTTTAAAAGCTGTGTTTTGGATTTTGATCCACTACCTTAAGGGTAAGAATCCTCTATCTGTTCCATTCACAGGTAAGAATGTCTTTTCTAATTTCTAATCAAGCCTCTTCCCCACTGAAATAATATATCTATATATATAATTTTCCAGAGAGAGAAGAGCCTCACAGCTGAAGAGGCACAAGAGGATTGCTTATATCCTTGAGTTGGTGAAATAAATTATGTTCAGTAAAATGATTTCTCATCCATCTGTTGCAGAGAGTAATCCCATGAAGCAGGAATTTGTTTAAAATTGCGTTCTCTTGCTCAAACCATTCTGTTTGCTGGAGTGCTGTTGTTATCCTTGTAGAAGAGATGGGGACAGGGGAGTCTTGCTTTTCAGAAACAGTGTGGCCATGGTAGTTAATAATCCCTTTACGGTATAGATTATTACAATTTATTTTAGATCATTAGCTGAGAACAAAGGTAGGGCCAACCAAGTTGAAGAGCATTCAAAGAGTGTGTGCATGCTTTGTTCCTAATTCTGAATTTGCACTGTGAAAGAGCGATCTGCTCAAGAGGTTTGTCAGGGAAGCTGCCAGGTGTCTTTTTCCTAGTTTTTCAGAGCCAACCTCATAAATTTTAGACCTTGGCACTGTAAAGTTTGTTTGGGTAAATTAGCTCAACAACAGGGTTTTTTTTTTCTCATTTAAGCCACTGTACATTCTGGTGGGCTGCTTTTCTGAACAGATTTTACTGGTTCATGCCATGAGAACATAAAGATTTGATTTTACATCTGTGTGGCACTGACTTCATTAGGTTTGCTATAGATCAATGCTGGGGCAAGGAAAAGCATAATAACCTCACCAAGTCTCACAAGTAGGATTGTCTGTGCACTCATCAGCTGGTATTTCCTTGTTCTTGTCCAAAAAATTAGATGACTTGTGAGCTGCTGACACAGACTGTTTCACTCTTCAGCACTTTGTAATTTTCAGGCTCCAAGAATAATTTGAAAGGAGGAAAAATCTTTGCTGCATCCAGGCTTGCCTGAATGTAGCTGACAAAGGGACTGTCTGGAAGCTGGTTACTGCTTCCCAGTCCTGACCCTGATCCTGTTTCTGTTTCTTCTTTTTTTCAAGCTCATGATAGAGAAGGCCACATTCATAAACTCAGTGCCAATTTCTACCTTGCAACTTTCTAAGGTGTCACTTGATCACTTATCTCTAGATCTTACCAAGGCAGGAGGTTGTATCTGGAAAAGCTTTTTTTGAGTACCCCAAAAGTTGTGCTTAATATGTACAAGAGAGGCAGGTTGAGAAAAACAGACACTGAGAGGAAGATTAAGAAGAAAATTATTTTGGTCTAAATATAAGTGAAGTACAAAATTTCTTGTATTTCCAGACTAAACCAGTCACAATCAGCCACCACAGGAATTTCCCAAATATTTTTGTGTTTAAGCACGCTGCTTTTGTGTCCACATTACACAGCTTATCTGCCAGAAGTGGAAGTGATTTTTCTAGTGCTGCTAACAACTTAGTAGGAAATTGAGGAGCTCAATGTTAGGTTAAGCCCTGAAGATCTATCATTTCCCTTCAAAGAAGAAGCAAAAAACAGCTATGTGATTTCATCAATATTCTAGCCACTTCAAGGATGTAGTTCTAATGCACTTTTTGATTGATTTACCATGTAATACCCACTCTCTTCCTATTTATTAGTTACCCCCAGTTAGTTATTTTTCTAGAATATTCTTTACAGAGGATTAACACACTGGAACATTTATTAGGGTAGCACTTCCTGTTTCTTAATAACTTCAGGGAATTTAGATGCCAGTATAACGAGAAGAAACAGTAACTATTGTTCATTAACAGATATTTTGTGTCTGATGGGAAAACTTAAGAAAGCAGATAACCTTTTCATGTTTTATTCCAGTTTCAATAGGTAAGCAAGGGAAAACTAGTTATGAATGGATGTAATGCTAGAGATTTGCAGATAAAAAAAGAGACTCTAGGAGTCTGAAATTTTGGACCATTTATAAGATTATCAAGACATTTGTATGTCTGTGTGTGTGTGAGGAATTGAATAGAAGAGTTTTGCAGAAGTTTGGCAATCAGGATTGATTTTTATATGATGACAGCAGGGTTAGGAGACATTTTAGTTCAGCATTTGAGTCATGAAAAGTTCTTATCTTATAAATTGTGACATTTCTAATGCCAGAATTATGGCATCGTGGAGTATGAAAACAGTTATGAATATGAGGTGTGTTATGGCATTCCTTTGAGTCCAAAGGTAGGCCAAGCTGTTGGGTTAAATGTGAGGGCATCAGTAGAAAGCTGTTCTGATGCAAAGCCTGGAAAAAACATTCTATAAGGCATGAAGATTGCCATCATATCATTTTAAGGAAACTGTAAGCTAGACCTTTACACAAAAGTAGACCTAGATGTAATCATCTGGGAAAAAAATTCTCATGCATCTTCAGACAGCTTCACAGAGGCACATTCCACCTCATGCTTCAGTTTGAAGCAAAGGAGGACATGAGAATAGAATCTTGGTTGAATGAAGCTTGGTTTTGCATATAATTACCAAGTCTGGTATTTTCTACAACTGTCTAGTTCCCTTAAACTGTTTTTCAAATGATGCAAAAGGGAGAAACCTTTAAAAAGCACTGATGACTGCTTACCTCAATACAATCCTAAAAGCTCCAACTCCTTAAAATTCAGCTTTATTTTTTGTAATTAATCTTTGCCAGAAGATTCTTGGAAGTGAGCATTGGTATAGCTGTACAATATATGCAAGGTTTTTTTATTTAATTTCTAATGTTTGACACGTACATTTAATTTTATGTTAATTATAAGTTAGTATACACGTCCTCTGATGACAGGGGATGGGTTGAATTGTTTTAAAATAGCACAACCTCTCAGAGTTCAGTGCCACTTGTTTCTTGCTGATGGTCTACCCCTGAATTTTAGTACTATTCTTTCCAAGGTTAATCAGTGCAATCTCATTTAATCCAGATCCCTATTAGAACTGAAGCTGTCCTGTCATGCATGATCTTACTCTGCTGTTTGTCTATGGCACTTTCTTCAGAACAAACTGCAGAAGCTTCATCCTTTGCAGGGAAAATGGAAATAGAGAAGGAAGTTGGGACAGCAGAAGTTTTTGAGCAAGTATTTGGTTTTTTTATTTTTTCCCCCAAGAACTACTTTTTTTCATCTTGAAAGTAAATGGAAGGTTTCTGTCCAACTGAGAATGTGTTAATTATCTTACTCCATGAAATATTCCTTCCAAAATGAAGCTTTTATTTTTTTAGGGTGATGAACAGCAAGTATCAAACATTCCGTGTAATGTCCATCTGCTTTGGAATCAGCACTATGTTCTTTACTGTATTCAGTTAATATCTAATATTTGCTTACAGATATTGCATTGCTAGCTTTGTGAGTTGAGTAATAGTTTCTATACATAGAATCATAGAATCAACTGGGTTGGAAAGGACCTCTGAGATCATCAAGTCCAACCCTTGTTCCACAACCACCACAGTTACTAGACCATGGCAGTAAGTGCCACATCCAGTCTCTCCTTAAATACCTCCAGGAATGGAGAATCCACCACGCCCCTGGGCAGCCCATTCCAATGTCTGATTACCCTTTCTGTATAGAATTTCTTTCTGGTATCAAACCTAAACCTTCCCTGGCAGAGCTTAAGACCATGTCCTCTTGTCTTACTGCTAGTTGCCTGGGAGAAGAGACAACCATCACCTGGCTACAACCTCCTCTCAGGTAGTTGTAGAGTGATGAGGTCTCTCCTGAGCCTCCTTTTCTCCAGGCTAAACAACCCCAGCTCCCTCAGCCTCTCCTCATAGGACTTGTGTTCCAGTCCCTTCACCAGCCTTGTTGCTCTTCTCCGGACCTGCTCCAGAACCTCAATATCCTTCCTGAACTGAGGGGCCCAGAACTGGACACAGCACTCCAGGTGTGGCCTCACCAGTGCTGAGTACAGGGAGAGAATCACTTCCCTGGTCCTGCTGGCCACACTGTTCCTGATACAGGCCAGGATGGCACTGGCCAATGAACGTAATTGCCTTTGTTAGATAAATGTATAAATAGCAAAAAGTTTTAATAGTCATCTCGTGGGTTTTGTGAATTTGGCACCCACCACACCTTTCTGTGCAAAACCGTAAATAAAATCAGCTCTCTGTGGGGGTTGACCTCTTGCACACTGGGTGAAAGAACATGTTTTGGGACAAAAGTATTTGGGATAGTCTGAATTAATTATTTTTTCCTATAAATTGAATAGCTTATTTAGGGTCATAAAAACTTCTCATGCCATTTTTCAATATATACTATTAGAGCAATGGCTATTATCTGTGTTGTGTATCCTCTGGACAGCTTCTAAATTGTGACTCTTATTCCTTTAAGTTGTGGACTAATCCACGCTGACTTCAAGACCTTTTTCTGAGACCATAAAGCCTATTTAGAGTCCATCATGGTGTATGCATCACTGATGTTTCTTTTAAAATTATTTTATTTTATCGAGACATCACCAGCCTCTCAATATTACAAGCTTCTGCAGTCAGTAACTCTATCCGGGATAATTTTGTCTCAGTACTAAATGATCCTATCTCCCTATTCCATCTAGGACTGCTTAATATGTTGAACATCATCAATCAAAATATTGGTGGAATTGATGACCTCCTACATTTTTAAAATTGACCATATATTTCTGTCCTTTCTCAAAGATTATGGTTGTCATTTAATAAACTCTTACTCTAGGGATCTAAATACCTAATCTAAACTCTTAATGTATCTTACTTATCTGACAAAAATACAGTGTGTTTAAAAGCTCTCAGTGAGGGACCTTGTCAAGGCATTATAAACCATACAAACCAAACCATCTTTAGTCATAGAACTTAAGTTGTTTCTGATTTAAAGCTATATCCCATAAAGGGTTTTACTTTTCCCCAAGCAATGCTCTTGTATCTACTGAACTGATTCTTTATTATGATTTCCAGCAATTTGACTAATGTGGAAGTCAGATTCCTGATTGGACTGGTTTTCCAGATAACACAGAAAGCTCTTTTTCAAGATGGGTGTCCATCTGTGAATGGTTCCTTCCCTTATAGTTAATTAACTTGACTCATGGTTAACAAACTGTGATTAATCTTATCCACACATCAATTTATTTTGTCTACTATTGAGCAGTGTACAGGGAAACAAGAGCTCAGCAGGCTGATAAGAATTGGAGGAGGAACTTAAAATTATAATATATTCTGGTTCAGTTCTATGGTTTTGTCATATTTCCCTTTGGAATAAATCAGAAGTTTATGCAGCCACTTTTGTCCAGATGCTGCCCTTTGTTATTAATTTATTTTGCAATCTGTTTTTCATTATTTTGGCAGAGATAACATGCTATTCTCAGCTGCCTATTTAGGAATCCTTCATGCAAACTCTAACAAATCTCTGGTGCATTTTTCTCTTTCCCTGCCTCCTTAGTGATCCCTCAGTTTTATTGGATTGTGCTTTTTTTTTTTGTCTGTATTCCCAGAGATGAAAAATGCAGGTAGTACCTGAGAATATAAGTATCCCCCTTGCTGTCTTCTCTTCTCCGTTTTGTTTAGACCAAGGAACAGCTTGAAAACTAATATATTTGAGAGTTGCTACCAGTCTCTAATACTCAAACCTGACTTCTGAAATGGACCCAAAGTAAAAATTCAGCCTAGTACTTCAAAGTTGATTTGTCATTGGGCCAAAACACAGCTGCAATCTGAATCTAATATAGATAGGAGGAAGTTAAGGTAGAAATTTTCCTTTTTAGGATTTGTATCTGCATGTTTAAAGCAAGGTGCAGTGTGCTACTCTGCTCTTGCTGGTGGCTAGCATCTCACAGTCATTGCTTTCCTCCCAGGTTCCCTTCTACCTGAGGAAGGAAGCTTGCATGTTCCATGCCATCAGTTTGGCCATGGAAGTGAAAATGCTCAGCTGAGTGTGTTGAGTGGGGCTGAATACCTGCCAGAGGTACTAATGGCATCAGCTGGATGAGGGAAGGTCTAGCTCTATCCTCAGACTACTCACAGCTGATGCCTTGTCCTTGCTCTCACTTGTGCTAATATGAACTGTCAGGGCTTTCACTAAAGGTACTGGAAAACTGGGGCAGCCCCATGAGAGCCAAGCCCTGAGAAAGTGTGATCTGTACTCACCAGCTGCCAAGGAGAGCCAATCCTCTCTATTCAGTCCAACAACAGTAAACTTAGTAAGCAGAAAAAAATTTGTATAAAATGTTAACAGGAAAAATAACTGTTATTGTAGACCCTGAAGATTTTTATATTACTTTAAAAGCAGCACTCACAGGTGTAAAACCCCATTTTTCCCTATGCATTGGTGCTATTTTGTGTATGTAGCAATACACCTTTCAAGACAGTAGCTCATCTATTTTGTGCAATAAACTGTCCTCCTAATGTGACGCAATCAGAACTGATTACTTTTCTACTGAATGCAATCAATATTTGCAAGTCAGTACTGATAATTCATTCCTCCCACAAATGGTAATGAAGGAGCAGATCATAAAACACACCAGAGTACCCTTCCTCAAGAGAAGATAAAGCTCTGTGAAAAGCAGAACATTTTCTTCTGGTTAGTAGTGAAAGATAATCTTAAAGTGAAAATAGGCTGCAGGCTGGGCCACTTTAGGCTTTAGATACTGCTCTCCTGGAGAACTGATGCATTTCAAGTAACATCCTGCTTCCATAAGCCAAGACATGGTAAACCATTTTAAACAGGCCAGCACCTTTGAAAACCATATATCACTTTTGAAAACATATGGCCTTTTTTATAAACTTTGGAAAAAAACCCAAACCCAGAGGAATCTGCTGAGTTTTTTTGCCAGAAAGATTGTTCAAAGACTAATATGCACAGGACATCACTAGTCACTGGACAGCCTTTGGCCAGAAGCACCTAAAAGCTTCTAGACCTCTAAGAAGTGATGTTTCTGCCTATGGTGCTCCAGTGAGCTTCCCCTTGAACTTTTTCTGTACCTCTGCATGTGCATCCATGAACACAAAATATGGCACATTGAAAAATCTCTTTCCTGACATTTATCTATATTTATTTATAACAATTAGAGGTGCACTACAGGGTGGAGGGTTTTTAATAGTGACTTCAAAGAAAAAAGGAAATTGGATGTATGTAATACAGCTCCTGATATATATGGGACAAGATATCATTGTGCATTGTTCAAGAGACTGAAACCTGCTTCAGTCTGGGCAGTAACATTACGCTCTGTACCTTCTGTCTGACAGAAAATGAGGCCTTATTCTGTAGAAGTTAAGGGATACTGTCCTCTAGGTTCAGGGAACAGATGCTGCTGTCACTTGACACGTAACACACTCTGTTGCCAGTAAAAAAGTAAATGGAATCAACAAAGGATCCTTAGTTCTTTCTAATGTTGTAAAGGGCCATAGGAAGCTTATGAGGCATTACTAGTACAGTAAAGTTTATTGTAAGATACACCATCTCCTCATTTCCCTTTTAAAAAAAAAAAAAGCTTTTCTATAAAAACCTTTCAGTTCAATCATTAAATTGTTTCAAATAGCATAGCTTAATCTTGCAGCAGATATAATCAATCGGAAAGTGTAGAGAAAACAAAGCTGTGCCAGCCTGTTTTAAAAAATGTAACAGTGACAATATTGAAAAAAGTATTAAATTGAATTCTGAGCTTCCTGTATATGTAGGGACAGCTACAGTGCAGTACCATTGATCAACCTGTAATCCAGAATGAGGAATAAATTTATGACATGGCCTTCTCTTCCCGGACCATTAATTCCACAAGCTATCATCAACTGTTTATGGCAGCCTAATGTCAACATGCATCTTGTGCAAGACAGCAAAGCAAATGGTCAAATGTCAATGAAGATTAGGACAAGGACATGCACTGCTTAGTGTTTTCAAACAAGACATCTTTAAAAAAATAAAGCCAAACCCCACATTTTCAAAGAACGCACCAATACAGATGTATACAGCATAATGGCTCTTGACATCAGAGATCCCTTCACAAGACAAAAACTCAGTTTTAAACTTGTTAAAAGCAAACAGTGTCATTCGGGGTTGCTGAAGATGATTGTCAAACTGACCAAAGCCATTAAGCAGTAAATGCTGGCATATATTATCTTTCCTTTTCAGATGCTAAGATCTGCATATTAAATTATTTTATTTTGCATTAGTCTTTAGCTTTTGTATCTTTAAATCCACCTGTGTAAAATGAGACTGGATTTTCAATGCATTTTCTAGTCTTCTATTTGTCCTGACTATCTTAAATCAAGAGTTTAGACATAAACCAGAAAAAAACACCCCAAACAACTTTTCTGCAGAACAGATTTTGTACTGTCATAAGGAGACAAAGAGGCTTGCTCTAAGTCTAGGCCCTGACCTTGCTAGAGTGTGTCTCTGTGTGTCAGTGTGCAAGTGTGCAAAAGATGGTATTATTACACTAAACTTACCACAAAATTGAAGCCAAGAAGTCCAAGTCCTCCTGTCTGATGTGTCATACATTTGTACTTAATTAATGAGCACATGTAGGCAGGAGTAAGAAGTCAGGCTAGTGTTATGAAAATTAAAATGAAAAATGTTAGTGAGACAGTTGTCCTTTCAGTAAAGAAAAGTATTGGAGAAATCTAAAGCATACATAGTAGCAACCTGTTCCCAAAGTCTATAATAGTTCTTTTTAATCTTTGTAACATGTGGTCCTCTAAATACTTGGTGGAAGTGGTGTGGTTTCTTTACATTTCCTGTGTGTAACTTACTTTAGAAAATGTATTTTCTAAAAAACCTTGGGTTTGCTTTTCTTTTCATGACTTACCTTTGGCCATCTGTGTTTGCCATATCTGTAATTCTCTATTTTGCTACTGAATCATTTTCAGGTGATCGACAGTCTAAAAAAACAAACAAAAAACCTCCTAAAATACCTAAAAACCCTAAAAATTGTATTAAAATATGGGAAGCATATATTTACATTGTGGTATGTAATGTTTTTTTCTTGGTTTCTTTCTAATAACTCTTCATATTCTACTTGCTTTTTGAACACCATAGAGAGTTTTTAAGAAGATTAGTGTTTTTTACCATTTCTTAAAAAGAACTAAAGCTTGTACAGTAGCAGCAAATTTAAAATAACTCAGAGGAATAAGCTAAAGCTAAGATAATTTTTCCTCCTTGTTGTGTCATTATTTGGAGTGCAAAAAGAGAAAAAAATGCCAGGATAAATACTTTTAATGCAAAAAAGAAAAAAAAAGAAAAAAAAAAAAGAAAAAAAGTCATGACAAACAGGAATGTCACAATAAAATGTTCCCAAAAAGAAAAATTCTCCCAAATTAACAGCTCCCTATGACTTCTTATGTTCTGTTGAATAAGATCCCTTCTATTTCTGCCATCCAGGTTTCCTGGAATTAAGGGTTATCTTTGTGTCAGCAAGGTGTCAGTGGAAGTGAAGCGATATAGAAGAACAAAGCGTGAATGCTGATATGCATTTTCCATTTCTTTCCCTTTCACATCTGTGAAACATGGTCAAGTCAAAATAACAAGAAGTTTCTGAAAGGAGCACCAGAGGATAATTGCAAAAAACCCTTCCAATCTGTGCTATAATCCAATTTATCGTGGGCAAGTAGTATAGATAATAAAGAGGTAAAATACAGTGCAGACAGTACAATATAGAGACTTTGTACAGCAACTCCACTGTCATTGTATAGCTCTTCTTTATTTTTTTATTTTAGTGCCTGTGTAGCACACAAAAAGATCCTTCTCAAGGCCAAGACTTTCTGTGGTCTTGAAGCTTATTTTGTGTGGAATGTGTGAACTACAACCTACACCCATAAGGAAGTTGTGCTTTCTCTTTTCTTGGTCCACATCGTGAGTTCCTGCCTAGAAAAACCCAGGAAACCAATGCCTACATACGGTCATTCAGGTTTTTGGTAGGCTTGATGACTTCCTGGGGTGACCATCTTGCTCACTCACCATGGAGTACCTATCAAGTTACTCACATGTTGTCTCAGGTGCCTCAGTCACATGCTGCTCCGTAGATGACATGAATCTATCTGCACACAGCCATGCTTTCAGGATGCTTACAGATCAGAATGAACAAGGAAAATCAGTAGCAAAATAAATGGATTGTAGTAAAAGTAAATAGACCTTTCAGAAATTTCATCGCAGTTTGTCCGAAAATTGCTTCCCTTTCAAAGCATATTCCCAACCCATTCATTTTTATTATATGTTCCCACCTGCTTGGTTTATTCAGCTTAAAATAAAATAACAAGGGATAAGAAAGAAACACTGTAGATATTTCTTCTGGTTTAAGTCTAATAAGAATCATGTTTGCAGCTTTCCCTAAAGACAAAGCAATCTGTTTGACAGTTATATTATCAATAGTTAGGGAGGGTGATACCTCTGTCAAATGCTTGTGGGTTTTTTTAATATTTAAACAAACTTCAAATTCCAAAGAAATGGAATGGAACTGCATCTGCACCCAGGGTGTACACACACGCACTGGGAGTAGCACTCAACTTGTGTGGAGTGTCTGCACTTTGATTTGGGCTTGGCCATGAGTGTTGCTTGCCAGGCACATGGGTATAAATGAAAAAGAAAGAAATCCTTTGTCTGTTCGCAGGGCCAACACAGGATCTGTCAACTGCAATCAGATTTTTTTCTCAAGCTGGTTCTTTTGTTAGAAGTTTAGAAACATGCAGTTTTTCAGCAGTGTCTGTTTCCTCTGAAGAAGCTGCTAAGAAATGACCCAAAGCAGAAACAGAATTCCCTGAGTTGTTTCTGCTTTTCTGGACAGAGACTGAAGTGGGCCTAATCCTGTGTGTGTTGTCAGTACAAAAAGTCCCATTGATGAAAAGTATGTGCAAAAGCAGAGGTGAACAGAGATACAGAAGAGCATGTCTATCCTGCCAAACAGCAGGCTACTGATTGAGACTGTGGAGTTATTTCGGTTGTAGCCCTTGTAGTTCCTTGCCAGCTTTGGTTTCTTTATTCAGTTTGGTTGACAGAAGAGCCAACACAAGGGCTGTTTCTGGCAACAGTCCAAAAACAGGAGACAGGATACTGAGGGAATTTTTTTTTTTTTTCAAAATGTCTGCTGAATGGGCAATCCCTCAGCAAGATGATTAGATCACTAGTTGATTGCTGTTACTAATCTCCATTAAGGTTGTAATTTCCAAAATGCTCAGCTGGTGATAAATCTCCACTGACTTCAAAGATAGCAGAGTGCTAGTTCTCTGGAAAAGCTTGACCTAACCTAGGAGATCAAAAATGGTCAAATTAGCAATTTGATACTGTCTTTTCTGAAAAGCTGATTTCAATAAGATTAAACTGTCCAGAAGAGACCTCCATTATGACAGGACATACATTCACATACAGATACACACATTTGCTCTAGCATTCTGAATTGCCTACAAAACAGGAATGGCTTCAGTAAGACAGTGCAGTCCAGCCAGTAGATCTAGGAAGGAAAAGGACTGTCCCCTAATATGGAGAAGGCCACCAGAGATGCAGGATAAGAAAAGCTGTGGGAGGAGAAACAAGGAGAGTTGTTGTGGTAGAAAAGCATCTCAGAGACACTGCAAAGGCAGTGAGGAATACATGGTTGATATGAGATCTCAAAGCTGGAAGCCAAGGCAGAAATTGCCCTGGATTATTTTCTGGCATTTTGTTGTGGGTTTTGTTTGTTTGGTTGTTGTTTTGTGTTTTTTTCCTGGAGGAAAAAAAAAAAAAGCTGAAATCTTGTAAGTTTTGATTATATAATGTCCCAAGGCTCAATCTGTAGGTTCTGAGGTGTACCTTAGAGAGGGAGGTTTCCTTCACTGTCTAATCATAGCTGGTAGGTGGCCTGCTGTACCATCCAGCCATGGAAGCACCACAGGCTTTGCATACTGCTGATATCAGAGTCTCTTCTGCACTGTGTTGAGTACATGTGTGGGGGCAGGAGGAAAAGGGCTTTCTCTGCATGGTGCCAAACATGAGCTAGACACTGGGCACAGACTCACAGAATGCCTGAGATTGGCAGAGATCTCTGGAAATCATCTAGTCCCACATCCCTGCTCAAACCAGGGCCAACTAGAGCAGGTTGCCCAGTCAGGTTGCTCATAGCCAGTCATGTTTTGAATATCTCAAAGAATGGAGACTCTACAACTTCTGTGGGCAACCTATGACAGTGTTTGATGTCTGTCACATTAAAACAGGGTTTTTTTCTTATGTTGAAGCTGCTTTTCCTGTCCATTTCAATGATATGGCAGCCTCACTGGACTGATTTGTTGCTAAACAGGCCCCTGGCCAGTGTAAAAGGCCAAGGTAATAATACCTGCCTATCAAATGACAAATTCTGTCTGAAATGATGTAGCAAAGGGAAAAGCCATTTTTCCTCAAGGGTATGTGCTTTCGTGACAGGCTTAGCAAATATAAATATTTTATAATAAATGAGCTATCCATACCCATTCAATTGAATGCTATGTGGCACTTGTGAACTTAGTAATTTTCACATGGTGGAAGATCTAATTCTACTGTGCTATTGCTGACATCACGACATAAACAAAGCAAATTAGTCACTGTACAATAACACTTCTGCTCTAAGAGGGATGTGGATCTTTAAATGGCATATGAATTGAAAGATTTACAGTTAGATGGATTTTCAGTGGTTTGTGAATAACCAAGGTAGAATTAAGTCAGTTCTCTGAGCCTGTGGACACAATCTTTGTGAATCACTTACTGTATAGTTACTATAAATTTGTCAACATTGGATTTCTCAGTGATCAGTTTCCCTTGACATCTTCCAAAGTAGTACTGCTTTAACACAGAAAGAAATGAAAGTCTAGCAGTCATTTCTGGTAAGAGATGTAAAGAAAGATTCAAAATATCATTAGTAACTGATTTCTTTTTCCTTATTCATAATTTTTCTTTTGAGCTTCCAGCTTTACTGCTTATGATTTGTGCTGGGGAATTTTTTCCATTTTCTTCTCTGCCTTCTTAAATCTAATTTCTTAAATTACAGTTCAATGTTTTCTGTGGTCTCAAGCTGAGTTAATGCAAAAACAATACTTCTAAATTTTCTGAATTTATTTCTTTTCAGATTGGACGGAAAAAATCCTAGTTTAAGATGACCCAGCTGATCAAATACATTTGTTAAACCAATGACACTGAATTAACCATGTCTGAATTAACCACTTTCTCTTAACAGGTGGAAAATGTCACAATTTTTCTCAGAAAAAAAGAGCATGTAGGGCTTTCCACAGAGTCATAAATCTGTGAATCTCTATAAAATAATAGTTGATATAAATCTTGTCCAAACTTCCTGTAGTCTTAGAAATGGGACCTGAGATATGATTAGGGACCAGTTCCAGTGCTGGTACTTCTTGACACCTTACCACAAACCTCACAAGAGTTCACAAGAGGCCCGATACACATTTTTAAAATGACTGCATTGTCAAAAGCCCTATTTATTGAAACATTTCTAGTGTTTTTCCATATTAGAGTAGTCCAGCTTTGGGGTTGCATCCTGTTCCTTTTTTAGAGTTCCTATGGACCTCAGAGGGCATTGAATCAGATCCTCTCCTTCAAAATCCAGAAAGGGGGTGAGGGAAAGAATCCAAGCCCATAAGCATTTAATAGATAAACCCCAATTAATATCAATAGGAGCTGAAGGCAGACATATCACAATAGGTATCCATAGACACATCACTGAAGGAAGAAGGATATTTCTGTCTTGGTTTCATTTTCTCTCACCAAACAATTCAGGGTGCATATTAATTTACTCAAACTATTTTTTTACTTCTTACAGTTCAGAATTTAGAGTCAACCTTGCCATGAAAAATGATGGAGTTGCACTGCTGAAAGGAAACAGGAGTAGCTGTGCTGCCTCTGGTCTTCTAGGTATACAGAGAAGGCAAACAGCATTCCCTCGCTGTCCTGGCCTATGGCTGCAAGGCAGCAAAGGCAAAACTCTTCTTAAGACTTTCTTAAGGTACACTTAAGAGTCCTTTCTTAAAGTTTCATACAAAACTGATGTATATTGCTTAAAGGAAGACTGCATGTGCCTACTTAGAGTGTACATGTAAGACCTTAACGCAATTTTAAGTCCCTAATATCTTTGAACAACTCAGCTGCCTCAAGTAAAATATGCTAATTACATTTTACATATCTACCTCTAGGTCTTTTGCTGGGTAATTAAGCTTAATAACTCTGAGCTAAAATAAAAACTACTCACTTCTCTCTGGTAATAATAACAAGGGGTTGTGTCCAATTAAAAGATCAGCAACTCCAGCTAGAGACAGATTTCAGAAGTTTTCTACCTCTTTTCTTTATATAACCTATTGTGTCCATGGTACATCAGCTCCTGAATTCAACTCATTGACACCTGTGAGACTGTTCACATCATCAGTTGCTGTTTAAAGGAGAGTGCAGCTGACTTTGGGCCTAAATGGCCGAACAGGGAACCAGGGCAACTCCTTTACAAGCCCTGACTGCTGTCAGTCATAGCAGGTGGAAAGCCACAAGACTGAGTGCAGTGGGCAATAACAGTATATCCACACAAGAGAGTTGGCTGAAGAGAGTAGTGTCAGACAGAATGAAGGAAGAAAACCAAATTAAGCTGTCATAAGCTGCACCCTTTGGTCATTTATAGAGTTATTGTATGCCCTATGAAATATCTTTCTGCACAATATTGAGCACTCATTTGTCCTTTGCATTAAGTAACTGTCTGTGTTTTGTACTGCTTTTAGGGTAATGGCTTGCCTGTGCAACAGTTTATTGAATATCTAGCTAGTGATATTTTATTGAATAATTGCCTGAAGGATGTATTGTTTCACTCAATGGTTGGTTATTTTGCTTAATATTTTCTGGAACCGTTGGTAGGTCTGAATGGCACAACCTTTCTCAGGAGTGGGCAGTCTCTTGAGCCAGATTTCCTCAGATTTGCTAATTTTTTTTCCAGAGACTTCTTTATCCCAAAGCAAACTTCATAGCCTTACTTTCAACACCACTGCTGTTGTATTTTTCTTTGAGGTCTAAATATTTTTCATGATTGTTCCCTCGTTCACCTAAACAGCCTGGGCCTGTTTTCAAAATAAACATTCTGTGGTAACAAAGAAATTGTGAACACCCGGAAGCAGGTCATTATTCTTCTATAATATTTTGGCACCCAAACTCCTGACTTTCTGGTCCAGTGCTTCATGATGTAGAGCCACATTTACAACTGATGTGTCTCCTCACTGGAACTGAAGAAAATTCAGAGCTTTTTCCATCACACTTCTGGTTTGTGGCAGGTAGCATACCATGAGGCTTAGCAAACATTGCTGCTGCTGGGGTAGGAGCATCATTCACCACTTAAGACGAGGAACATTTTGAAGGGCAAAGTGTGTTATAGAAAATATATTTTTCGACACTTCCCTTTGAAAAAGCACACTCTGTCCTAAAATATGACAACTATCACCCATGCAGCCCCATATTGCCAAGAACTTCTTACTATTCTTTTCTTATTCTTAGCTTATCAGACAGTAATCCTGATTCATCAGTATATCATGGCTTACTCTGCATACCTGAATGAAAAGGAACTATACCAGACTATTCCACAGAGTTGTTAAAAGCAGCTAGATATTATACAAGGCAACAGTGATCTGGGCTGACAATTCTATAGTTAGGATCAGCAGTTCAGGTACAGGTTTTGCTTGTTCTCTGAGCACTGAAAAAGAGACATGGAATAAAGGCAAAAAACCTTAATCCAGTGAATATTAGAATGTTACATTCTTATATTAGAATGTTTAAGTGGTCTGTTATCCTCAATGCTCTGAGTAAAACCCAGCTTGGTCGGTTTATGTGTCATTTGCCTAAAAAAATGCTCTCCTCAGTTTCACTTGTGTATATTTCTCTTTGTGGCTCCATCTCTTTTATGTTCCTTTTTGATTGTGGTGATTCAGTTCAGGGATAGCTCTGTTCAAGTGGTGAAATGTATAAAGGTGCAAGATAAGGGATGTGATAAAAGCACCGTGTCAGAGTGAAAATGGCTAATAATGAGAGTGATAAAGGTAAGCAGGCTGAGTGCTGGCTGAAAGGTTATGTGCAGAAGTGTCCTATGTTAAACCTGTCATAAAGTTGGAACATATGCTGTTTGAAGCCTGAATTAATATAAATAAAGACCTTCTTTGGGCTTGTTGGTTATCCTCCACTCCTCACAGAGAAGAACTGATGTATACATGGTCTAAGTAGGACCAATTTCACTTCCATGGGTTTTGTTAAGGGCTGTAGGACCACTGTTGCTATGGTAACACTGCAAATGTTTTGCCTAGCCCAAGGCTTGGTGGCCCTGGGATATGATGATGAAGGAGAGAGCAAGCACTTAAGGTTGGCTGGACAGGGCCGTACCTCTTCCTTTGCTTAAGGGCAGTCACAGTACGTACTGCTTTGTCTGCGTCCTACACTTATGGGAATGGATGTAACCATTAAAGGTAGTTAACAAACTCCCTTTGTGGCAGCAAGTAGACAGAATACCCATAAAGGAAACTATAGATACACACATCTATAGCAGCCGGGTAACCTAAAGAAAACTGATATGCTGCAAACCAGATACATTGATTTATCTCAGGAATAGCGTAGCTAAAGGTAAAAGCAGAGGTCTGTTATTTTATGAACCGAGATGGTTAATTTTATCTGTCGTGGAATCAAGAAAACTATTAGGATGGTGTGGACAGACAAGTCCAAAAGTTGCTGAAATCCTAAAGGCCGAAAAAGGAGATGAAACACAAGTTACATATATTTCCTGGGAGACAGTGCCAGACAATTGTGTCTTTCTTTCTCACCTGGAAAAACCTTTCAAATTAATGTTTTAAAAGTCCCTTTGAAACCTGACTGAATATTTCAGCAGATGAGGTGATTCCCTTTTATGTTTTCCCGGTAAATATTTTATTTTGCTCACATTGATTCCTCAAGTGAGATAGGTTAGTATATTTTTTGCACCTGTCTTAGTGCTTGTATAAGCTTCCCCAGCTTTAGATGTTTTGTCAGCACTGTGAAGGGGTAAATTCTCAAGCTCCTCTTCATCTTACCATTAAAGGGCTGGGAAACTCCACTAGACCACTGAATCTTGTGCCTCCAAACATCAGTTTTAAAAACATCTCTTCATGGGACTTCAGCCACTGCCCATGGAATATTGCTTCCAGCATAGCTGAATCTTTTATCTTTACCTTATCAGGAGGAAAAGTCCCCCTGACAAAATTCCATCATGTCTTTTCAGGTGAAAACCAAATTTTTTCTCCCAGGAAGTTTCAATTAACATCTATAGATTCTATTTAATCTAAGATATTTATACTGGATCTCCAGTGAACAGCTCTAGACACAAACTGAAGAGACTAATAATGCTGGTGATGTCTTCTGGTCTTGTTTTCCTGTGCCTGCCTGACACTTCTCATTTTGGGAGAGCTTTGATGCACTTACTAGTTGTGATGTAGATGTTTCTCTGATCTTGACCATGCACATCCATACAGCATTCCATTTTTGCATCCTTCCTTTCTTTATGTTGATTGATCTTGCACAGTAGCAGATTCGCCCTGTGTCATGGTGGAAGTTTTGCCATGCTCATTGCCTAAGTGTTAGGTGACTGCTGCCTACAGGAATCCATAGATGGAAATCAGTCCCTTGAATGCTTCTATTTCATGTAGGAAAATCAAGCTACAAAAAAGGACAGTCTGCTTGAGCTGCTAAATGTGCCTCTCACCTACCCACTGTTGAGAGGAGGATGGCTTAAGGCTTACCTTTTTGAGCAAAATAATCACTAATTTCATCAAAATTCCAGGGACCTGGTGGAATCAAGAAATCTGAGACCTAAGGACTTCACTCAGACTTCAGAATGGGATTCTACACAGGCAGTTAATCAGCAAATGAGGAGCAAAAGCAAGAATAAACATTCTATTCCATTCCTCTAAACATGTTCTGCCTTAAAGGGGGACCTGTGCATTCTACATTCTCTGAAGTTCTCTGCCCCTTCTGCCTCATCAGGATACTTAGGCAGGGAAACATCCAGTTTCTTTCTTTGAGTGACCTAGATATGGGAATGTTCAGGCCTGACACAACCAAGGGATGTCCACATCTGGGCAGGAGCAGGTCACGTTGCTGCTCATGATAGGATATCTCTGTGGAGCTCAAGGAACAAGGTGACAGAGAGGATCTCAGCTACACAGTAGAAACTAAGTTAAATGTTCAGGCAGGATTTGGGGATGTATTGTACAAGTGGCAGGACAGACTGTTTAGCTTACATGTAAGTTTTCTGTGTGAGTAAACATTAAATTGGAGAAAAAAAGGGGAAATAGGTTGATGTTTTGGCACATTCCTCTGTCTAGTACTCCCTTAGCACCATCAGAAGCAGAGTACACAGAGGCCAGATAAATGCAGTAATACATACAGTTTGTCCATGTCTGATGCCCAATTTCCTTTTAATGCTGTGAGCTAAGTTTCTCTCTAGATCTGAGAAAACCCAAATGAAGAAAAAAAAATCAGTTTGTAATTTATGGATCTTAAAAAATTTTTCAAAAATGCTGTTATTTTCATAACAAATACCATTTTGAACAATTTTTAATTTTTTTTTAAGTCAGAACTACAGAAAAAAATGCTAATTTTAATTTTAATAATGTTAATGTTAATTTTCCCCCCCAGGCATCTAGAGGAAAATAATCTTATATAAAAAATGTCAAGTTTATTGTATTGATCATGTTAGACTGTAGTGTTAAATGCCATTTAGTGGAAGTGGAAGAAAAACCCATCTGCTATTTGCTGCGTATCTGTATGAAAAGTTTCACTACATTCATTTATTACTTAGATTGCATTTATTCAGAAAATGCAAATATAATTAAATAAAATTTCAAAACAGTTATGTATGGAATACATGAAAAATGAGCTCAACTCTACTGTAGAAGAAAGACTTTTTCCCCTTTTCCAGCAGGATCAATCAATATGAATTATTTCAATTTCTGCTTGAGCTCTGCACAATACATGCTACTGTGCAAAGGGACAGCTAGTTCCTCCAAGTTCTGAAAGGAATAACGCTAGCAGATTTCTTTCTTCTTTCTATTTTTTAAAGAGGAATTAAAGCAAACAATTTGTGCATCACCTTAGACTCCGTCTTTTACATTTTTTTCTTTTGCTTTCCTTACCTCATACCTTCTGACAGTCTCTGATTGACAAATGTGCAGTGTTTCAGATCTGTTTGTTACCAGCTTTCCTAGCAGCAGATTTCAAATCTTCCCTTGCTTTTTTAGAAACCATATGCCATGTAATGTCATAAATGGAGCTGGTGAGAAAGAAACCATCCAATCCAGCAACATGTATTTTTTTATGGTGGTGTTGGGCTAAGGGGTCATTTTAATGTCACTTGTAAAGGTTCTTTCCTCTAGGTTTCCACCTTCACATATCCTGCTCATAAAGTTATGATGCCCGTGAAGGTTTAGTGATGATGGTTCAGAAGCAGAGCGTGGCAAGAAATAGCTTAGCAACATTTATATCCTTCATTTAGGATATGAAACTATTGGGATTGTTATATAAAAATTAAAATTTTAGTGCAAAAAGATGTGAAAAAACAATAAATATAAATTTTCTGTGATCCTGAAGCTAATACAAAGTGCTGAATTATTCCATGCTCTTGACATCTCAGCTGTGTTGCCCAAAACTATGCAGTAAAGAGATAGTGGAGCCAGAGTATTACATACAGACTTACTGTTTAAAAAACTTCTTTTAAAATATGAGTGCAAGTTCCTTTATCTATATGAAAATAGATGGAAATATATTCAGTGCATTTATGGCATATGAAAGGTTGTATTTAATGTTATCTAGTCTTGACCTTTAGATTGAAATTTGCATTTGATTTTCAATGCCTTTGGGAATGTTTTACTTCCTGCACTAATTCCCTGTCTAAACTCTGAAGGGTGTGGGCTCTGTTGCAATATTGATCATTTTACACTGATGCTGGTAACTTGGCATGGCTTTAGAAAGTTAAATATTGTTTTGAAGTGAAAATATGAATTTTGGATTGAGTGGGATTACACGGGGAACAGATTTATCCAAAATGGAGACAATGCTTATGCTCTAATCTATCTGTGAGAGTGTGACTGCTCTTTGTGAAGGTTTATAATTATATAATGGCTGTGCCTGGGTTCACACCAAGACATAGCCTAAGATATGGCCTTAGATTATGATAGGAGGCTTGAAGTGTCATTTTATAATCACATTTATAAAGTCAATCACTTAGATATAACAGTGTTATGCATTTTATGTCATACTGCATTTCCCTGTGCAATGAATGTCTGTGCAAAATTTCATGTTTCACAAGTATTCATTCACTCATTCATTCATTCATTATATTTTTATATTTTATGTCTCTATCTTGTCTCTTTTCCTTAGGACATAATAAATTTATTACCATTTTCATCTTAACACTATCACCTCACTCAACTGGTCTAACACACTCAAATTCAGAACAATCATTCTCCACTCTTATTTAGCATTAAACTGAGCAAATTCCACTTCAGATCTGAAGAAAGGCTTAAAGCCTCTTAAAGCCTGCCTGCTTTCTTTTTTCTCCAGTTGTATCAGTACCAATACCTTTTTACAAAAGATATTGTCTCCATTATTAATTCTTGGCATTAAAAATTGACACTTGAGAATCAGGACCTCACAATGAGATGAGGCAGTGCATTTGCTCACATACATAATTGACATTCTGTATAGCTTGATATTCTCAGGTCTTTTACTTTTCCTATCTTTTTAGGCCAATTGTGTATGATAATGTCCTCAAGGAACCCAGACATTTGCTTGTGAATACACAGTAGTTTCAGTTCCCTTCCTCATCTTTATGCCATCTTTTACGTCTTCTTCATGTTTGTGCCAGAGCAAATCAAAAGAAAGCTCCAACCCTTAAAAACCAAGAGCTGAATTATGTCCCAAAGGAAGGACTAATGCATCATTCTGCAGCAGAGGTTTTGAGAACTATATGACACACAGTTTTTAAAGCATTTTGGAGCATATTTTTCTATTCATCTATGAGCAAGATAAACCACTCAATTAAACAATGATCCTCTGTTCACTTTAGAATTAGCAAATTGATGACCAACGTCATTAGCACAATGAGGTTAGTGGGCTGCTGCATTAGACAGTAGACTGCATCATCTACATTACGCATGGGTTCACTTGCAGCTCATGGAAGGAAAAGGGATTTCTTCAGAGGCTTGTGTGGAGGTGTTAGTTCAGATCAGATCTCAGTTCAGAATGTATCAGAACTTAAAAGTAATGTTATATAAAAGTACTTGAGATATTGTACTGATAAGCTCAACAGAGTAGGGTCCAGACAATCACATTATGACTAATGCAGGTCAAGCATCATGGGGAAATTACCTATATTTAATAAATTTAATTTGTGATTACACAATATTGGTAGCCTTAATTGAATAACTTATTCAACATATATTCCTAGTACTCCTTCAATGTGTTCTCTCAGGAACACTAGCAGTATACAGCTTATATATGAAATCCAGAAAAGCTATTTGCAATATGTATTACTTGTCAGGGCAGTCATATTTGCTGAGTAATGTAACTATAATATAACATAATAATGCAACTATTCCAAGCAGGAAAAATTACACCACCTTTATTTAGAGACACAGTAACATGCAGAGTTGTCATTAATATCATCAACAGGAAGTTGGCTGAGAAGACAGATTTAAATTGCAATATTTAAGGCTCCCCCTTTGTCACTGTTGCATTCCAACACCGTCCCATGGAAGCATAATGTAATGTGGTATTAGCAACAAAACAAAAACTCATCTTGGAAATTGTTTCCTAAACTGACTTTTACTTAGAATGGGACCTGACCATGAAAGACGTTGCAGGGATCAGCATGGCAGTAACCAGTACTCAGCGTTAGGAGTAGGATTTAGAAAGCTGAGCTAGGCGTTGAAGTTCTCTGCTTGTGGATGATGCAGGTGTAGGGATGTTCTTTGTATAGACATGGTGAATAAATATGTGCCACACAAACATAAAATAAGAGAATAAGGAGGGAAGAGAAAGTGTGTCGTATGGTGGGACACCTGCTTTTTACATTACCCCCATCCAAGG
>JAWWLV010000088.1:44498451-44520299 GCA_035041135.1 Platyrinchus mystaceus | reverse complement strand
CATAATATTGACTAGCTGATTTTAAAAAAATGGTTTAGGGAGCCCATCCTCATTAAGTAACTAGCTGAGAAGAGCAGAGGCACAGCATCTGAAGCTGATAACTGAGACAGCTGTTCTGGGAAGCTTCCCTTCAGATTAGTCAAAGCAGAAACAAAGATTGTTCTCCAGGCCATGCCATCAGTTGTGAGGCTTGTTAGGATCCCTCCCAATACTGAAAAACCTGTCACTCAGAAACTAGAAACAGTCAAGTTTTGTTACAGGGTGCAAAGGTGGCACCACATGTCGGCTTCACCGAGGTTCAGTATTCCCCTCGCCTACCCGAAATCCAATTTTCAGGTGCATCTAAACAAATTTACGTGTTTTAGAAGAGTAATACAAAACTCAGTTTAATATTGCTTCCTCCTAAAACTAGACACTTGTGAAGAACTTGTATGTATACTTGAAATTGTATGTAGGGATGAGGAAGGTTTTTATGATATTTTAACTGGAAAAGCCAATCTGTGGTAACCGAAACCTACTGTACGGAGGCATCAACTGAAATAAATTTCCCATTAAAGCTTTAAAAACTAATGAGATTCAACACCCTTGTATGTTTCACTGCAACATTTCTAAACTGTAAAAACTGATGTTTTTCCAAAGCAAAAAGTTTTCATCTTGAAAAGCAGAGTACTTCAAAAAGTGTCCAGAACTTGAAACTTGCAAAATTGAATTTTTTTTTCTGTTTCCCTATACTGACATTTTGTTTGGGTTTTAAGTTCATTAGAAACTTTTAAGAGTTTAACTTTCACCTGATTTGTGCCAGGAACATTTTTATTCATCATTTTTTTCATTCATGTAGAATGGGCTTACCTCTTCCCCTGTTGCTGTAATTATTAGCTCCTCTGTTCAAGTGAAACTCAGGACTTGCCTCATCAGTTGAAAATTTATGACTTCATAAAGCTCTTCTAATACTTCTTATAAATCCAGCTTCCCTGCCAGTGGATTAGAGAAAAGGAAGAAGGCTCCATTATTACTACAACCAAAGTGTATCCTAAACATCAAAGGAAAGAAGCAAAATTCAGAGTTTCACTCCTAGCTTACCCTCTCAGCTCTGTCAATTGGCAGGCCCTCTGAGTGGCAGGTGGCACTGGTAATACATGCTCTCCACATGTTTTCCTGTAATCTGGACCCAGCAGAGCGATAGCTAAATTTCTGAGCATTTAGCCTTGATCTGTCCCACATCCGTTCCCAGTTAATAATTTCGTAAGTAATTACAAGGGGATGGTATTTAGCCTTGAGTTCATTTTAGATGGAGCAGCCTCCCTGTTCCTATGATGATGTTTCCACATTTATGTGGCCAGTATTCATACCCTTGGTATGAATTGCCTTTTTACCATGCCCTGATGAGCCTTTCCTGTTGCCATTGTAGCCTTGAAAGCTGGAAATTGCAAGAGCTGCAGGTGGTGGGCAGCAGGGTTTGATTAATCCAAATTCCATTTTCGCATTATTGAAAAAGGATGGGGCAAAAGGAACGCTCTGCAGCTGAGTACCAAACACAGTCAGAAATATTGCAGCTACGGGGATGATGATATGGGTCACACAGTAATTATTTTCAGCCAGGAATATATAGTGAGACCATACCAGAAAATTGTCAGAGAGCATTACTTTAACTCATGGTTGTGTAAGAGCTCAGTGAGAAGGCCAGGCTGCAAGACAAGTGCTTTTTGTTCATTGTTATATTAAAAATGTGATTTTCACCAAGCTAGGCTGAGCTAGAGGCTCATAACACAATACATAGGAATGACATGAATTTGGTCCACAGATCTGTATGAGAAGATCATGCAGTCTTCACACGAACAGGAAAACACTCAACTGCTGGCTATGAAGTACAACCGTGTATTGAAAATAAGAATAATATCCAGAAATAATGATGACTTCTTAAATAACAATGGCAGCTTCATCCCTTTCCTAATTCCCATTTGCTACAGATTCACTGGTGCTTGAGTTTTTCATTTGTGCTTTTTTCCCACATCAGTTTAATCCCGGATTTCATATTCTTCTAGATCCTTCTCTGTTGTCAACACCGTAGTCTCATGCTTCTTTCCTGTGTTCATGAGAAGTGAGGAGGCTTTTTGACACTCTAAGGTGTCATGCTAAGCATATAAAGCAGGTGGAAGAAGAAGGAAAGGGTCACGTTTGGAGTGATGGCTTTTGTCTTCCTGAGTATTGTGATGGAGTTTGGCTTTTTTGGAGGTGGCTGAACACCTGCCTGTCTTGGGACGTGACGAATGAATTCCTTGGTTTACTTTGCTTGTGTATTCAGCTTTTGCTTTACCTGTTAAACTGTCTTTATTTCAACCCACAAGTTTTCTCACATTTAATCTTCTGATTCTCTTCCCCATCCCAACAAGGATGCGGTGTTTAGCTGGTGGCAGGGTTTAAACCACAGCAACCCTTTTTGGTGCCCAATGTAGGGCTCAAAGGCTTCAAAATAACAACAGATTGAATTGGCATGTGCTAGATCAAATTTATATCTGTTTTTACTGTGTAACTATTAATCTGCAGGCTCTGTGCTTGCCATGAGGCTTGTTTGCCCTACCGTAAGTTAGAATCTTGTGCTCCTCAGTGGTGGCTTGCTGCTTTCGCTGCCTGCTGTACTGCTATATTGCTTATCATTTTACTCTACTGTGCCTGGGAACATTTTGAAAACAGCAATGGTGGTGCTCCTGGATTGGCAGATGGCCAGGAGGTGCTGTACTGAACAGGCTGGAACTCCAGTGTGAACTCAAGTTGAAATGACTGTGACCTGAGGATGAGTCCACATGGGAGCAGGACACCCCAAAGCATCTGTGGTTGTGGATAAGACCATGCCAGAGCAGGTATAACTCTGAAGGGATCAGAGTCCAAGGATGATTCCATGCTGGAGAAGGTACACCTTGAAGCATCAGTGGCTGTGCACGAGGTCATGCTGGAGCACCTCAAAGCAGGTGGCTGTGGATAAGTCCATGGCTGCATGGTAATTCCCCAAGCATAAACAGACCAAAACGTGTTTCTTCTTGCAACCTCATACCAAAGCATGGAAATGGAAGTTTGGAAAACATTCTACACTGTCAGAGTAGCTCTCTGAAGAGAATGACATTTGATACAGTACTTGAAAGTGCTGCTGAACTCAAGCACAAGCCAGGTTAATGTAACCTTGGTTGCCAAGGCTGTGTGCCCTGGATGTGAGTTTTGGCCTATACCAAGAGAGTCTGACGGAAAATGGGAGTGTAAGGGGCAGGCAGGCTGTTTGAGGGGCTGGTCCTGGAGATCCGCCAAGGGCAGGGAACAATGTGTTTGGGGGGGCTGGAGATCTGCCTGGAGCAGGCCACACTCTTTCTGTATGGGAAGGGGGTTGGTGTCATGAGTGTGAGCACTGCGGTGCCTCAGGACCAGAAAGACCAACCGCATCTTGTTTCGCACACGAGGTGAGACTCTGATGGTGCCATCTTAACCCTCATGGGCAGTGCTGTGATTCTTCCTGTGGCATTTTTCTTATGGTGAACAAGTAGATTAAACAAGTGAAATGTGCAAGTAAATGCAAAGAGGTTTGAGAAGCTTTGGATTTCATCACAGCAGTTGAGAGAGTGGAATAAGCTGTTTTTTCAGGGATGTTTTATTTCTGGGTTGGTCTGGGTCTTCTTGTGTTTCCTGGCAGCATGCTTGGCAAAGGCACGACACTCTACTAGCTGGCTCCTCTTCTCTATGCTGCCCAGCTTCCAATAACAGATTCTCCTGCTCATGCATTACTACACTACCATCTGCATTGACTGGAGCATGGAATTGCACTGGATGAGTACAGTTATTTCCTGAAAAGATTATGTTCAGTTGCAGCTGCCCATCAAGTAAGTCAGGCATCAGCTTGGGTACTTGTGTGTAATCACAGCACAGAGCTGCACCCAGCCTGTCTCTTTTTTACACCATGATTTTTAAGCAGCTTATTGTCATGTTGCTGGTAGCTCCTTTTACCATTAATTGGCTTTACGGGCACATATTTTGCCTAGACTTATACTGCAAGAGGGGAATGAAGAGGCTTTCAATAGGCACTGCCATGCTTACTGTGCAGTGTATTTTATGGACTTGCAATCCTTTCCTCTTATTGTTCAGCCTGGGTTCAGTATTAAAGCAGCAGCTTATGTAGGACAGGAATCCTGCAGAGTGATCGCCAGCAAACTGAACATTCAAGCTCACATTGCTGTGCATGTGCACAGAAGGATCATGTCACACTTCTGCAGACTAACAGAATGTCAGTACTTCTAGTAGGTTGCGTTTACGTCTCAGCAACCTTAATGCTCCTCTACAGGATTAATTTGCTGCCTTTTTTCTCCTCAGATGCAGAACTTCCTCAAGTCTTTAAAGCAATGTCAGCTATGTGGGGATTGCAAACATACACCTGCATCGGTGAGTGCTCTCAGCTTCCCTGTGGCTGGACCAGTAGGACACGATGCCATCCATCCTGGTTGCTAGCTGCTCCGCATCTCCATCACTGCCACAGCACATCCCTTCCCTGGGCGTTTGCTGAGTCTGAGCTGCTCCCTTTCCAGCCAAACAGCTCCCTTTTATCTGTCAGTGTTGGGTGGCTTGCAGTGACTCCTGTGAATCAGGGTGTGATCATGTGAACTGTTACTGGCAAGAAGGATGGGATGAGCAGGCTAAGGAGGGCAGGGAGTAATCTCTTACAGTTGTAACGAAATGAGGAAGTTAAATCAGACCTTGGACAGTAGGTGTCAAGGAGCAAACCAGGGCACTTAATTCATAAACACAGACAAACAGGAGTCCTGTCCATCTTCACGTTTGGCTTTCCCACAGAATGTGGAAGGAGGGTAGAAATCAGTGTACAGTGAATGCACTCCACAAACTACACAACTGCCGTAGTAGAAGTGAATACCTCCACTCCCCTGTTTTATAGAAGCTGGTATAAGCCCAGAAGAGCACTGTGAGAGCTCCCATTCAGTGGAATTTTCCACTCAGTTTATATACATATGCATGCTGTGTGCTGCTGGGCTGCTGGCACAGTGGATGCAAGGAATGAATAACTTCCTTGGTGCTCTAAAGTACAGGAAAAATGTAAGTGGATAAGGATGAGAAATGGCCTATAAAACCTGACTCTTGAAAATGCTGTAAAATAGCTATTCTGGAAGTGAATGGCAGGGTTTCACAAAAAACTACTTATCAGAGACCCCACACATCAAGTTGAAATGGCGATTTTTGTATTTCTATTTATTTCAAACTTTGCCATGGTTTTAATAAAATATTATATTATTAAAAAGCCCAACACTGACACTGCCAGAAAAAAGTGCCACTTGCATCTTTTATTATTCTCTGTGCTGAACCTCCGCAGATCTGTAACCTAGGGGAAGAGAAGGCATCTGTAGCTATCTGAATATAATTGGAACACAATGCAGACTGTGGCAGGAGACAATCCCAGGTTCCTCACTAACCCAGCTGAACTGTCTTACTTGAAATGCAGAGCTCCTAGAGAAAAAAAATGGTCACTGTAGCTTCTCCTTACTGTTTTGGTGGTGTTCTATGAATCAGAACTGGTTCTAGGTTCCCACCACCATGGAGGTGTTAAGACCTGTGAAACCCAGGTAGTCAAGCATCTTCTTGCAGATTACTACAGATCAGATGGGAGAAGACAGTACAATCCCTGTCCTTGATTTTTGTCTGAAAAAGAATTGTTCCCTGATTAACATGCTGGCTCTGATAATCCCCATTTACACTTTTTTCTCAGGCATTGCATAGCCAATCTGGACTTACAACCTGGAACATAAATTTCAGTGGGCAGATAGGCACATCTTGGAGTACTGCAGCAGCTATGTTGTTTCTCCAGGCCTAGCACTTAAAGAATAAGAAGATAAAGTGGAATGAATGAAGAAACTATTTTTATGAACTGATGGTGCATTTAAATCTTTGTACTTTTTTTCCAGGTCCAGGCACGGGTCTCCAAACACTTGTTGTATCATTAGGGCCTCACATACAGACCCTCACTGTTATGAAGTTCTTACTTGTGAAATGGTGCATCTGCTTTCTTGAATCAAAAATCTGGCACAGGAAGGCAATTTAAAACTGGAGTTTCTTAAGAGAAGCCTCTAAAGCTACCTGGAACACAGGAAAGAAAGATGACAGAAGGGAACTCAACCCTTCTATCTCCTACTGATGTCAGCTTCATGTCTGAAGAAAGTTTCACCTTCCTTCCAAAGGTCAGATTAACTAGGAAAAGTGAACTTTTAGTTTCTTAAAGGAAGTTTCCTAGCAGGGCACTTCAAACAGTGTATTTTTCTGCTTTGCTCTGTGTCTCTGAGCTCCAGTACTCCTTCCACTTTGCTATAGATAAAAACATGTTGTGCTTTTTCCTGTTACCCTTTTCAGCATTATAATGCTTACTTTGAGTTCATTATTCCTGGGTTCCCTGATAAAAGCTGAGGAGATGACACATTGCAAACAACAATATCTCTGCTGCCAAGAGCCAGTTTTGCATACTGAGTTTTGAATGTGCAAAGATTTCTAAAAAATATGAGATAGATCTACAGATTATGAAATATGAAAAGGAAAAGAGAGAAATTTATTCTTTTATTTGTATTATATTTCCCCTTTTTTATATTTTATGGTAAAAAATAAAAAAGAGGAAGCAACAAGAAAAGAGGAAAAATGTGTTCTTTTCCTGACCTCAGGGGCCATGAATGTTTTTACTATGAAAATTGAGATGTTCATACAATTCTCAGATGCCAAAGTAGGGCTTTAAGTAACATCTATAACTACATATATTTTTGTGAAATTCTTATGTAATCTATATAGAAATATATTCTGTTATGCATCTAGCGATCTATCTATCTATCTATCTATCTATCTATCTATCTATCTATCTATCTATCTATCTATCTATCTATCTATCTATCTATCTCATAAGACAGATTGTGAAAATATTACGAATTGGCAATGCTTGCTATTTGTTCTGTGTTTAGAAACGTAAAAAGATAACCCCAAAATTCAGCAGATCTACCATAATCAGTCTGTTACTAATGCAGAACTCCCTACATTCAATCATTTTGAGGATGCTCTTAAACCATTTCTTTCAGCAATTCATTAATTAATCTCTTTGTTTAATGAATGATAATAGAGCCTTCATCCCCTTTACAAAGGGGCTGTAATTCTAACGACACTTTCAAGGTCTACAGCTTGCACAGATAATATGTGTTAGACAACTATAATACATAATAGTACATATGTGCAAGTAATGCTGCAGGTATTTTAGAAGCACAGATGAACCAAAGGAAGATTAATGGGATTTGACAACACGACAAAAATGCCACTGCACAAGGACATCCTTCTCTAGAGTTTTAGTTGTGTATTACTGTGAGTGAAACAGTCAGTGGAGAAAAATACCCATTTGATGAATGTAATTTGGCAACAATTTGCAAACTTGATAATGTGCCTTGTTAATTCAAAGGCATTTGACACAAGTATCTTGACATTTTCATTACAGGAGCTGTCAAGAATAATCTGGAAGACTGAAAGGGTCTTATTGGAAAGTGCCTACTTATCTTCAGTAATCTAATAATCTGTAGTAGTAAGGTCAAGTAATTTTTTATGATAGAGCCTTTAATCTTCTATCAATGACTACTTTTAATTACAGATCAACTGCTGAGATGTATAGAGTTCTTTCTGGGAAAAAAATGAACAGCCATAGATCTGCTCTGAATAGTGCACAATTGCCAAAGAGACAGCAGTTCCCTTTGTCCACCACCACCTCCCTAGGAATCAACTGGCTGTAAAAACAAAAGATGCTGAGTCCATTATACATAGTGACAAAGATCTGGTTATGTCATAACATATATCCATGACAAACTGAAGGAAGATCACGACAGAAGTTTTTGTGGCTTTTTCTGATATACACCTATTTGACTTTACCTTTCAAACTTTCTAACTGGCTTGCTATACTAACAGCTGTAGATATATTTTTCAGGTAATTATGAACATCTGTTTGGACCAGGACTTTTTAAAATACCAATGTGGGTGGAGTCTCTCCCCAGGGATAAGGGAACACGTTGCCTGGGAACAATGAAGATCTGCTCAGAGCAGGGCAATCCCAGTGCTGAGCATTACCTCCCTCAGCAGCACGGTCCAGGTGGTCACGTGCATATTGATCACTTGAAATTTTTTGCGTAGATAATAAAAGCACACCACATCAATGCTCCCAAAGTAAAAATTTCATGGCTCACCAGCCACTCTGAGAAGTTGCAGTTCTTCCCTGGTTTCATACCACAAATTTTGCTGTTTTACCTGAAGGCCTTGCTGCTCCTTGGTGGCTCCGTTTTCCTATGAACAGCATAGCTTCAGAGGGCTTGTCTGTTAACAGCACAGTGATAGCTTTATTGATTCTGCAGCCTAGTACTGCAAGAGTCCAGCTGTTTATAAAAAAGAAAATAAATCAAAACCCAGTGTACTTCACATCAAATGAAGACTCCATTTTTTACCCCTTTCTCTATGTGTAGGACTCTTCAGTCTAAAACAAAGATGCATAGAATGAACCTTCAAATAAGATCAGTGTAATTCAGAATGAAATTAATTTGTCAAGCCCTGCCTTTGTTTGTCACTTACCATCACTGTAGTTTCTTTTCATCTTCAATTTTTGCTCCTCTTCAGTATTTTCTATGAAGAGTTTTATTTAGAGGAAGAAATAGAAAGAGGATTTTACGCATCCAATATTTAATGATGGACTTTTATCCTGGGGGAAAATGCGTAAGAAGGATTCTGATGGCAGAGTGAAGTGAATTAAAGAACAAAAAATTTCCTAAATTTGCTGAGAGTTTATGAACTTATTTGCATAACTCTGGTTTTAAATGTCAGTAACTTCTTTCCTGATCAATTGTTGGGATTTTTTTTGTTTTGTTTTCAAATTTAATTGCTTTTGTATCAATTTTCACAATTTTGGAGCCAGCGTACCTATAAGATCTAATTTAAGGACTGTATTTCCTCTTTGGAAAATAAGAGACAATTTCACAAAGAGAAGGAAAAATCAAGAACAACGACAATTTTTAAATATCATACATTATTTCTTTTCAGAAGAGCATTTCTTTTCTAGGGCTTCTTAGGAAGGATTTTTGTCTTTACAGAAGATTTGCCTATATGCAGTTTTCAGATTCACCATCACAAAAGGCCAGAAGAGGTACTGGCACCACAGCACTGTTCAAACTTGCCTAAGTGGACCTGATGCACAAAGCATAATCACTATGATTAGGCTGGGCAGAGGGAATTTTACGCTGCACCACCTCCTCACTGGTTCATGTTGTATGGAAAGAGGGAGATAGCCTGCATGTAGCTCTATAGAAGTAGCAACTAAATTATACCTGATCAGAGATACCTTAATATAGTGTATACACACTGTATGTACAGAACTTTATTTTCCAAACAGAAATCATTTTAGAGGTAAGAATCAGAAGTTTTTTAACCTGCTCTCAGCAGTGTCCTCTCTGTGCTCCACTTCACAGTGCTGCTGGAAAAGAGCTGTACAGCTGGCACAATGGGCCACCCGTGAAGGTGTGGCCCCACAAAAGCTGCACAATTGGTAAAGATGCTGAGCATCACGTGAAAGTGAGCCTGAGGGAACACAGGATCACATTCCACATGAGGGAGCTGCTTTAATTTCCCTCTGAAGGAACACAGTCGTCCACAATTGGGTGAGCAGCAGGGAAAACCACAAGGCTGGTGTACTTGTTGCCAAGCCTTTGCCTCCCACTGCAGGATGGTAAATGGGGTGAACAAGCTGAGGGGCTCAGGTGAAGGATAAACATCCTCTTGCTTTCGCCAAGGGACAAGACAACAGTGTTTGTGTCAGAGTTAACACCACATCCAAGATATGTCTCAACAATGCCCTCCCTATCTTCCTCGTTTCTTCCCTTTTTTACTAATAAAGTTGTGCCAAGCATCCCTGCTAAACAACTCCTGTGTATCTCTGTCTTTGTTTTCTTGCCTTCCTTCCAGTCATTACACCTTCCAGCTTTCTCTCCCTTTTCTGAAAGGAGAGAAAAAAACAAAAAACAAACAAACAAAAACAAAACAAACAAACAAAACCCCAAAAAAACCCCTAAAAACACAAAACAGAAAAAAAACCCCAAATAACAAAAAGTCAGCAGAAAGCTTTCAAAAGAGAGTATTTTAAAAAAACTTATTAATATAAAATGAAGCATATAATAGGACAAAGACTTGTAGGAAATGCATATTGCTGTGTATAAAGATATCTTTAATGAAAAGGTGGAGAAGCTCAAGTGCTGAAGCCTATGACATGCCAGAAAGAACACAGAGGTGCCTAAAAAGACAGCAGAAGTTTTGTGTGATTAAGAACCCCTCAAGGATTAGCAAACATCATGTAGGGCTGATATAACAGAATCTGGAGTCTCTTGTTTTCCAGTTAAGCTGGTAAGAGTAGAGTTTCCCTATGTAAACAGAGCTCTAAACTTGACTGGCACGACCGGAGTGATTACCTCCCACATCTCTTTTCCAAAGGCTGCTTTGTCCTTGGTTCCTAATTTATTTACTGGTGTAAAACAACTGGCTCCATCACAGGTAACAAAGTAATGCCCATTTGTACTGCAGCAGGCAATTTCCTTTAGCCAAAACCAGTATTTTTTTAAGGATACACTCAGTTCCTCCCACAGCACTGATGGTAGCCATAAAGTGCTTCACACCCTAAACACAAGGTGTTCCCACCATGGGAAACACTGCAAATACAGAAAGAGCAGTATAGGCCATAGGACCTGAGGGTCTAAAATATGTTGCACCTGAGTCAAAGGAGCTAAAATAATCTCGATTCACAGTCCTGATCTTGTCTAGTGAGGCTTCATCTGCTCTGAGAAGAAGCTTCAGAGAAAGCATTTCTCTGCACTGCTTTAAATTAAATAAATGGACAGATGTACGTTTCTGAAAAGTTAAAACACTACATTTCTGGAAAGAGAATGAAAGCAAATAACTTTGCAATCATTTGTCCTCTGTTGGTATGTTATGGTTTAAGGTTACTCCTTAATCCAGACAGGAAATTATTTAGTCAAAATACTCCAGAATCTCATTACAGTGCCAGATTCTCATAAGGTCCTTTCTGGCAAACAACAAAGCCAGTAACAAAGGCTTTTCTGACTTCCATGGGTACATCAGACTTTGGATCCTGCTGCTTCCATTTCTACCTTTGTTTGTCCTGCTGGTTGGCCTAAAATCCCCGAGGGTTTTGGCTCTGCTGTGTCATTACAATACTCCTTGCAGTATTGTAAACACCAGCAAGACATGGGAGACTGCAGACCTTATGTGTGTATGGATATAGGTTGAGAGATGATTTATTTTAAGGCCAATGCATTATTTTCTGACAGTAACTAAAAGGAGAGTCACACTCAGAAGATATTCTGGAAAGACTGGCTTTTGCAGATTCGGGAACACTGACTTATTCCTGCCATCCCATTTCCAATGCGTGATGCAGAGATGAGGTAGGAGAAAGTTGGGAGTGATGTCTTGCTTTTTCAGTAATAGAAATAAGGGATGATTTATAATGTGGCTCCCTTCCTGAAAATTTCCAGCATGAGATCAGAGAATGCAAATAACAAATCACAGATAGGTGGCTTCTATTGTGTAGAACAGATAGGCAAAGTTTTCATTCCTATTACTTTCAGACAATTGCCAAAAGTACATCGAGACCATACAATCCCCAAGGAAGAGAAAGGAAGACAAGATTAACTGACTTTCATATGGTCTTCCCATACTAAATCTAGCAAAGGGAGAATTACAAAGGTTACCATGAGATAAGTTTAGTTAAGAACACACATACAAAGATGTACCTTCTCCAAAGAGCTCTATTTAACTTTCCTGTAAGTGCCACATTTCAGCTCTGATGCTAAATGAGTGCTTTTGCTGGTAGAAATACTCTCAATTTTTAGCTCATGCTTCAAGTATCAGTGCTGTCCAGTCATTGGATTGCATCATCTTGGAGTAATACAGCTGAAATTAATGCAGTTACATTGGAATGCACCTGTGTTTACAGCAGTCAAAATGTGAGGAATTGCATTACTTAGGCAACAGAAGAAAGAAAATCTATTTAAAAGAGTTGTTTGGAATGGTTGATGCTTTAGTCTTGCTTATATAAATTATTACTTTTATATCTACATACCAGAAAGCAATTTTACTCTCTCTATGACTACAGGAAGACAATTGGATGGTGATATTTGGAAACACTTTAGATAATATTGAATGAAGAGAAAGAGCATTCTAACACAAATGGGAAAAGTGCCATACTTGTAATGGTAATGAATTCCTCATAAATACCCTCACTTTGCCTTGCAAATGAAAACTGGTCTCCTTGAAAATTTTCACTGAAAAAGTGAAAAGTACAATCCAGTTATCAACAAAAGTTATTATGCAGTGCAAAGTTTTCATAAAGTGAGTTCTGTAAAAAATTTTGACCCCTAATTGGAAGTAAATCAAGCTGGGACATACTTTTGTGGATTTTTCTGAACACTAAGAATTTGCATTTGGAATCGTGATCTCTGATAGCTGTATACTTAAAAGGTCAGAATTCCAATTTTGTGTTCTGAGTTAAGTCTCATCACCAGACTAATTCTTACATTTAGACTCCCCCAAGAGAGATGCTGAGACTGCAGAGAAGCTTGGCAAACCTGCCCCAGGAAAAAAGCAAGTGCAGTGTCTCCAGGATGTCTTTCTTTTCATTAGAAATTTAATGAATCCTAAGCACATAAACAGTTAGTAAATGAAGAATAAGAGCAACAAAAGAGATGATACACAAAGACAAGTGATTGTATCTTTCAGTACTTCACATTATAAACTCAAAAAAAGGCCATGTCAGCCTTTACTACAGAGTCACCAACCTAGCTAGACTTCTCCTAAGTTTCAAAAGGCAAGCTTCAAAAAGGATTTGGATGCATCTCCAGATGGGAACCTCAGCATAAACAAGCGCTTTTTTCTCTTATGCTTTGAGCAAAGGCAATGCAGAGGGAGGATGTTATAGCAATGTTATGTCTAGGCACTAAAATGTTGCTCAGTGTAGAAAAATATATGCTAATACATTGGGGGTTGGGGGGGAGAATATCAGCTATATCTCAATGGGAGGGAAAAACACTAACAGTGAGTGATAATAGAAATAAATCAGGTGTAAATTGTGTGGTTGGGGACTTCAGGAGAAGAAAATAATGCACATTAGGAATTCAGTTTTTCTGCTGCTCTAAGACAACCCCTAGAGTTTCAGGACATTTCACTAGTTTCAGTTTTTAGAAACTAACTTGGAGTGGCTGACACAGACTTCAAAGGACTAATGATGATGAATGATAATGATGAGCAAAAAGTCAGAAGAAATGAGGGTTAACCTCTTATACGAGTAATTGTAAAAAGCTAACAATCCCCCCTGAATCAGTGGCAGACCTACACAGAAAATTATTATATCCTCAGGATTTACCCTTCACTAGCAAATGCATCCAAGTAGCCAAAATGCCTCCAATTCCTTTAAGGTGGAAGTAAATCATCTCAGCCTTACAGCTGCAGGTGTCCTGGGCAGGGGGTACAAGGGTCACTCCGGCTTTAGCAGCCAGGCTGTTTCACTGGGCTGTAGAACAGACCTTTGTTGCCTCCTGAAAAAAATACCTTTTTTTTTTTTTTTTAATGGTAATACAACACTTTTGCTTTCACATCCTACATTCTTGAGCTCAGCTCAACCATGGTCTGACTATGTCTTATTTGTCCAAAGAGGGTTTAAAGAGAGGTTTCCAAATGCAAACAGAATCTAATAAATTCTAATAACTATTATTCAATGGTGTGACTCAAAAAGAGGTTGAATGAGAGAGAGAACCTATGGTCAGTGAGGAAATACTGTGAAAAATACAACCTGCATTATACATTTCATATCATATATTGATAATGTACTGCATGACATGGTCCCGAGTGGGAAAAGAAATAAGAATATTCAACCTTCCGCAGTGGAGTGTCTACTGCCACAGTAAAATAAAAGTAAGAAGCAGATGCAAGAGCAGAAAAAGAAAACATTCAGGCAGCTTTCCTGTCACACTGTACAGTCTTTCCAAAAAGTCTGAGCAAGTGGCCTGAATGAAATTAGTAATCAGTTTCAATCAGAGGACCTTGCTGTATTATCTGTTTATTTATTTATGTATCAGTGAACACCCAAAGCCAGCAATCAGGTAATAATCAATGTCTTTATTCCCACTGTGGCCTATTTTTTCCAGGTCATGAAAGGCAGGTTAATATTTGATCTTCTATCAATAAATCTCCCTATACTACACATATAAAGATTATTATGGAAAACACTTCCTGGCACAGCCATAAACTTACTGTGATTGATAGTTTGTAGGAGTATAAGTTCACTAGGTGTCTGGAGAATTTCACTGTAATCATGTGAATATACTAATGCCAATCCCTGTAACAGGCGATGTTACAGACTGGTATTTGAAATCTGTGACTTATGAATTTAATACGATCTCTTATGGACTCTGTTTCACCATCATAGTAGCTGGATAACATTGATTTCTTCCATCTCCCCCTGCTTATCTCAAGCTCTTTCATTTTGCTCGTCTTATTGATTTTCATGTTCACTGCATACATTATCTCACTGGAAGCTTGTAATGAATCAATGTGGCCACCCAAATACATGTTCCGTTACAACCCTTCGGGAAGAGCCACTTACAACTATCTACATCAAAATGCACCAAGGAGCTCCTGGGCACATATAAACAGGGGAAAACACATTTGTCTCAACCTGACTCATGGATGGAAGGCCTGTACAGCCTTTTTATTGAGTGCATGTATTTCTAAATGCCTGTCATGATAATATGGACTTAAAAGGTGAACACTGGAGCAAGCCACAGAGACCTCAGTATGAGCCCTTCATCCTAAGTAGTTTCATTTTTAGTGGCTCATTTCACAACCTTCTACCTGTAGGTTGTGTGCCTTCCTCTGAACCCCTTCCTTTCTTATCAAGGAAGGCCTTCAGAGCAGGAACCAGCTCTCATTGTCTGCTTACATTGTCCATAATGTGCAGTTGTTGTCAGAAGGGTCCCATTAGCAGAAAAGAGACACCCAAAGTATAGGTAATAGTAATACTGAGAATGCAAAACAATTCCAGGACAGCTATGATAACAAATTGCCATTATTTTTCCTTCCTGCTGTTCTTACATCTTTCAGAAGCATTAAAATTTAATGGTTGCTTCATTCCCATAGGTACACTCATTTATCCTAGCTGGCCTACTGCAGTATGTAAGGATATTGATACAGCTTTCTGCTGTACAGGGATGAGTCTAGATGAGAAAAGAAGATTTGTCCTTGAAACTGTCACTTGAAACTAATAACAAGAAACTAATCTCTACTTAAATATGTTTTAAATGGATACTTTAGGGAAACATAATAACACCACAAACACCCTAAACTGACCAGCACCTCAGTGATACAAAACAGTATTTAAATTCAGGGATTTCTCCTAAGAGATTTCCTGTGAGTTAAGAATCTTGCTTGGCTGAACAAAATTAGAAGACACATGTTCATTTTCGAGCTCTCCAACATGAAAGCCAATACTATATATCCATATATATAATGATGAGTGATTACTGACAATAGTTGTGTGCCTCATTTATATTTAGGCTCTCACAAACCTCATCTTGTCCCTCACTTAAACAGGGTTCAAGCAAAGATGGTATGTCACAGAGGCCTCCAGGGTCTCATGGCACAGGTCAGTGGATCCTCCAGGTCCCTGGTGTGTGTTACCCACCTGTGTTTCACATGGAACATCACAGCACCATGTCACATCTGGTTCACATCTGGTTGTTCTGGCTACCCAATATAGGACTTCTTGGTGGGAATAAAAGCGGGTTTCCGTGACTCCATTGTCTGAGCAGCCTCCTGTGAAAAGCCAGCCTCAGAGTATTTGGAAAGACTTCAAGGCTTGATTTGCAAAGATTGAGAGCTCTCTCATTTCTATCTAATTCACTAAGGAGAAGACAGTTAAAGGCTTTTCTCAGCCCTGAACAGATCATGAATGCATTGCTAACAAACTTGGAGGGCTTGCTTTGCTAAAACACGGCAGTGTCTTAGTGTTCCACTGCCTTTTCTGCTTGTGCTGTCTGCCAACAAATGCTGTCCTAAACGTGGACAGACAGGTTAAATTCATGGTGAAGTATTACAGAAAGCAAACTGCCAGAGCCGAGTAAACACACAAACCCAGCACATAACCTCTCTGGAAACCAAGAGCAATGTAACTCTTCTGCCAAGGGATGTTCCTGGCAGTGGAAAAGGTTCAGTCACATATGAGGTGCCTCTAAACATTCCAACTCTTACAACAATCCTTAAATTAGCCTGCCTTGAGATCCTCATCAGGCACTTAGGAGACTAGTTTACATTGGCTGGGTTGAGCCAAACCTCCCCAGTCACAACAACCACTTGGAAGCCCTTGTTCAACTGGACCTCTCAAATGGGCTCTGCCAGGCGCTTGGGCAAGGAGTTGACATTCTTTCAAGAATTAATTCATTCAAGCAGAAGGACTAAACCACTTATTTCAAAGCAAAACCAGGTAAACAAAAGAATCAAAATATCCTTACTTTATTGCCTTTATGAGTTGTTTTGACTTTAAAACAAACAAACAAACAAATAAACAAACAAACTAAACCCCAAGAGACACCACAAGGCTTGCCAGTATTGCAATTAAACTGAGAGTTGACAACATTTGGTTTTGTTAGCTCTGCTGTGGCTAAATGAACAAAAGGCTTATATGATATTAAAATATTTTTTTTATCTGCTCGGAAGCCTTCCCCATTAAAGCATGCAATCCATTTGCCCTCCTCCTGTTTGAGTGTTTCTTTTCTCAAAGTCTCTGTTAAGCTTCAGTCACCGTGCCCTGCAGTAATGTCTCTGGACCAGCTACCATCATGATTCACAACTATGACAGCAATTCAATAAGCATCTCTTTTATTCAGTGCTACAGGGACTTTTCAAAGCCCCTACAGCCCCAGAGATGCCTGCATCAGGATCCTTGCCATGTAAACTCTGAGGACATTCACAAGCTACACCTTGCATCTTCAGCAGATTACCACCAGTAAGTAGTCAGTGACCACTTTAAAATACCCTCACAGTTCTTCCAAATAGTTTTGTGAGAGGCCTAATTAAAATGAACTTGTTTGAGCAAATAGTTTGTGAAGGTCTCTTAGGTAATTGTTTTGGTGTGCTTAAAATTTCCAGTGGTACAGGGTTCTTCTTGCTGATCTGAAAGCAGTGATAGGTCTTAATCCTATTTCTACCTGAAGGTGCCCCTGAAAAGTGCAGTTTTTAGTGCCATCTAATGTCTGCCCAGACTGCATAACCTCCTGCTGGTACAGGGTATTAGACTACTGCCATTAGAGTATGAATTCTCCTGAACCTACTAACCCACAGCAGGACTTCTGGTTCATTGCCAGTTGTCTGCCCCATTGCAGGAGCTTCCCAGCTCAGCTCTTCACAGCATCACCCTGCAGCCTGTGGGTCCCACAAGTGCCAGTGTCTGCTGTGACTGCTGGCCAGTGCTGCTGGGGCAAATGTACCAACTGTGCTTGCTCAGACACTGGGGTCCAGCGCTCAGCTTTAATACTTTTCTGGATCCAGCAGTCATTTATCATGGCACTAAGAAGTATCCAGGAGAGGGCCTGGGAGAGGGTCAGCTATTGGCTAGTGCGTGGGTGGCTGTTTTGGGGAGTCCAGCTGGCAGTAGCACTAACCCTGCTGCTCCATCCCAGCCACTGGGGGAGGTCTCATGCCTGTGGGAGAAGGTTGAGGGGTATCGACATGGCAGTGTGGTACCCAACCCTTGCTGGCAGTGGGCAGTGGGTTACACAATCCGTGAGGCAACACCAAGGAGTGACTCTGGCCTCCTCTCACCAGCCAGATTTGGAGGGGCAGGAGAAGAACTCATCAATACAGCCATCAAGGACAGCGGACCACAAAACCCTGGTCTTTTGCAAAAGGGAGAAATGGCCTCAGGTACTCAATTTTGGCAAATGGCAGGGAAGACTTAAGCGTATATCTCACATATGCTGAATTCAAACTGCCTGGATGGGACTGCATGGCACAGCAGGGTCTTTTAACTAGAGATTCCAACTCTTATTTCAGCAGTGCTTTCCACCATAACAGATTTGCACAGCACCGAATTGCATTCTAATTGACCAGAACTGCTGATTGTGTTATAACTAAATTGCAGCCTAATTTTACTTAGCTATAACTGACAGAACACAAAGCTACAGAAATTAAACCACATCAAAAGGAAACAGCACTAAACACTGGCATGAATATAAGACTGAAGAAATGTGGCAACAAAATGACTGCAGACAATACTATGCACAGAAATTAATATTTAGGGCCCAAGCAAATCTAAAATAGTTTTTTAATGTGTGTTTTTGCAACATCCATCACTCTAGAATAGAATTTGGATTTCAGTTAAATGGACAAAGCTGAGATCGCTGGATGACACTCATTGTGGGCTCAGCTTTTTCATGTGTGTTGACTGGATATTTACTGTTGGGTTCACTGTTGAGGCCAAAGCCCATGCTTCTAATGTCCATTTTTCTACCATCATATTTCTTCCTTCTTGCCTGACCAACTATTTTATTTAGCGTGTTGTAGAAAAGTCACCTATTGTGCAGATAAAAGACCAAAGGTGTTCATTGTGAAGGCCTAGAACTAAGTCATTCAGTTCCCCTTCCAGATTTAATCTTCTCTCTCCTTTGTATTAATGAACCTGCAGTGGAGGTGGCTTTTTACATTCAGTGGGCATTGAAATGAAAACTGCCAGAACTTCAGCCCGTGCAGAAGCATGAGAAAAAGCTGTATTTAATGCTGGAGAGAAAGCACCTGGAGGTCCCAGTTGTCATGCCAGGTTCTTTGTAGAGCATTTGCTTTTCTAAAGCAATTGTTCATGCACATTTCCAAATGCTACTTTCTGTGAAGGGAGCTGAAAATTATGTCAACCTCTCTCTATATATAACAGAGACCACAGACTGAACCAGCAGCATTAACGTCAGGGAATAATCCCTCTGTGTCAATCCTTTCTGCCTTCTCCCCCATTAGCCAGTAAATCCAATCATATGTGAGAATATAAACTTTTACAGCCACCAATGCCTGATATTATCCTCCTTGTGGCACTCCAGCGGTGACAAGGCACTGTGACTTTTACCTGGAAATAATCCCATAATGGTAACTTCTTTAGCTTCAGCTGCTGCTGAGTTTATCCTGTGGTAAAGTGTACACCTCTGGTCTCCTCCAGGATTTTGTTTTTAAGGGAAGGGTACCTCATAAACACTTGTTTTCTCTTTGATTAAACATAGAATTTTCAACAATGAAGCTAAAATGCCAGTTATGCAGTGACTTCAATGGCTAGGCCTTCTCAGGAGAGCTAAAAAGTAGAGTGATACTTTAATGCTCAGAGAGAGAAACCACTGAGAAGAAACCTGGTTTGGTCATTAGCCTGACAGACCTAGGCAGTATTCCTCTGAAAGCCTGGCTTGGCTATGGTAGGAGTGACTTCAGCCTGGTAGCTGAAGACTGAAAGCTGCAGACCCATGCCATGACATATTTTCTCTTCTCACTAACCAGCTCGCAGGGTTAATGTACAGAGAGCTATTACTTCTCCTACAAACAAAACATTTCTCAGTTCATTAAACATTATTGCTAAACTACCAGTAGCTCTTCCTCAATTACTCACCTCTGAGAAAAGTGGCTTACAACTAAGTAAGAGCAGAAATAGATATTAAACTCTTTATTCCATTGATATCTCATGCTGTGCAAGATGATTTCGATTATTTGGTTTCTTTTGCAGGGGTGGACAGAGAGACTGGGTTTGTCTACAACGAATTATTTTGTCAATGCAAGGCCATCCCTTTGCCTGAAGCCTTAAATCTGAATATCATCCCCTGTCACAGCACCATGGCACTAGCAGGAAGTCATTTCTGCACTCCGCTTTTGCTGCTGGAAGGAGGCTGGAGGGACAGGATCAAAGGTTGAAGAAGGCAGAAAGGAAGAAGAGGAGCTGAAAATGGTGACCAGCTGAACACTGTATTTGAGCAGATCCTTTCCAATCCTGTCTCTAAAGCAATGACGAAAAATCCCCAATAATACTGCTGTTTCTGGTTATAAGAAAGGACATTGGGAACATGCTGGGGAGGGATGCCTGATGCTGGTAAAGAAAGGAAAGGAATCTTGGAAATTTGATAAAATGAAAAGGTGCCTTTGAAATCACTTTAGGCCCTGCCAGTCTGGGTTATCAAATGCCTGCAGTTTTACTTGTCCAAGGTATTTTCTCAAAAATCTGAACAATTTTTAACTTTCAGATCTAACCCATGGATACAACCCCCAGTAGAACTCCATTCCATGCCTCCAAAACAGATATTAATGTCCTGAAACCTAAGTTTTTCATCCAAACAAACAACTACCAGACCTAATTTCTGTACTCACAAAAGAGCTGATCAAGGAATCTATTTCTGGCTAGGTTTCAATCATCAGCACTTAAGTAAAAGCAATGCCACAGTCTTCAGAACAACCCTTCTATAATGCCCTATAAATTAGTCCAGTTCTTCAGTTGGGAGCAAACTGCTTTAGTGCTACCTTTTCCCCAGCCATCAAAATTGTTACATGACTGCAACAATTTTGGGGACAGACTCCTTTTCAGAATACCTGTTCAGCACGTCTATTGGTCTCAAAGTCAGCTATGGACTGGGCTCCATCATGCAACAGTAAGCTCTTGACATCAGGAAAGATTTAGAGCCCAAATTTACAGTTAATTACAGTCTATTTGGTGGGAATCTCTGTTAACAAAGTTGAAACCAGTCAGGTCTTACCCAGATAGTCAGCAGATAAAAGATCTACACTTCCAGTGCCTGACCAAGCTCACCTGTTATAAGAAGCATTAAAGTACCTTTCTGTCATCAGCCATGAGAGAGAGATCTTACACAAAATGTTTATATCAATAAATTAGCTGAAATTGAGCCCACCCAACATTTTAAACAGCAGTACTTCCATGAAACTGAGCCAACATAACCTTATAAATGTAATTCCAAATGGTTTTCTGATATCTTGACTGATGGGCTCAGTCCCTAAGTCTTATGAGGAGTCAATGCTTGCAGCAGCTGCAATGCTGAAGTTGTATTTACAGCTTTAATCTACACCAGGAATGAAATTGGTAAGGATTATACTCAAATCTATCTGAACTGGAAACTATTTGGCTTGGGATTCTCTATCTTGTAATCAGTAAGTTCCAGAATTAAGTGACATGTCTGTATGTCCTTTCTTCCTAGGGAACCTTTATGCTTCCCAAACAAACAAGCCAGTTCCACTCATTCAATTTTCTGAAAGAGAAGGCAAGAAGAGGATTAGGAGAGCTTTGGGTCAAATAGAGAAATATATTTAGGTGCCTACAGTCCCACAGCAATCAATAGGCACTCAGGCACCTCAGAGAGACTCACAGGAGCCTGTCCTTAAGTAATACTGTTTCCAAAGGTAGCAGCAGCTGTCTGGCCATGTGGGCTTCCTCCAGACCTGTGTGCAGACCCACCAGAGAAGTCAGTGGGAGGGGACTGAATCCTGAATCAGGATTTTGCCACCTCTCAATTTACATTTGGAGGCAGTTGGGGACCATCTAAGGGCAATACCACAAAAACTGGTGGTTCTGAAATTCTGTTCCTAAACCCACAAATGATGCCTACTGTTCAAGTCATTTGGAGAGGAGCAGGGACTATCTTATGATGTTGTACAGTGTCTACTACTGTGGGCTCCTGGTCTGTGGGACAACTCCTAGTATTGTAATTAGCATGTTTATA
>JAWWLV010000088.1:44456616-44498233 GCA_035041135.1 Platyrinchus mystaceus | reverse complement strand
TGATGTTGTACAGTGTCTACTACTGTGGGCTCCTGGTCTGTGGGACAACTCCTAGTATTGTAATTAGCATGTTTATACTTAGTAGAAGTAACTCATATTTTAATTTCAGTGGCACCTTATCATTAGTAGATCTTCCTCTGCCACAAAATCATAGCCTTTGCTTCCTGGCATTATCAACAGACCACCTTTTTTCTCTCTGAAGTAGCTCTGAACCAGACTCTTCCTCACACATCTTTGTGGGAAACAGCTAAATCTAAAGGTTTATCTTTGTGTGTTTTCTTACATGAAATTAGAAAAACCTTTAGGCTTCATCAGAGCTCTGCACAAGCAAGGGCAGCATCAGCTGTGGATCATTTTTTAGCACTCAGATACATTTACATGCCTGAGTTAGCCTGCCACACCTATACAGGAAGGTACATGGACTGGACCGTCATGGGTCACATAAAACTATCTGCATCTTAAATCTCTGTCAAACATGACATACTTCAAATAATGTATATGAAGGTTAAATGTTTCTATGAAGCCATTCACCTGAAATGACCACTGCTTCTCAAGGCCAGGCTGAAGACAGCCAGGACCAGTGTCCGACTTACCGTTGTAACCTCAGTCCAGTTTTCTCCTCTTGGCTGCTCTCCTCCCCCTTTTCTTTTTCTCTTTTGAAGTTACAATTTTTAGTACTTTGTGCTAGAGAGTCAGCACTCCTGCCTCAGGAACAATATGCTGCTGCCTGCTGGCTGTCATGGGGCAGCTGTCATTATTCCACAGAACTAAGTGTCCATGGGATCAAAACATGGACACATCACAACATCACAACAACATACAAGTGCCACATCCAAGAGGGATGTTACACAGAACGAGCTGAACCACTCTAAGAGCCCTAAAAGGGAGAAGCAATAAGGCATCTCAACAAGTCCCCTTTCTTCAGGCCTAATATTTCCATCAGCTGCTGAAACTTTCCATATAGCTACTCTTAATAGAATTAATATATTCAAAATACCAGGAAAAAAAGTAAAATCATTCAGTACCTTCTTATATTACAGGAAATGCTATGAATGTATTTAATTATTTATTTATACAGGAGATTCCCCATGGGATATCAGCAAGTCCTTCCACATATGAATTGAAGATATTAGGCTACATTTTGAATGAGAGGTCGTTCTGCAGCACAGCTGCAGGGATGGCAGCAGGAAGGCTGCTGGACCCAAGCTATTTATGCCTGCTTGTTGTGGTTTGAGATCTTACCAATGGTGAGATCAGTCAGGGCCTTCAGCAGGAAAGAGCCCTTATAGCTGTAGGGTAGGACATCACTCTCATGGAGTGTACTCTCAGTTCTGTGGGGGATGAACCAATCAAGTTTCTCTGGCAGGTCGTGGTGAAAGGCCAATTTATTTTCTTCCATCACGGAGTCTGGCTTATGCTCCTGTATGCCTCCACAAAGACAGGAAACACACCCCTGCTTTGACCAGAAAACACATGCATCATTTTAGGAAAACAGGTTTTAATTACCAACACATTTCTGTGGAGCTGTATCTTGGCTCTGATTGCAATCACATGCCCATGAACTAGGATCTCACTTGATGCAAATCCTCTACTCATCAGATACAACTGGTCTTGTGGACACAGCATACTTTCTAACCATGTAATCTTATGTTGTACAGTTGCTGATTCTTCACTCTCAAAAAAAAAAAAAAAGTTAATGTACGAAAGGAAGGTTTCAGTTTTACAAAGGTCCCTTTATCCACTTGAATCCTGCTAAGGTCAAGAGCAAATCTGCTACTGACTCAACAGCATTTGAATCAAACGCTGAATGTGCTTCACACATTGTACAATTTCAGTTCAGGAAAGAATTTGCTTCCTTAAAGATCATGTGGTGACAACTTTTATCCTTTCTTAGCAAAAGTCCTAGGAGTACTTTGCAACACTCACCAAATCAGAGCATTTTTCTCTTCTAGAAGAGTTTTAATAAAAGCCAGTTATAGTTTTGATCCTATAGATGTTGGAAAGTGGTTCCGGCCTCCTTTCATGAACAAAATATCCACTGAAATCCAAACAGCTGGGAGCATTTGAGGAGATGGGTTGCTTCCAACTCCTACAGCTGTGGAAGAGGAACAGGTCCCCAGGCATTGTCCATATCCAGGTCCACTCAAACATGGGGCCAGCCAGCCTGGGGTGGCACTGGAAAGGACCATCACCTGCACAAACTTCTAAAGGTTCTTGCTCTGACTTCTGCCATGTTTTTGTATGGCTTTTTCAACACTGGATCCTTACAACTCCTTCCTGTAGGCAGCTGGGTCTGGCGTGCAGTCACTCTCATTGCCTCCATGCACACATGCACTGAGCTCCTCTCCACCACCTCATTCCACCAGACACAACTCCATCCCTTCTCCGAACCTGCAGAAGTGGACAAGAAGTGATTGCTTAAGCCCCGAAAGCAAACAATTTCCTGCCAATTCACTCCCCAGCACTGGCTCACTGTCAGAGGAGGGGCAGCACTAGCTGATGGAAACTGGAGATGCACAAAGGCAGGTCTGCCTCTTTCTATGGCACTTTGCCATGAGCTGACTTTAGCCTGTTATGGAGCCAGAGCTGTCATTTCCTGTCTCTACCAGTAGATTTGTTACTTCTCTCTGAAATTGTGCACTGGGACTCATTTCCTCACACCTCTTGCACAGGGCTCTCTGGTACACCTGCACTGAGCTATGTCACCTACATCACACACAGAGATGTGCAGCTGCCGTCAGGAAGGGATAAATTTAAGGATAGATTTCAGATCCTTTCCCTCTCAGGCAGAGGAAATTTGGGGTACAGTTCCACATGGGTCATGCCTGCAACCACCAGGGAATGTTACCAAATCTTGCCTTCCACATTCCCCCATCTAAGCTCTACAGTCATTTCTCCTGGCTTCAATGTCACTATTTTCAGCATATGCTGTCTTTCAGTGACATCTAGGGATAGAGACTGGAAATCGCAAGCTGGCCATTTACATAAGCGTTGTTTAAAACAGATTTCAAGCTGATAAAACTGCTTTGTCTGATAAGCCAATGGCTTAAGGAACAATTGCAACTAAGATCAGGGAAAAGAATCTCACATTTTGCAGCACTGATGCCCCATGGCCCATTCCTCAACTCATGTGCATTAGCATTAATTTCATAAAGTGATCACAGAGACATGGCACTGATTGACACAACATTTCATTCTGGTACGAAGAACACAAGCAAGATAAAGGCATTTCAGTACTAACAACAAAGCACGTGAAAAGGGAAAATGTCATCAGGAGGACAGAAACACTTTGAGGTCAAAAGAGCAAACAGGTTGCTCTTGTGGCTAGATCTACTATACACTCATTGTTACTACGACTAAATTATTCATTACGTTCCTATATCAATCCTCTGGTCACAGAGAATCACCCTGCTTGGTGTTTCACCTACATAGGACAAAGATACGGGCCCTGACCTGGAGATCTTACCTGTAGTGCAAGACAGAACTGATGGATGGAGGCAGGAGAGCAGAGGGAATGGTGGCTCAATCTACACTGCTTTGCAGCCTGGCTTCATGTCAGGCTTGAGTTCGCAGTGTTCAACAGCTTATCCCTGCAGGATCAAAGCAGAAGCAGCAGCAAGTCTTCCCACTGTGCTTTCATCTCTTTAGTGGAGCAGCAGGGAGGCTTCCTCCAGAGCATAGCCAGGGACAGCCAAACAGGATCAGATAGAAACCCATCATGTGCCTGTGTAATACATCACATCAAAGATGCAGAAATATATAGGCTGGCTCTTTTAAAACAGACTTTGTGTAACTGTACAGTCTACACCTACTCTGGATTTTCCCCTGTAAGTCTAGACTTCCTAAGTATTCACAGCCCGAGAGAACAAAAGAATCCTGCACTAATTCACATCTGGACCTTTTTAGAACCCAAAAAATACATCTCTCTGATGGCGGAAGGAAATGTGGAACATGTTATCAGAAGTAGATATCAAGAGAAGTGCTTATACATGTATCAGATGCTAGCAAGTCGAAAACCAAACTATTCACATGAAAAAAAAGAGGGTGGAGAGGGTGGAGACAAAGGCAAGCTGGTGGTTTTTCAAGATCTTTCGAGCTGAGCAGATAGAGCTGTGTTACCTGAGACCCAAATTTAGTGAACAGAAAAAACTGTTCAAAAGTAAAGGTCAAGTAAAATAAAAATAAAGTCAGCAAATGCTTTGCCAGTGTCAGTGCTACAAGACACAATCCTGAGAATATGGTCTGTTCAACACTATAAACTTCAGGGCAATTTCTCTTGATACGCATCTGTGAAGTAAATGGAAATAACCCCATCCCTTTGCTCCCAGAAGCCACTTTGTCAGATCACTAAATCCCTACAGAAAGCACCAAACCTTCTGTTTCTGGTTTTGCCACCACTGCTCAGCAGCCAGAGCTGGGGGTGCAACCTGGCACAGTGACAGGCAACTTGCATGTTCCTGGTGCCCGAGAGAGCAGCACCAGTTGTAGCAGGCTCTCTGAAAGCTTCCACACGGGGACTGGGGAGAAAGCACTGCTTCTGGGCTGATTTAGGGCACTGAAATAAATAGAGCAAGAGCTCTTCTGGAAACGAAATGCCTCTTGGGGTAACATAGGTTAGGCATCAATTTTAATAGCTTCTTTGCAGAAATACAATAACCAAATCACACATTTGGGAGATTCTCACACTGTCTCTTTCTACTCAATTGTTTCAGCTAAGCTTTCCCTTTAAAACGTCCCTAAGGCCTTCCTCCTGAAAACGTACCACAAAAATGTGAATATTAGTAGCCTGAAATCAAACTGAGACAGCTAAGAAGAGACTAGAAACTAATAGATCATAAATCATCTCCTATGATTTAGGTGAGTATTGGCCTTGATAATTTCTAAAACTTTACAGGATGGTTTTTTTATCCCTGTAAATCTCCACAGCAAACAACTGACAATCTTCCCTCTTCAGAGGGTACTGCCCTAAAGTTGTTAGGGTGCTACTTTTATTACAGACAAATGTAATTAAATGACTGTAGGGAAAAACCCAAAGTAGATATCCATTTCTGTGTGGTCAGATAACATCCCATGACCAGAGTGCTCTGGTACTTTGAATTTACTGCCAGCTGTGTATTAGTTTGAACCACTACAAGAAGCAGCCAAGAGCTGGAAGTTGCACAGGTGTTTCTGCACAGTGCACACTGCAAGGCAGCAGATGCTGCCATATTCAGGTTACCTTCAGGTGGAGGCAACCTGTAGGGCTCTATTTTGCTCTACTTGGAAGCAGGATGCAGAAACCTCCTTCCTTCCCCCTCGCCCTCTGCAGAAACACACTTTACCTTCCATAGCATTACCAAAGGATGATTTAGTTTCAGTGTGACTTAAGCCAGTACTGGAACTGACTTTTACGAGCAGGAAACAACTGAATGGTCCCAAGAAATGTCTCTCCCCTTGGTGCCCTTAAAAACAGCTTAGCACACATGGCAGTGATGGGTGAAGACTCCAGGCCCTGCTACTTTCAAACAGAGCAATGTTCATAATATTTTTCATTAAGTAAGACAATCAGAAAGTTTCTCTGTGTCACTGCAAAAATCTTACCTAAAGGAAAGGTATGCAAGGAAGGAGGCTACTCTTCACTAAATATTCCCTGTAAAGGAATTCATACAGAATTCTCACTCGTCACATTTGTTTTAAATAATGGGTGGATTAATTTACAGGTTACCCTTTACTAAAGGAACCTGGGAAGTGGTTTTGTTCTGTGCCTTCAAGTTGTAATCCAGATGTGCACTTTGAGTTGCAAGTGTAAGTCAGACTCTGATAGCGTCAGATACTGACAAGTATCAGTTTGCAGGGCCATCTTTCACCAGTGTTACCAAGTACAGGTGTGCTGATACCATCAACATCTGTTTTCTGTGCTGTAGCTGATCACTCATCCTCATCATGGAACTTTCTCCATTACAAAGTAGCCAAAGACTTATTCCTCTGCAACAGGGCTGCCCTTCAGTGGATTTTTCCAGCAGGACTTTTAGAAATAGACCATTTTTAACCTTTCTTGCCCCAGAACTATTCTCTGATTACACATCAATGAATTTATATGATTTGCTGTGTCTACCTAAAAGGGCAGTCTTCTAGTTCATTCTGGGACAACCAACCAAACAACCCCAGCACCACCTCTTCCCTGGGGTAGGTTTCCCATCATGATACCAGAGCCTTGCCTGTGTGTGCTGTAGGAATGGAGCTGTTCCCCCATCCAGTGGTGAGAGGGGCCCCAAACACAGCTGACAGCTAAATCTTTCCTGCCTTTGAGGAGCATGACCCTTCTACTTGCAACCACATCTGCTGAATTCAGCTACTCATAACTTGGAGAATTGAGCCTGAACCATATGTTGTGTTTTGGGGTTTTTTTTGCATAATCACAGTGCAGATGGCCTAAAATGGAAAAAAACTCGACCATTTATTGTACATACAAGTACTTTTAATCAGACCCCAAATTAACTTCAGAAATGTGCTGCCACATTTCACAGATGCAAGACATTCTAAAATAGCTGAGACCAGACTTGAACACTGGCTTCATCTTAAAACACTGTGCATTTTGCTTATTCAAGAAATCAGATGATTCTCTTCTACACAAAATTTTAGACCTCAAGACAATATGATCATCTTGTCTTAGAGATATGATATTCCAGGACAAGTTCACAGTATTTTTAAGTTGCTTAGCAGAGACTATGGTAGAAATTTAAACAAGAAAATATAACATTTCTTGAAGAAATCAAAGCTGCTTACAAGAGGATCACACATACCACTATCAAATTATGCTTTTATCTTTCACAAAAAAAAAAAAATCCTCCTTAACAACAGCATAAAATTCCATTTGTTTTAGAAAAGCATATATCAAATAACATTTGCACACTTTATTTCAAAAGCTTTTGTTGTCTCAGCTCTGTAGCAATACTCCAGTACAGGTTAAGACTTGTACATTAAGAGATCAATGACAGTCATGTAGCAAACTTTAAAAAGGCAAGCCAAGTACAAACCCTCTTTTGAGATTATGTTTTTTTAATGTAGACTGAAAACGGTAGGCATGAAACATCTATACAGCAAACATAAAACAACTACGCCATTTTCCTCTTATTCATCCCAAGAGCTTTTGATCTGGCAACTGGAAAACAACCTTCATGTTGCCAGGTGTGGAAGACACACTCCTAACTAAACTGAGTATGGATGTTCGAAGAGACATAGCACTTAAATACACATGACCCTTTAAGACCACTTCCGTTTCCCTAGTGGCAACAGCACACTAGTTAGAGGAACACTCAGTGATACTAATCAACACTGAACACATAAAAGGGACAGTAACCCCTACTGTGTCCCAAAGTGATCTATAAAAAAGGCCTCCCCCATTCTCTAACTGGCTAAATACTGATCTTGTATAAATTTTCACATGGTGTGAGGAACTACTGAGCCACTAGAGCCTTCCAAGAAGGAATAAGGAAAATAATTGCTGACTGGAACCCAAGGTACATCTATCCTACACTGTAAAATTAGAGTAGTACAGCCTGTAAGAGTGCAGCATGTTAGACAGGATCATACAAAAACTACACACTGTAAATAACACATGCATCTGCAGGGCAACTACACACCAACTATAAGCAGGATGGCAGTATAGGACAAAATTAAGAATTCTGCCTAATTATTACTATTATTAATATTTGAAACTTAAGCTTCAACAACTCTTCACAAGTTTTATAATGGCTTTAGATGTATTTAGAACATTAAATGTCAAACTCTCAAGGAAGTTTAACTAGGATTTAAAAAGATACAGAGACAGAAACAACGTTACAGAGGTCTTGCAGTCCGGGAATCTAAGTTAATAAAAACAGACTTCAGAGATAAATGTATTTCCTAAGGCAGTTTTTTTTTTTTTACTGGAGCTCCCTCCTCTCTCTCCACAGCAAAATGCTTTTCCCTTAGACTGTGCAAGAATACAGTGCAGGAATCAAGGTTTAAGCAAAGCCACTGAACCAATGAATAGCACACACATACACAACCCAGGCATTCCTCTTTTCAAAGGTTCTTCCGCTTTAGAAAATTATCTGCCCATTACTGTGATCCTGATGCTCATCTCTGAGACACACGGTCAAATTTAGCAGGTGATGGTCAAGGGCCTGATAATTTACACAGCAAGAGGAAGTAGGCAGTTTACAGATTTAAATTACTAAATCTCATATTCTACAGATAAGGACTGCTGCCACTGTTTGGCAAGTGAGGGTTTCATTGCTCATAGCTGCATTAAGTAGATGCAGACTCAGAAAGGTCGGTTTAATGAATTTATTTATGCAACACCTTACTCCAGTGTATCAACTCAGAGTCAGCTACAACAGCCTAATATAACTAACTATGCACAAGGCTGTGAAATTGAAAAACACTTTCTACATCCAGTAACAGCTTGTGGTTAAGCCTAAGTATCGCTAAGAAGGCCATCTTGATTTTCAGGTCTTGAAGGACACAGACTTCACAACATTGCAACAAAAGAAAACCACCACTCTTTGCAGTCTGAGCTTGGCCAGCCTCAAGTCCTACTAATGAATTTCAAAAGTCTTTTCTATTATAAGCTCCCTTTTCCTGCCTTGACAATTACAGGCCACATCCTTTACCGCTGGCACAGATGAAAGATTGAAACCTGCCTTCATTGTGAAAACAAATTTTCATGGCAGTACTTTAAACAGTTCTTTTCCAAAGCCTTCATTTTCAGCATTCTTGAAACATGAATATGTATTCCAAGTAAGTTTAACTTCGACAAAGAAGTTTCAGAGTAAGATAACAAAACATGAAATTGTAGAAATCTTTCATCTAGAACATACAAAGAGGTTTGGGCTTTTAAGAAGGCTAACTACAATCTGAGAGACACTGTTCTGGTTTAAAGCACTCAACGACAAAAATTTCAGCTTTTCTTCTGGAAAGATTACATGGTTTGTTGCCACAACAAATCTCATCTCTTTAAACTTCAAATGTGTTACTTCTTACTTTCTCTCAATTTTGCCCTTCAAAGGTCAAAACACAAGCATCCTCCCTAAAGCACAAAATCCAAGCCACCTATCAACTGCAAGAACAGATTTTTAAATGAGGAGGACGAACAAAAGGTTTTTATTTTTTATTCCAAGAAGAATGACTATGGAGAAATGACTCAAGCTTAGGTAGTAGAAATTAATGGAATGCCATCTGAAATGAAGACTGACTCAGTAACACGAGATCTGCTAGTCATTTGTTAATCTCCAATTCAAAGCCCACTAGAAGAACTCATGTAATATCAGGGAAATAGGAGAAGATAATGCTTGTTTTTCCTCTCGGGCAGAACAAGCTTTAAATGGGAACATCACTTTTTCTGGCATATGATAAAATGAAAATCACAAAGTGCTATGTACCCACAAAAGATTAATTACTTTAGCACCTAAGAATCAGGACTAGATAAACTTGCAGTAGAATGATTTTATTCTGCTAATCTGCAAGACTTGCATAAGACTTATTTTTGGTTTTTTCATTTGGTGTGTAGGTATTTTGCATTTTGCAGCAGGCATTCCTTCCTCCTGAACACACTGTATCTTAATAGTTACAATGTTCTGGAACATCCTTTCTGTTGAACAATTAAGATCTGTAACACGAGGCAGAATTTGTGGGGACTGAGAGACTGGACACCGGATTCTTACAGGTGGAATTGTCTAGACCAGACGGAGAAAGAAACTGTCATATAATGCTCCCCTAATTGTTGCTACTGCCATAAGGGTTCATATCTGAACTCAGAAATCTAAAAAAAAAAAAAAAAAAAAAAAGAAAAAAAAAGAAAGTTCAAATGAGTTAAAGGTGAGCATTTCTGTTTAGAAAGGCAAATCTGAATAGGAAATAAAGTACAGGAACAGGAGATATTAAGTAATATGGTTTTGCCTATTCTTGATGTTTACTTAGGTAGTCATCAATTTTTTTTATGGCTAAGTTACTAGTAAGTGTTAGCAGTAAATAAATGTCTCTTTCTTCCTTTCCAGAGAATACATGGTATTACACAACGTTTCTTAAACATTTCCCACTGTTGTTATAGCTTCTCAGCTCATCGTATTTTGAATTGCTTCACAGAAAATTTCCATGTCTATCTCAAAAGGAAGACAAGATCTGCATTTTTCACCAAATGAATTAATTTCATTCTTCAAGAGACATGTCTTACAAGCAGAATACCAAATGCCTTAGTTAACTAAACTAGATTAAATGCATGGTGGAACAAACCTATTATAATTTCCAATAACACCGAATTAATTGCCTTCTAGAAAAGTAGACTAAATCGGCTTTCTGTAGTAACACCCAAACTCCATTACAAAACTCTCTAAATCAACTTTTAATCCCAACAGAACTTTTCATACCAAGAAAAAGGTGAGTGTAGAGCCTGCTTCCTTCCTTATTCCTGCAGCTAACACTACAAGCTCATTAAAGCACTCTTGCCAGTATCAAATGCTTGTCAGTATCAAACGCACAGTCACGGCAGAAGCCAAATCAATGTCTTCCCTCCTCAACCAGTGACAATATCCCATCCACTTCCTTCAAATATTTTGGGAGTACTGTGTAAGACCTAGATATTTAGCACATTCTCAGTAACAGCAGCCTTAAGTTCAGCTTATTTCATCCCAGCTATGCTTCACACTAATACCTCATAGTCACTGCAATAAATTTTAGAGAAGATTCAGTTACTTACTCAGTGAACAATTTATGACTTATGCTGCTATTAAGATACACCTACGCTACAGACTTTAAAGCTCTAGTCTTACAGCTACAGGATAAGATCATATCAAGCTAAATCTACTGATAATTCAGCTAATACTTCATCATGTAGATTTTCCAATTTCTTCAATCAGCAGTGAGCTACACTTGCCATAAAGCAGCCCCAGCCATTCTTCAGCAAGGCTGCCGTGCTAGTTTGAAATTTAAGCTAAAGCATTTCAGATATGCCAGAAAACATATGAACAAACTTTTATTTTTAAGCAACAACACACACTATTTGAATACAACTCACACATTTTAAGTCAGGTGGAGAGTACTAAACTGAACAATCATCACTAATACATTTCCATTGGAAATGTGGTAAAGTTCACCAGTGTCTTTGTTACCACCTCACTGAAGTTTTCTTATGTGTTTCTAGTCTACACACCACCTGTTTCATGCAGTCATGCAAATCTGAATCAAATTGTAAATGTTCAGGCAACAGGGAAGTCCATTCACTGCAAAGATTCATTTTTCACAGAAGAGCCAGGTTAGGTAAGACCAATACTGCAGGATTCTTCATTAGTGTACAGGTATATTAGAAACCATGAACTTTCAGTTGTTCTTCCTTGACAATGCCAATCTAAAGAAGAAAAGCAACATGTTTTAGTAAAGCTTACATACTTAGGGTATTACAGCAATATCAAGTTTCCACAGTCTTATACTTTGATTAAAGAAACTGCTATACAGTATACACTCAAAAAACATTCTTCTAGTTCCCAGAATGTTTCTGGGCCAAGCAAAAGAACTGATTACACAAAAAGAAAATCTTATCAGGTATCTAATTTCTTCTATAGTCTTAGCCCTTATTCTTTGACAGTGTAACAACTCTGCACTGTGATGTGCATCGGTAAGCCTCTTTCCTCTACAGTATTTTCAGTCTCACAATTATGGTTTGCATCAAACACTTGATTTTACAAACGAAGAGCTCAAGTTGCACTGCCTGAGAACAAGTGGTGTGTTGTGACAGGGTAAAGCCATTCTACAGTGCTTTGATTCTTACCAGAGGTTTATTCTCACTGTACAAGCACCATTTTACTTTCTGACTTAAGATACAAAGGAACTATAGTGGACATCTTTAACTAGTTAATTAGCATTAGTACCATCTATCACTATACTGCTTCCAGAGAGGTTTAGATATTTATCTGCAGTCTCTCACCTCCAAGAGAAATTGGCAAATGTTCTTCCTCTGGTCACCTTGCAGCTGGATAACTTCACCGTATTCAGGATGTTCAATCACAGTACCATTACACGCAAATTTCTAGAGAGAAACATTCATATTGTAAGACATCTGATGTACATCATGATTTTGCTTAGTCAGTCTTTTCAGGAGAACTTTGTCTCAGAGGCTGCTTACTAAATTTTGATGACAAGCCAGGCAAAGGCTAAACCTATTTTACTGGTTTTGAGAGCAAATGGAATATATCTGCTGATGCATACATACACAATCTAAGCTGCTGATGATGGTAAATTCAGGCAATGACAGGATTAGCTACTGTGCAGAAGGAACTAGTCAACAGTCATTGCCAAGAACAGAAAACAAAGTCCTAACATACAGCCTTTCAACTCCACACTATTTTAAAATAAGTATTTTTATCCCAGCAAAATTAAAGGTCTCCACTTTGAACAGCAACCCAGCTGTTAACAGAGGCAGGAATGCAAAACCAACTACTTTAAACTGGTTTTATTCTTCACATCAACAAAGCCACATAATCCGGGAAATTTTAACAAAACATTCAGAATATATTTTATTTACTTTTTTATAGAATAGAAATATTTAACTTCTTAGCAAAGATGACTCTCACTAGACACTGAAAGGTGTTTTGAGGAAGACAATGAGAGGGATCAACCTGAATATGAAAGTGATGTGCATCGCCAAGAATGAAATAAAACAAATACTCTGTTACTTAGTATTAAAAGCTATCATACTCCTTTATATATTTTTACTATCAAATCAGAAACTTTACCTTTTTGAAAGCTTTCACAAGTTTCTTCTTGTCATAATCATCTGCAATTCCCTGAACAGTTGTTAGTGTCTTTCTTCCGTTTCGTTGCTGGATCCTTATATGAATGTAATCCTCAGTCCCCGCCGGGAGTAAGTCGTCGCCCTTTGTTGCATCAGCAAAGGGGTCTGCAGGAGGCAAAAAAGATTCATGTAATTCCCACAAAGGGAAACACCCAAGCTCAAAACTAACCAGGAAGTTTCTCACTTTACAACATATATTATTATTTAGGGGATAATCCTGATGTTTTCTCCCTGTTTAAAAACACACTGTTAAAATCAGAGCGCTTTTTTCTACAGCTGTATCAAGTCTCACTCAGCTACCTACTCAGGACAGCACTCTCAACTACTGTGCATCCAGTTTCTTCAATGCCTTCCCAGATAGAAACAATTTTCTGCTATCATTTACTTCATTGTTTCTTTCAAACTGTAATTGCTGCAGCTCTGACCTTGAAAACATGGTTCTGAGAGAATGTCAAGTGCACATAAGTTTTAGACGGTCACAGGCATTTAAAGTGAAATAAAGCAATCGTATCTCTTAACAGATCAACTGGTAAGTACAAGGAAATAAAAAAGCTCTAGTACACACACTCCCTTTACAGGTCCAGAAGAGAAGTCTTATACTGTGACAACTACCACACTACCAGCACTTTAGGCATGGATGTAATTCTTGGCTACTAATAGAGACAAAAACACAGATACACACCAACAGATGCCAGAGGCTGTCTGTAAACCAGCACTCTTCCAATCAGCTTTAGGTGAGAATTGTAACAAAATTAATTTAGGCTTTGGATACAGAAATGTCAGTTCTCAATTTCTTCCAAGCTTAAAATTTATCTAGCACAGATGACAGGCATTTAGAAAGAAGGGGGTTTCTGCATTAATACCACTTACTCTCTGTATTTCACAAAAACGTATTTAACACTCCATCAAGAAATTTTACAGATCTGCAAGTCTCCTAATCAGTAGCTCCAAATAAACCTTTAAAGCATGAAGTACTTCATTACTTTTTAAGATGAATCACAAGTAATTTTTTATACTGATCAGAATGATATTGATGAGTCCATGTAGCTTCAACAGCCATGCCAACTAAAATTTCCCAAACTTCCATCCAAAACTCAGACCTAAAAGCACTGATCAAGTTCCGTTATCCACTCAAAAGAAATGCCCCAAATGAGTAAAAACTTCAGCAGAAATGCAAAAAGTAGTTCATCTGCAGACTGACCTTTGTAGAAACAAGAATGACAAGAGCATTAAAAGAACTGAAAGCAGGATGAGGATTCAAGCACCACAGCAAAGCACAGCACCGGGAATCTTGAGTAGTTTAACTTCTACTAATGCTTTTGCTTGACTATGCTGAATGTTACTGGGCCCCACAACTTGTGGGGCAAACACCAATAAAAAATTTTAGTCAAAGAAAAAGTGAAAGGAAGAGAGGACTTTGCCATTAAGATCACGTGGCAGAGTTTAGGACACTAGGGTGGAGATAAACCAAGATCACTTGGCAGAGTTTAGGGCTCTAGGCTGGAAATAAGCCAGCACTTTAGGTGTTAACACTGGATGTTAACACGGCTTATACGTGCAGAAGATTAGAGCCAAAGTTGTGACCGAAAGTCTGACGAAATGACTGTATAAACTGCTAACTTGCTCACTTCTGCTGCCTATAGATAAGGGAGGCGCCTGGCACGGTTAAACTTCCCTGCTGATACAAAAGAAATTACCTGCCATCTGTATAGCTCAATCTACAGAAACAATAACCTTTGCAGGGCTTGTGTCCCGTTTTGGGACATTGCTAGGGACAAGATGAGGCAGCAAATCAACAAGCAATTGGAACTAAGGAAATCACCCCCTTCCTTAGCAGAGGGTACGAACCCTTGATAAGGGGTGTCAGAGCAGGGAACATGGCAGCATCTCCTAGGGGAGCAGCGAGGGGCTGAGCCTGCCGCCCCAGGTCTCTCCGCTGCACACACCGAGCACATCCCGAGGCCGGCGGCACGGGAGGACAAGGATGAGCCGCCGGCGCTGCCTCACGGAGCAAGGCGGGGACGGCGACAGCCGCTCAATGTCACCGCGGGGGCACCGGGGCCTCGGGAACGCGGGGGACACGGGGGGGTTTGCTGAGCGGGTGGCTGCGGGGGTGGCGGGGTGCCGGCGGCTCTTACCGAAGGATTGGAGGTTCTGGATCGAGGACATGCGACTCTGCGGCGAGAGGCTGGAGCTGCGGGGAAGCGAGTCCGCTCGGGTCACGTCTCCGGCTCCGCAGTGCCAGGGAGGGGGCGGGGCGCGGGAGGGAGCGAGGGGTGGGGTAACAACGGCAGAGGAACGCGGGGGGCGAACCTGAGAGGGGGGGCAAGAACAAAAGGAAGGAGCGAAAGCAGAAGGAAGCGCAGAGAGGAATAAAACGGGGAGGGAGGGACCCCCGCCCCTCGCCCGCACCGCCCCACGGCACCGCTAACGGGCACCGCCCTCCGCGCTCCGCACAAAATGGCCGCCCGCACGTGACGGGCCCGCAGGAGATTCGCTCCCAGAACCACGGAGTCATTCGGGTTGGAAACCGAATGCTGTGACCGAACACCACTACGTCGACTAGACCACGATGCTAAGTGCTACGTCCGGTCCTTCCTTAAGCACCTCCAAGGATGGTGATTCCACCGCCTCCCTGGGCAGCCCATCCCAATGTCTAATCGCACTTTTCTGTGAAGAAATTTTTCCTAGCATTCAACCTAAACCTCCCCTGGCACAGCTTAAGACTATGTCCTACTGCTAGTTGCCTCAATGTCCTTTCAGGTAGTTGTAGAGAGCAGTGAGGTCTCCCCAAGCCTCCTTTTCTCTGGGCCAAACAACTCCGGGCTCCTCAGTTGCTCCTCGTCAGACTTGTGCTCCAGACCCTTTACCAGCTTCACTGCCCTTCTCTCTGGCACCTCGGTGTCCTTCCTCACCTCAGTCAGCAGAGGCCCTGACAGCACCACTGGCAGGTTGCTGGAGCCCCTTGCTCTCCACCCTGATGGCCCTCAGGGACCCCTGAGCCCTGGCAAAGGTCAACCCCATGGAGATGAAACAAAGAGGCCCCTTCCATGCTTGCATCCCTTTGGCTTGGGTGCTTTTCAAGCTGGTCTGAAACTGAGAGACCACTTTCCTTTTCCCCACTAAAATACATTGCAAATGCCCCTCCTTTAGGCCTCCCTTCGCTGGACAAAGTGCTGCTTTAAATGTTGAATATGCTGAGGGAGGCAATCAGTGCCCCACAAACAGCCTGCATCCCCACTTTGGGTACAACTTGGAAACACAAGAAGTTCCACCTCAGTGTGAGGAAGAACTTCCACTGAGGGTGGCAGAGCACTGGAACGAGCTGCCCAGGGAAGTTGTGGAGTCTCCTTCTCTGGAAACATTGAAAACCCACATGGGTGCATTCCTGTGTCACCTGCTTGAGGTGACCCTGCCTTGGCAGGGGGGTTGGACTGGATGATCTGCAGAGGTCCCTTCCAACCCTAACAGTTCTGTGATTCTGTGAGCTTTGCACCTTCGCCCTCCCCCAGCCTCAGGGACGATGATGGATGGCTCGTGTGTGGCCCCACAGGGCACCCATGCGACAGTCGCCCACTGACCATCCCTGTTTTGGGAGAACATCAGTGGTGTGGGGGCTGTAGTGGGAAAGGTTTGTATTTAAAAAGGTGTGCAGGTGTTAAAAAGCTTGCCAGTTCTCAGGAGATGATTAATGGCTTTGCAGATGTCCAATAACCTAGTTGCATTGGCACAACTGCCAGAACCTGTATATCTCTTGTATTTTTTTCCCCCTTTTTTGGCTTTTATACTAAGCTTCAGTCCTCTTAAATCAGAGGGATATTTCTTTTTTGCGATCCAAGGCCTGGATCAGAACTGCAGTAGCTTTGTGAATGCCAGTGTGCAATGGTCTAAGAAAGTCTATAGCAACTCTCTCAGAGAATTTACATTACTACTAATGTCAAGAATGTTTTTCTCTGATACATTTTTGCTAATTCTACATCTCTCTGCAAGATTTTCTTGTATCTTTTTCTCTCCCATCATCATCCCATGAAACATTTTCATAGCAGCAAAGCAGGTCCATCACCTTTATTTTCTTTCAGCCACTGTTTTTTGTTACCTTGTGTGAGCCAGTCCTGGTATCCGTGGGGCACTGGGATGAGTAAGATCTGCAAACTGATTTGAGTTAAAAATTTAACTCAAAGGTTGCATCAAATCCATTCCACTTGCATAATACTACAACAGTTTTGCTGAGACAACCGAAGAGGACAGAGTCTGGGGACAGGCCTGGCTATGGATGAGAGGACAGTGGATCTTCAGACACAAACCCCAAGTCCAAGTCTGTGGGTTTAGCAAGTATTCTGCTCGCTGTGTCAGTTCTTATGTTTACTTTGAATCCTCATGCATTTAAAATAGTTTTGCATTTCTAATTCTCACTGCAGGGTTAATTCAGTACTATGGGCCCATTGGGCATGTCTGGAATTCATCCTACAGTTTGCAGACAAATGAGATTTGGTTTCTGGGAAGCAACAAAGCTCCTTTATAAGCCAAGAAGATTTGATTACTTTATCCTTAAAATGGATCCACAATGAATAGTTCTGAAGTGTAAACCTTAGCAACTGATGAGGGAATGGAAACAAACCCGAACTGCACAGCTTGACATGTACTGGGCAGCAATTAAAACACAGGTGGTGGCCAGAACCCTTATTGTTCTATTGGCAGTCTGCCACAATGTCCATGTCCATGGCATGGTCTCTGTGGGGCTGTGTCCGTGCAAAGAGCTCTCCCTCTGCTGTCCTCCTCAGAGGGAGCAGCAGGTCTCCGTGTCACGTCTGTCACTAAGGTTTGACACAAATACAGTCTGTGCCATCACCTTGCACCAAACTTTGGTGACTGTGGCAAGACAGGTGGCCAAGACAGGTGGCATCCTGCTGGAGACATGCTTCTCTTGCTATTGCCCCTTGGCAGCTGTTCTGAGGTCTTTTGTCCTGACTGAGTCCTTCCCATTGCTCTTGAGCAGTCGCTCATGGCAACAGAGCTGTGAAAGTCCTCGTTGCGACGCCTTCCAGCCATCCTAGGCTGAAGAAAGGTGGGCAAAGCAGACATGGCAAACAGCAGCAAACAAAAAAGGTAGAAGCATTTAAAATAGGTTTAAAACCTAAGTGGAGGCAAGGGGTGTTGTTGCTTAAGAGTTTAATTTCCGATTACGGCTAATTGTCCTATAGCCAAGGCTGGAGTTAATCTCATTCGCTAATATTAGACATCAGAGTTTAAACAACGGATTGGGAATGAGACTCTTGCCTCTCCATGACTAACATGCAACCTGCCAACTATGGTGCCAGAAAAAAAGAACATCATCACTAATTAACTTGATCCCGGCTTCAAGCTATTTAAATGTAATAGTTGCAAGACCTGGTTATGAATAGCAATTAGAGATACCCTTGCTTGCCTTTTACTGTATTTCTGTTCATCTGTCAAAATGCATGTGAATCATTAGAGGTTGTTTATGACTAGATGAGCTGCAGGGATTAAAACCAGGGACTCACTGGCATACAGATGATAAATATGACATACTGAAGCCATAAAGTACACTTTAAAATGTCACCTTAGTCCAGAACTGCACCTTCAGTGGGTATCCTCAGAAGTACTTCAGATGCCCTTGAGGAGCAATGGGTAACCCAGACCAGTGGGAGAAACTTTGTTCTTCCAGAGAATTGCTGTGTTGGAAAAATGGGCTGGGAATGCAATGAAAAAGCCTTGCATGAGGAAAAAAAACAAGTTACCTACACAGTAGGGGCTCATGTTATGCTTTAGTTTAGGACTTGCTGTGACATATGTGTTTGGTTGTGTGCTTGCACAAGGCCACACTTACCTGTAGCTGCCCCTCTGTAATAACCAGAATGAACAACATCGTTTTTCACTTCCTATGGACACGATTTTAATAAATACTACTATTATTTTCATGGGCATCATCATAATATTTTAAGTTTTATTCCTTAGATGCTTTTACAAAGCTAAAATTTAATTTAATTAAGGCTTGCTCCTGTAGGCAGATCTCCTGTACCTGGTCCTGCAGTCTACCTTACCAGAAGATGGCAGGCTAGCATGCTGACCTGTCCTCTGCAACAGCCTGGAATCTCAATTACTGCTTGAAGCACTCAGTGTTCAAAGAGCAGTTTAAGTTGCCTAAAAAGTGATTGTGCATGAATTGTGCAAATGGCACGTGGCAGCACTAATTTCCATCTTACAACTACTCTGTGCACAAAATCTGCTCCACTCCAGTACCAGGAGCTGGCCCTTGCTGGCCTAATATTGGCATTCTGAGAATAATGTCAAAGTGCTGAATGCCTGAGAGATATGCAGAAATATTTCCATCCTTGTTTTTTTTCCTTGAACTTTAATCTTCCCTGCTCCCACTACATGATTCTACCTACAATATCCAGCTCCATGTGGAATCTGCACGTTCTGAACCTCTGTGCAGGAGGTTGCCCGGTGGTTTTCTAGCACGGAGGAAGAATAGCAAAAGTGTCAGGAGAAATCCTCCCTCTCCCATCAGCAGAATAGTTTTGAAGGTGGCTGTAACCATGCCAACCCTGACTTGTATTTTTCCATCCGAGCTCTAACTCTGGTGCAAAGCCTCCACAGTGTGCTGAGGAAGGGCTTGTGGAGTTTGGCTGATGTCCTGAGCTGTAGTCTATGCTTGAGCTGCCCAGCTGCTACCAAGTTGTTCCAATAAGAATGTGCTAACTGGGAGACTGGGCAAACTGGAAATTGTGCTGATGATAAACAGCTGGATATCCAGCCTAACTTGTGAGGATTGGGCTTTTATGTAGTTTGGCTGAGCTTCAGTACATGGCCAGATTTCAAGATACACATGCTTTTGTTTGAAACGTGGGGGTTCATTCCTTGCTCAGTAATGGTTGAAAACAAGATAGTTTTGATATTAACCACTAGATGGTCCTCTTTCTCAAAGAAAAAAACTAGCTCCAAAATAAAGCCAGTCCTGGCTTTTCTCTGAACCTGAATAGCAGGTTAGTAGAGAACAGTTTCAGTGTAAAGCTAAATGTAATTAGAAGTCCCATGTAGTTGCTTGAACTGAAATGGTTTTCTGATTAGGTTTGAATACAACTTGTCCTGAATCCTTCAAACTCAGAGCAACTGGGCCTCTTATCAGTCATCAGATTCTTCCTAGTTAATGTCAGTTAAGAATTTCCATCTCCAGGCAGTGCAAGTGTCAGTCTTATCCCCTCCTCTGATTCAAAAAAGAAAACAGGATGATTTCTGTGAAGCTTCTGAGTACTGTACATATCACTGTGGTAATTCCCTTGTGGTCTGGTGGAAAGAAATTATGAAATCCAGTCAATGAGGATGGAGTAAAATAATACTTTGGTAAGAGAAATGCCTGATGAGGCTCATTTAAACAAACTGCCACGTAATTTATTAGTTTTTGTTGCTAAGAACATTTTCTAGTAGCCTTTTATAAAGTCAGAATGACTGAAAGTGAAAATGAAAATACTTGAATGAAAGTGAAAATGGAAGTTCTTGAAACTGGCAAGTGGTGTGTCCAGAACAGGTACAGAGCCATGATCCTTCTGGTAGGAGAGGAAGAGCTGTGAAGTCCTTGGCACACATTTTTGTGGATGCTAAGAATTTACATGGGTCCAAGAAGCAATGGTGAAAGGGAAGTAGTCCATCAAGGGCTACCTACCACAAAGAAACATTTGGCTTGGGAAGCCTCTGGACCACAGGGCTCAAGGGTCTGCAAGAGGAGTCTAGTGGGGAATGTCAAAATATGTTTCCCTGTTTTTAGACTTTTCCATAGATGTTCTGTGCTGTCCACTGCCAAAACCAAGATGCTGCAGTGGATCGACTTGGGCCAGAATGAAGGTAGGTGATTGTATTAGAGCGTTTTAAATGCTGATTCTCCTAATAATGGCTTTTTTTTGCTTGTTTGTTTTTTGTATGACATATTATTTTGCAGGCAGCATTTACCAAGAAGCAAACCATGTTCGCATGAGGACATTGAATAATTTTGTTTTACATAGTAACTTCCATGTAGGTGACAACTGGTAAAAATGGTTGTGCCATTGAAAGGCTCACACTGCAGTGCCAGCAAGACTAGAAAGAATAAATGGGATGAAAACTACTTTTACTTCTGTTTTAAGATGTTAGGGTCACTAGCAAAACAGCAAAGCAAGATAGGATTCTTCATATCCTGGAGAAAAAAACCCTCTTACTTCAGCAATTGCACACTAGACACTGAGAAAGGATACTCACATTTTCTGGTTAAAATAAATGTGAAAAGCAGTAAGGGAAAAGATATACCATGAGATGCCATGAAGAGTTTTACTTACTAAGGAGATACCCTCTTGCGTGCATGCACACAAAATTAGCACAGCAGAAGCACAGCCACTGCCTGGTTCTTGGATACAGATTGATTTTTAGGTAGGTTCAAAGGGAGCACACTAAAAGGAGGTTTCTGAGGAAAGCATGTGTATCTATTATTGATTATATTAGCTGTAAAAAGACTTTTTGTGCCATCATGGACTTGAAGTGCTCTTCATGTTTTGTAGTTGTAATCCTGAGTAGTCTGAGTAAACTCTTGAAAACTTGGATGAGAAAGACACTTCTTTTAGCTGTTGCTAGGTAGAAATTGGAGAAGAGAAAGTATTTCTCATGCTTCTTTACCATTTTGGTTCATACATATACCCATAAACCAAACTGTTACCCAGAAATGAGAAATTTATTTTAATCCCCATAATTGGTGACTATACTCTTCCAAGTGGTGGTGGTGGGGTCATCTGCTTGATGCCTGGATGCTGAGTAAGGGCAGGGCCAAGCAAAATATCAGTCATGCTTCCTCATACAAGTACCCAACAAATTGCCCCTAGGAAATAAAATAATCTTATTTTTTTCGGGAGGTGGCTGCAGTGAAATAACATTATTTGTACTTTGAAGTTTTCCCAACTGGAAGCATCTTTATAGCAAAACAGAACGACAGATTTGCTATTGAACTTCCTCTTAATCCTAATGGGCTTTCAGCATTTCCTATCCAGTGTCAGTTTATAGACAGAGTCAGGCCTCAGAACCCCCTTTCTAAGCACAGACTTAAAAATTGTTTCTTTAGGTAGTCAGTCCCACCAGGAGTGGAGCACAACCCTGTGTCTGTGAAGAGAGAGCCTGTGGTTCCCAGGCAGCCCAGTAGTGCTTCACATCTCAGCCTCTCTGCAGGATGGTGCCCAAGGAGTGAAACATTTGCCAGTTCAGCTGCTTCTCCTCTACAAACCTTCAGGGTAAACACAGTCTTAACTTTTAATGCAGTGAGGTCTTAACCAGCAAGGCTGTGATGACACGGTAGTCAAGAGACAGAGTTAAAAATAACCCCCAAAAGAGATACCTATTGTAGAAATACAATATTGCTCAAGATAGTCTCAGGCAGGTGAAATTTTCTCTGCCACTAAACTGGTAAGTGCCTGCTTAAGCACTGAATCACAACTGATTTCATCAGCTACTTGGGTGCTGTGCTGCAGTATGACCTAAAACTTATACGTGGGTGAGTTGACCCCACCTGTGAGTTAGAGGCTTAATAAAACAAGAGCTGCCATCAAATAAGATCCCAAGCAAAAGCCAAGGATGGGAAACAGCAAGAGAAACAAGGGCTGGGGAAGGAGTGCATGGACTGCACTGTTCCAGCTTGCTGGCCCTGAGAGCTTCCCACTCTCTCCTCTTTCTCCCCATACCTCATCCCCAGCCATGAGCATTTCCTCACTTTAGACGTGCTCTTCAGACAGAGCATCTCAGCTGGGCAGCGCAGAGGGCTTGACTTTCCTTTGTAGAAAGCTTAGCAGCTAGTGCTGCTCTCAGCTGCCTGTGTCCCCTCACCACAGGGACACAGCAACAGCCCCCTCCCCTCTGGTCTCCTCCTGGTGGGCCTGGGGTCTCAGCCACGTGTCCTGCCAGGCGCCCCTTGCATACCCCTGACGCTGCCCTCAACTCCTGCTCCCTGCCCCCTTCTCTGATCAATGGCTTTCTAATAGAGCCACCGTTCTCTACTCCTCCTTTTGTAAATTTAAATCCTGCTCACTAGTACTGCTGACGTCCTCCTGGCCCACCTCTTGACTCCCCCTCCCTGCTTCAAGCCCACTTCCCTCCAGTATAAAAGCTACAAGCCCCCATCAGCTGCCCTGCTTCTACTTAGAGCAGCGACTACCTGAGAAGCAGCTTTGGTGCAAACAGGTGAGTGCCTCCCTCTATCTGCTTCAGTGCTTGTCCAGGCTCTTGCTGCATTTCCTCTTTTTGGGCTTTACCTTATCTACACTAACATACACAGCTGTGCTCTGTGCTGGGTGACTTTTGTCCAGTTTTTGTAGCAAAGGAGACTCCGCTGAGGCAATGCGGCTGAGCCCTCAGGCAGTGGTGTATCCTTGCAGGGAGAGCACGGGCAGGAACCTCCAGTGCAGCCCTGCACCTCTCATACCACTCAGCCCTGAAATGGGCCATGGTCCCAGGTTACTGGGTTCACTCAGGGTCTGATCTCTCATGGGCTGCTTTTGAACATGAAAGTTATTCACGTTTGCATTGTAGGAGGTGCACACAGCCGCTGATCTCCAGTAAGATGCTGGTTTGGGGATTAAAGAGTTAATAGCACCTTGTTTGGGGTTTAAAGAACTAATAGCACCTTGTCCTCCAAGGACAACCATGATAGGCTTGTACCTGATGGATCTGCAGCAGAGCTTGGAGTTTTGTATGCTGAGAGCCCCTGTGTGCCCAGAGGCAGAGCCAGGCTGGTCTCCCACTCCTTGTGTGAGGCAGACCCATGGCAAGCTATGACACCGTGGCTTCACTGTAACTTTATTTGTGGCTTTAACTTTCCCCTCTCATGTCAATGGAAGTTGCCAGGCTACTGTCACAGATGTTGCTCAGCAAAAATTTAAAGACTTACTCTGCTTATGCACCAAACAGAACTGGCAAGTTGACCAAATAGCAGCGGTGCCAAATTTTGCTGAGCTCCAGGAGCAAAATTATTCCTGAAACTTTTAATTGTGTCAAGTTTTGTTGCAAATAGTCAGCTTTTAAAATTTTTGACGACTATTTAATGGTTGAAAATGGACGGCACACAGAGTGACTGTATGAGGTCTTGGATTTTTTCAATTTTACCTTCAAAAGAAAGCTGCAGGTCTGTGGGCTAAGGCAGGTCTGGACCTCAGCAGATTACAGACCATCTCTCAGCCACAGTACCCTTGAAAAGACTGTGCATGGGTAAACCAGGATTTTTTCCAGAGTGACGAGATGGAGCTGGGTGTTAGAAATGCTCAGGGTCAAATTTTTGGCATTACCTCTGCCTGTTTCTTCCTATATATACAGGGGTGGGACAATTAGAAGTAGGAAAAATGAGGGAGGATTAGAGATGCTGAGGCCCCTGATTATTTAGGGGTGGCATGTTACTGAGGAGCAGTGGGAGTGATATGCTTTGCAGAAACCCTAGCCAGGACAAGAGTATGCATAAAAAGTTCAATAAATAACAGCACTGTAGAAGGTGGCTGGTATGACTGATTTAGGCACAGGGCCAGCTGATGAAGACTGAAACACGGCATGCTTAGAAAAAAGTGTGTGCTAAAAGCTTTTCTCTGTATTTTTGTCTTTCATCAACACAGTGATCTCCAGGCAAGCTCTTCCTTTCTGTAACAGAGTTCCCAAAAAACCAAGATACAAAACTGCCTGGTAAGGAACTGTCAGGGTGGGAAAAAGCCCTCAAGAAATCTTCACTGAATACTAGGGGTTAAGGAGCTTTTTACTGCATTTTAATGAAAGACTCAACCAGGTTATCCACGTGCCTTTGCTGTGCTGCCTGTTTGGTGTGCTTGGGAGTATCTTGCATTAAAGGTTTTCTTCCTGCTCTGCCTGTACTGAAAGCAGGCTATGATTTTGGCAGCAATAGGGGAAAAACCCCACCCATACATAAGGAGAAGCCTCTGTGTAGCCACAGCTGAGATGATTTTTTTATAGCTCTGTGCTTATATATCTCCTGTAAGTGATGCTAAAGCAAACAGGGCTCCTGCTGACTTCTGTAGGAGCGGCTCCAGGCTGTTAAATACATAGGCAGACCGTGTATGTTCCAAGACAGACTGTCCTGGCATGTCAGGTGGGAGAACTGCTGCAAGGAAGCTTGTACAAAATGCCAGAGACAGTGGTAACCCAAGCCTGGGTTCCTTCACCTCCTGGATGCAATTTTCCCAGCTTAGCACTTTCTGTTCTGCCCAGCCTGTCCCATGGGGAGACGGGAGGTGTTTCTCATTCAGTTACATCTGGGTGCATTTACAGGATTGGGACATCTATCAGTGGAAACCATAACTGGAAATCCTACTTTTGCACTCTGGGTGTGATGACACAGGAGGATCATTCTCTTTCATACTGAAATGCATTTAGTTGTAAAACGAGTGTGTAAAATGCAAATGTTAGACACATTTTACAAGTGAGGAAAGGATGCTGGAGGTAGTAGCTAAAACACACTTTGGTGTTTTATACACACAGAAGTCAGCAGTGAGCTCAGGGCCAGGACTTGACTGTCCTGTGAAACCATGTCAGGGGCTTTCACTGCTGGAGAGAACTTTTTTTTGCCTCAGTAGATGGCTCACTGCATAGCCCTGACCTTCAAACAGAAATGCCCAGGACATCCCCAGCATCAGTGTTCCACAGGACTTAGAGCCAAAAAACGGCTGTGTTGGATAGGAGCACGCTGTTACAGTTCAGAATTTTAACTCCTGTGTGTTCCCCATTTCGCTTTTTTCCTTACAGCCTTCCCACCGCTGCTCTGTCATGTGGCATCCAATCTCCTGGACACCACGTGCCCAGTGGTCACCGAACCGCTTAAAGCTGGTCACTGTCTATGTGCTGGTGCTCCTGGTGTCGCTCAGCTTTGCTTCAGGACAGAGCAGGCCATTTAAACATCAGATAGACAACAGAAGTAAGTATGAGTCTCACCTGACATAATGGTGACCCTGCAGTCTCTGCTGCACTGAGGGATCAGGGTTGGGCTGTCATGCAAAGTTCAGCAGCAAATCCACGTAGGTGTTTCTATGGTGAAATGTTGGTGTGGGGCCCTGTGCTTCCATTTAACACTTGTCAATGCATATACAGAACTTCGTGTCTTTCTCACAGCCTTTAATTAGCCGAGGCAAGTAGCATTATTGTTGATAAATACCAGAGAAGACACTAATGTGCAAAAGATAAGAAAATGTAAGGTGGTATATGTCAAATATTTAAGCACCAAATTTTCATCTGTATTCTGTAGACCTGACGTAGTTCACAACCATCTCTATATAACAAGAAAGCAAGGGCCAGAAGCTTAAGTTCACTTTACAGATATCTTCATTTCTGTCTGGGAGCACAAGCTGTCTGAAAGTCCAAATACAAGTAGTTGAAGTGTCTCCATTCAGAGGTGTTGTAAGGAAATGAGGCTGGCCAGGTGAGGGACAATACCATGTGTCCCAGGTAAAAGCTTACACACAGTCCAAAAGATTTTTGAGAAAATCACATCAAGAATTCTTGTCTTTCCCCAAGGAACAAAGACTGATAGTTGTATTTGGAGTGGGAGAAAGGATGGGTGGGGATTAAGGTGAGTGGGCTCTCAGTAGCACACCTTTCCCCATTAAAGAAAGGCTAGAGTCGTTGGGAACCTCAGATTTTAGGTACATGGGTGAAAAAAAATAAGTTGCTTGGGTTTTGTTGGGTAGGAGGGATGTTAAACATTGTGCTGAAAGACTTAATTTATGGATAAATTTAAAGGCAAAGTGAATTTTTTATTTTCTATGTTCAAGCATCAAAATGCACTGGGGAAAATCTTCCTGCCTTGCCTGAGACTTTCATATCACTGGGATGATATATAATGTGCTTAAAATTGTAGTCTATTCCTGTTCCTGACAGTTCTCTGGCTTCAGAATGATTTGGCATTTCCTTGGAGTGGGATCATCTCCAGCATGTTGTAGAATTTCCCTCTTGCTATATCTTAGTCTTTTAATAGAACTGTATCCCTCTCCACACCTGCTCCAGAACTGCACTAGACTACAAAAATAAGTCAAGCGTCAGATACTTTAAAAGGAAAAAAAAAAGTCACCCACAGAAACAACTTGCTAAGTGAACAATAATTAACTTTTAATGTTTACCCCTCACGTAGGAACTCCCTCTGCAATCCAGTGGATTTGTTAGCTTGTAAAAATAGTGTACCTGGTACACACTGCAGAAAAATCTGATGGATAATTTGGCATATGTTAAAAATACAGGTTGCAGACCAGATGGATGAAAATTCATTTTGCGTCTGAATCCTCTTCTTTCGGAGTCTATACATAGAAAGCAATTCACAAAGGCACCAGAAAGTTGTGTGTCTGGCTTCAGCCTTTCCCCTTGTTTTTTCCTGTGGGCTACATCCTCAAGATATTCAGGAAACCCTGCCTCTAAGTGCAGTGGTAGATGCCTCACTGATTGCTTTGTATTCCAGGTCCTGAGATTGATCCTTTTTGGTATGTGGGCCGTGGGGTTCGTCCCATCGGCAGATTTGGGAAGAGGCAGCTGAGAAGCAGCCGTGGGAGCCTCAGGCCTGTGAGCAGACACCTGGATTTCATCTGGAACGCTTTGTGGGAGCAAAAAATGTTGGACACAGAAGACAAGGACTGGTGATCTCTATTCCCCACGGTGATGACCCAGCCTCTGTTCTTTGAATTGTGCCCTCTCCTGCACCTCAGACCTGCAGTTCTGCTTTTGCCCAGCAATCCCACGCTGCTCTTCTTTTTGCTCCTTGTGCAAGTTCATTCAAAAAGAAACATGTTCAGGGTGCAGGTAAAAGACAATGCATGGACATAAGCACTGAGCGCCACCAGAGCTTACAAAAATGTTTCTTCATTGTGCGTCCCCACCAATCTCCTGATGCTGTTAACTGTAATGTTAAGTTTATCCAAAACCAATACAGCTTTTGGGCTGGGATTTAAACTTTGCAGCGTTAAATGTATCATGAAATCTTCCTGTCACATTTCAAAGTCAATGGCTGTTGATATGTAATAATAAAAAGTTGGAAGAAAGAAAAAAGGCTCTCACTGATTTTTAATGTACCTTCATGCATTAATGGCATGAAATGCTTGTTCTCTGTGTGTAGCTTTTATAGAGATCGTTAACATCCACTCATAAGAATGTTGTCTTGAGGTACCCACTGGCCCTTCATGATTCTTCCTGTACTGCTGGAGAGATATATTAATGAACAAAGAGGAGCTCCTATCAAAGATAAGTATTTTCCCCTGCTAGGAAAAAAAAAATTGGCTAATTGAACTCTTTGGAGTAGTTTTGTGCCTACTGCATATAGTATAATAAGGTAGTTACTACCATTTATAATACATCATATCTGGTGACCCAAAGTGTTACTTAAAACATGCTAGTTTTAATGAATTCTTTCATGGTGGAGAAGATATGCTGATAATTATTTTGATCAGCATTCACTGCACAGGACTTTGGAAATATGAGATTAAGATGATTGGCGGGGTTCTTGCTCAGATTTTGTAGCAATCCCAAAGAGACTTAAAGAAATTCCACCCGAGAAACTGTTTGAGATGGCAGTTCACCTAACAGACTTGATATTTTAGAGAAGACTAACCACCAAACGTTCCTGACACGATTTCTCTCACCCCAGCCCTAAAGAAGGGTGTCTGAACTGAGTGTGTCCCCTTCCCCTCGGCAAACCACAGTACCTGTGTGGAGCTGCCCATCTGCCGGGTGTGACCGTGTCACTTGTGGACAGGCAGCACCTGAGCACCGTGTGCGGCTGTGTGTTCTGCACGCCTCCTGGCCAAAGTCCACATAAATTGAAACAACAGAGAAGAACTTTTTGTTTTTCTTTATGAATCAAGTCCTTGAAAAGGCATTCTTTTCATAAATTGCTTTTACTCTTTTATAATTTCTCCTGACATATAATTCTTGGTGAGTATGCAGATAACAACAACAAGGCAAGCTTAATATTCACTCAGACTTAATCAAATAGATCATATAGTCTTGATTTTACCCATTAAAATATTTTCATTTATAAAAATTAATCTAATTATAAATATTAACACTAAAGATTGAAATCACTTGATGACAAAATAATTCTTTGTGTGCTATAACATGTTTTTATGATTTTTTTAAAACAGTAAATTATATCTTTGCACATATTTGGCACAATAAACATTTGTAAAAATTCAAATGCCTCAGAGCAGGTGGGATTTTTTTAAATTTTTTTTTTTTTGCAATGCCTACACAGTACACATTTTTCTGTCAAAGAAGACTGAATATTTTAACATTGTAACACGATAATAGTTGCTTTTCATGCCTCTTAAGGAAAACGACCTATTCCAAACTTCATTGGCTTGTTTAAATCACACTAACAGAACAAAAGCCAAAGAATTATTCTATTAAAATTAGTCATTTCTGTATTGATATTACATACACAATATTAGTTATTATTTATTAGACGAATATGCAGACCAACCACCATTAATGACATTTCATAACACGCATACCTGCATAAACCAGAACCTGGGAATGTATTGTATACGTACACAAGAACAGTCAATGGAGGAGGAGACTGAATAACAAAAAAATTACTAGGCATCCTACTCTGTTTAATCTCCTTTACTGGATTGCATATATAAATAAAATCTATTTGTTTTATGTATATATTTATATATTAAACAGAGTGGACCAAATTCTGCCCTCACATCTGTGCAAACCAATTTTAGAGAACTAGTATTGTGTGAGAGTAAAAGAAGGCCTAATTTCACCCAGAATGAACACACTGGGTCAGATCTTGGGCAAATGGAAATTCCTTGAAGGGATGGAATGACGCTTATGTATTCTAGATGGGAAGATGATTGTATTTATTCCAAGGGTTCCTTACATGCAGCTGGACATCAGAGTATTGACAAGCTAGATGTCAAATGTGGGTAGCAGATTTGCATCTGGCACCATTTTTCCAACCAACCCGTCCAGCCATTCCTTGTCTTCCCCACTTGCCCCTCTAAATGCAGCCTAGTCAGGAAATTTGCCCAGTTTTGCCCATATTTGCCTAACCAAAGACGTTTCATGGCCTGGTATCTGAGGGGACTGCTTTCCTGCTGTATGGCAGGTAACATGTGGGTGTTCACTGGGAGCCCAGGAAGAGAAGGAACGCTCCTCCCTCCCTGGTACCCACGGCTCTCGGGAGAGCTTGCCACTCCTCAGTGCTGAGGGGGAACTTGACAGCCTGTGCCCTTCTTCATAGCACTTTTCATGCCAGTCCTGTCTACATTTGGGTACCTGCTCTGCCACTCATGTGGAAGGCAAGGGATTCACTGGCTCATCACCTCCTCTAACTACCTCCTTTGTCTTCTTCAGAGCATAAAATACCACAAATTGGCAACACCCTTCCCCAGGGGGATGAGAGGAACACTCTGTAAGCAGCATATTCCCTCCAGGGCTTCTGCTCAAGGGTCTTCCAGTTTGACTCACCTTTTAAAGGTCTCAAGAAATGAAAGAAGAAATATTACTATTCACAATCAAATTCAGAGTGGTCCAGTGGTAGTGGGGTACATGTGGCACCAGCACCCAGCTGCTCTACGTTGGCTACAGACTCGTAAAGGAAGAGACTTCTGGGCTACATTTTCCCCCTTCTTAGAAACACCAGGGAACATTAGAAAGGAACCTCTTACAGGCTGCAGTCAGCCTACAACCACCACTCAGTCAGCAGAGATCTCATCCACAACACTTTTACTTTCTTTTACCAATCTTAAAGGTTTGGACAGAAACTGAACTACAGTGTGGTTGGCCACCGTCAAGTGGACAATGCTACCGAGAAGAACAAGACATACAAAGGTGTTGGTTTCACAACAGTGTTCAGATGTTTCCAGACACCAGGATCGTAACTCAGCAGACATCTGGTCCACATGTGTGGCCACCAATTCATGGTTCAACATGACATCCATGCTCCCCATGCTGCCAAGAGCAATTTACCTAGCTCTAGAGCATTCAATCTGCCAAATGTACCCTCAGTGAGCAGAGAAGACTTTTCACATCACATCTCCTCCTACAAACCTTCTCAAAACTTCCACTGACTCCCTGGGAGCAGAGCTAGGTACACTGATTCTCCACACCCACCATGCAGCTGAAAAGCAGCACACACTGCACAGACTTGTTCTTATTGCTCAACAAGACGGATGCCTACGTGAATAGTAAGAGGCCAGCAAATATGGATCACAGGTCTGCTTTGGCAGATAATTTGGCCTATAATTATGACTGATTGAGTGTACAAAAACATACTGCAGTTTAAAGACAACATACTTTAGTACAATCAATAGGGAGAAAAAGTGCATCTTAAAATGTGGAGCTTTGCTTTTGAAACTCAGCATCCTGTCTAGAGTCCTGTGAGAACTTTAAGGCAGAGTTTCCTGTAGCAGACCACAATGCTGAAGACTTGGACAGCTTTCTCAGTGAGGTATCCAAATGAAGCCCTATAACTGAGGCTCTGTGGGTTCTTGAGGGTCCATTTTCAGCTGGACATACACAATGGCTGTTAAGTAAAGGCACTCTAGTGTACAGCCTTAGGCAGTGTGTTATTGGCAGTAGGGAAGTGTAAATTTAGTACATCACAGCAGATCCTATAGCAGGTTCCTAGAACAGAGAAGGACAGGAAAGAAAACATGAGTGAAACACAAACCAAGCCTGCTGAAGCTCTATAGAGCCAGGTCCTTCCCCTTCCCACATATCCAGTGTCAGACTGCTTCAGAACAATCAGTTTTTTCCCTTTATCCCTATATGGCTGCTGTAGAAGAAATGATTGACAGCTGTCCAGTGAAGCCTATTTGTTCAAATCCTGCAGAGCAATACGTGGCCTAACTACCCCTTAAATTCTTATGTAACATTGGAACATTTCTCAACAATTAGTGAGAATCAAGGTGACTCCCACCTGCAAAGTTACATCGTGCAACTGGTTCTCTGAGGTTTTGTTTCAGAAGTCTGAATTGCAGGGGACCACTAATTTATTTATTTTTTTAAAAGTAAGGGTAGCACATTCCTGGAGAGCTGGCAGCCAGGTACATTTTCACAGGCTGACATTCAGGAGCTGCTATACTATGGTGTATAGTTGGACATCCTCCAGGACACTGGTCAGATTTGTTTAGAGCTGCCTTGGCAGGCTCTATTTTTTTTCCCCTCAAACTATCAGATGTTTTGTGAAGATGATTAAATGTAGCTTCCTACACACATACTGCGATCTCTCTATTTACTGCTTGTAACAGAGTTTTATAAACATTTGTTTACCATTAAGTCCTTGGCAGTGCTTTTCCTCTCTTTAGTTCTTTGTGTTAGAGATCCTTGAAGCATGAAGTTTCTGTTAAACGTTCTGACAGTGGTAACTGGAGAACTATCTATTGTTTCACCTGAGAAAGATACAAAGAGGGAAATTTTTCACATAAGAGATTGAAGCAGATGTAAAAGTACTTATGAAGAGTCACAGCTTCCAGAGAGATAAAACTTCCCCTAAGATGTATGAGGAAAGCTGGATTTAATTTAAATTAAAAACAGCAGGCTGTGGTACTCCAAATTTATTAAAGTTTGAGGGTATGTCAATCTGTGGAATTAAAAAAGGGTAATGCAAGGTGAATCAGGTCCTAGAACTGTCAGAGATAATGCACCATGGGGCTAAAAAAAAAAAAACAAAAGGAGAAAACATAAAAGAAAAAAAGCACTTTATTTTATGAAGCAAATTCACAGCCATTGCCTAACATACCAGGAACATTGCTGAGCCACATCCTATAGTCTGAAATCAGCAAACACAGGCTTTAAGAAAGTGGTGGATTGTGGAGGATGGCAACTGGCTTTTGGTAAGTAAACACTGCGACCACTTAAGTGTCACGAACTACCCCCAGGCATGCTGGAGGGGCAGCATGCCTCTTGCAAGTATTCAGTATTCCTCATTTTCTTTTTCCAGCCTTCTGCCTCTGTTCCTATTTGTCTGCCACTGTCACAACTCTCACTGAAGAGAAAGTGGTGGTGTTTTTTAATATGACAAATGGGTATATTGTATAATGCATGTACAATGGAAAATGAGGAGGATAGATGTATTTAGGCTTTCATTTTGTAATGCAATCTTTCCTCTACTTTGCTGAACCATACAATATATTGAACTTCATAAAGAGAATCTCTGTCTCTCTAATGTACATAATAATTGAAGCGCACCTTTTATTGGTGGAGCTGGAAGTTTTCTCCTCTGCTGTCTTGTTGTGTCTATTGTATGCATCTGTAAATAACACATATGCATTACTCAACTCCATTATAAAAAAAGAGGCAAGATTTCCCCAATGTATTTTTGAATACTACATAATGTTCTGGCACCTGGTTTGTTTGCTTTTGATCCCGTTTCCTTGTCAGGCGAACACAGGGAGCCACGTTCAAGCCTGCAACAGTGAGAGCTGATATTCTGCTCTCAATATCTGAAATCTTCAAAGAAAATAAAAGAGAGAGACAGACAGATGGGGAGGGGGGAGAAGAAGTTTTAAAATTACTGTGGATGCCACTACTAAAATATAACCCTCCCCCAGTCAAATCCTCTTTAATAAAAAAATATAAACAGATGGCTAACTTCTTCAGGAATTCTGACACTTCTCTGAATTCTTTAGTCCTGATGTTAAAAGGGGCTTAATTTGTTAGTAAAGATGGAGTAAAAGAACAATCCAACCTACCTTGTGAATCCAAGGAAGAGGCATTTTACTCCTTTTGAGGAAAAAAGAAAGGAGGAGAGAAAACCTGCATCTGCCATCTCCCAGTTACCTTTAGCTGCATAATCACAATTTCATTCAAACTGTGTTTTTCAAAGGCTACATTCAAAGATGACTTCATGGGATACATTTCCTAACTCAAAATTAATTTCATGCAAAGTACATCTTCTGTCACAAAATCTAAACATTTGATCTTAAATATTTTTAATTTAAATGTATATGTATATTAAAAACAAGCATGCAGGCACATACTATATAAGAACACTGAATGGAAAACAAATTGTTTGGGGGAAAGTAGTCTGATATTGAGAGTAGTGGAAACAAGCGCTGACAAAAGGGAAAGAAGTATCAAAGAAGCCAGACATATAATCTGACTCCTGATTCACCACGATCCCTGAAGGTGTTCATTCTGCAGAAGACCTTCCATTGGCCTCTTTGCCATCCTCCTTGTATAGCTTAGGCCTCTCTCCTCCTCACCTGTCACCTCCATTAACAGACTTATAAAATAATGACCAAAGCCAACAAAACATCACTGCCAGTTTGCCAACTAGTTGACAATGCACTTCTGGCATCAGGGAGATGTCAGACTCTCAGATTATTGCTCAGTCCTGAATTGAGCACGCTTCTGCTGAGTAAAATCACCAGCTACTTCCTATTAGACCCTGTCACAGGCAGTTCAGGGTGTCCTGCTGGATACAGACTCGTCAGTGAAATCACTGGCAGTGTCAGCACCCTGAGGTCTGGCAGCGTTACCTTGTTCAGCTTTAGCACCCGATCACGATGTGTTCTTCTGAGCCCTAGAACTTCTGGAGCCTGCTAGAGTGATGCCACAAAAGCTAGCGCCTTTTGGCTGAGATGTGTGCTGCTTAGCACCTAAATCCCAAGGCAGGCTTGCAAGTGCTAGGCCCTGTGCTTGGCTCTGCCTCTGCCATCGGCCTTTGTCAGTAGAAAGCCACCAACACTGGCTTCTTTTGGGAAGTGCTTTACGACTTGCTGATTAGATAAACTGCCTAAGACTGTATTTGCAGTCTGACCACAGCCACACACATGACACAGTGTGCACTGAGCTGCCTGGCAGCAAGGAGTTGTTCAGTGTTAGCATTGCAACAACAGGCCACTGCACTCCCATGTCCAGAAACAAGCTGAGGGAAGAAACAAACAAACAAACAGAGTACATCTGTCTGGGCTGAGTCACACATCTCAGTTACGCTTTGCTCAGCTCGTGTGATGCAGTCAGCATCCTTAAATCATCAGACCACTGCAGTACAAAAGAATATTCCAAGTATGTGTGTGTGGTGAGGTGAGTGCTAGGCAAGGCAGTGGGAAAACTGCAGATGGGGAGGAGCTGCTGTCCTCACCTGAAGCTCTGCATGATGAACCTGGGCAGCTGCTGTGGCCACCTGATCCTCCAGATCGGCCAGCTCAGATTCTTCAGTAACACTGTTGATCTTGCGTGCGGCGTCTTCCAGGTTGGTGAGCTGCCCCTCCAGCCCGTACACCGTGCTGGCTGTCAGGTACACCTGGGGGCCAAAGCAGGGAGAGATGACAATGACTTCTGTTGTGTGGGCGTGGAGGTTTGAGCAGACTGCATTTTCCATGATACCTTTGAGTTTCCCTGCTTGCTAACCCACTACCGGGAGACTTCCCCGGCAGAAGAAAGGCATGGGGGAATAATCTGAAACACACACACCCACAAAGAGAAGGAGCAATGAGGTGTCTGCATTACAAATTTCATAGGTGCTACAATGGTATTCCAAAACATATTTGTTCCAGATTGATCAGCAAAGAAAAAAGTTGAAAAGTTTGATTTTTCATTATTGATATTTAATTGCATAACAAACCCCCTAAGTCTATAAGGGAAAATCAACAGATCCACACCTCATATAAAGCTGTGTTTATTAAAACATGTCTAATGCCTTCTAGCAATCAAAGGTGTGTGAATAACTGTTCAGCAGCACTAACTTCTTATAGTCTAACTGTGCTTACATGTATAAAAGTTTCCCTTCGCATATTTCTCTCATCCAAACATACAGCAGCCAAACCTTCCCACCTCCTGGGCCTTTTAGTGAATCTTTGGAGGATCAATAGACTCATCTGAGCCACATAAGACAGAATTACTGACTTTCCAATTTAGAGTTCTTCTCTAAAACCAAACAACTTTTAATATTTTGGTCCACCTATGACAACTACAGCTAAAGGTTTCATTTTCCATTCAGGTCCTCAGAGCAATAATTCATGATACACTGCATTTTGTTTCTTTTATTTCACAAAGAAATCTAAGGTACAGGGCTGGATGGAGGTCTCTGGTTTTTAGAAACGGGTCATTTTCAAGCATTAACTTTTGGCATCTGTGCTTAAGACTGTGCAGAACCATGTGAAAATACTGTACTTTCTGCCTATTTACTAGTTAGCCAAGAGATTGTTTCCACAAGGCTGGTAACAGCATAGTGGAAATGAAATATATATTCTGATTTTCCACATTGGCAGCCTCACTAACTGTAACAGCAGTAAAGACTGTGTTGCTACAAAACTTGCATGAATTAAACATGTTCTGTGTCAGACTTTATTGTTCAGGGGGCAAGCCAACAGAATCTAAAGCAGATCTTTGAGCTGATACCTTCATTTCATACATGTCTTTCACTCTAGTTGTTGGATCTGCCCACAATTCTTAGATCATGCAGTCCTTTGACATAGCAGATATTCAAATAATTTCTGGCCATGCTGTGACTTTATGGATCAAAAGGGCTGAAGAATGACCAGATTAAATTTTAATCATTTACTTTTTATTATTTTTCTATTTCATTATTGTTTCTTAATTGCTTGCAAAAGTGGTGTTTTCCTTTGTATCAGTTGTTTCAAGGCACAAATGTCGATAGGATTTTTTTCATGCATGTGACTTTCCTAAGAAACAAATTCACTACATCTGTACAAATTGCGTCTTGTAAGAACACAGGCTAAGTGCAGGAATGAAATCTTTGGAAAACATACCTAGAACAAATAAGTGATCTCATTTAACATTTTTGCTGAAGTACTTGGAGACACAGGTGGTCCATAAAGTTAACATGCTGATTTAAATACAAATTATCCTGGTTTTGTCAGTTCTAATTATTCTTTCCATTCATTTAAATGATACATCTTTGTGGTATGACAGACCACAGATACTTCAGATTAAAAGGCAATTTTTAAAAAATTTCTCTGTCACATCTAAAAGCTTAGAGAAAGAAGAAGAAGAAACATTGTGAACAGAAGCATCTTTAGAAAATTGAAGAAAAGTTGCATGTAAATGCTGCACCAAAAATCTCTGCAGAGTAACACGTACTTTTCAAGAGGGGGGAAAAAAACTAAAGAAAATAGGACTGATAGAAAAATGTGAGAAAGGAAGGTCATCAATGTTTCTGTAACTCAATCAGCCCCTACATTCATTAAATTTTAATGAAACTTTTCCAGCTAGATCTAAAGAAAAGATTTTTCTAAAAATATTCTTTTTACCTGAACAATTGGTGCACTTCCCAACAGCAGTGGTGTCCTTGCAGGACTCCCCTAAATGATGCTCTTATTTATCTCACATTCAGATGGTGGAGATTTATTTAACCACCATTTATGTACAGCTTCCACTAAAACCCAACCTTGTGTGAAAAAAATTAACTAGAGTCAGCTAGAAGTTGCTGTTAGGGCGCATCTGTCATGCAACAATGACATGGATATCATGGTAGGTGGCACAGGGAAGGCACTTTGCTTCCCACAAGCTCAGTTACACCCTTCTCCAGGCACTAAGCAGCAACTGCTATGGGAAGCCTTTACCATTCTGCAGAGGGCCATATCTGAGCTGCTAGATATCCAGCCTCTCCTAGACACATCCTGCTCTCCTGCCCTCCCAGCTCCACTGGGGAGGGCTCCCAAGCCTATTTTGCTTGTTTGTTTTGAATTTTCCTCCCAGAGAGAGGCCAAGAGCATGGCCACTGCACAGAAAACTCCATGGTGGGGCAGGTTCAGGTGGCTATGGTGCCCCACGAGGGAGGGAAGGAGATGCCAGCACCCAGGACAGCAAGTGGGAGTGAAAATGAGCAGGAGCACCTCAGCTGGCACAGTGAGAGGCCTGGCAAGGTTGAGCAGAGGTGGCAAGGAGAGGTTACCATTAGGAGGTGACTGGGGAGGAGGGGGTGGGTAAGAGGTCATCCAGTTAGTGTGGGCAGGGGGAAAGGTCTGAGGTGTAAAAGGTTTTGGAACAGATGAGGTTAGGAGGGATAGGACCTAGTTTGAGAACCTCCAAACTGGAGCAGGGCTGGGAACTTTGAGCTCTGAAAAGGTGCGGTGAGAGGACTGGGGAGTTGTGGGAGGCTGTGACGGCTCTGGAGTGGACAGGTCCAGTGCCAGGACTGGCTTTTCCTGCCATAGATTATCTCCCACTCTGTTCTTAGCTTGGGGATGCTGTGGAAGTGTGTTTCTGTGGAGGAAACTGATTTTATCCCCCCAAAAGAGATTCTGTCTGAAAATTTTCTGCAGCTAAAGAAAAACAGGATTTGTTTTCTTGAATTGATTGGGATGTTAAAATGGGACAGCCCAGATTTCTACAAGATCTTTAAGAGCCCCTAATGAAGGGAAAAATCACTGAAATGTAATCACTTAAATGTGGGAAGAGAGAATCAAAAGTTACAAGTGTACCAAGTCCATTAGCTGGATACATAAAAATTTCCAGTAAGTAGTGACTTCCCTCTAAGATTCAGCACTGTACTTTCTCCTGCAGATGGCAGGGACTCATGAAAAACGATGGATGATTTGGATGTGGCCAAACAAGTGTTTGTTTAATTCAGATTCTCCAGCTTACTCTTTCTTACAGTGCAGCAGGCAGCTCCAGCTCCCTGGGTGCTCAGCACGGTGTGCTGGGGATGTGTGGAGAGAAGAAGAGCTTCTCCACTTCACTGTGTGGCTGGGGACATGCTTTCCCCACCCACCCTTGGAATAATGAGGCTGTGCTGAAACTGGGAGACATGTGGTTTCAGCCAGGCATGGCACAGCTGCACAGCCGCAGAGGTTAACTTTAGAGACAGAGATTCTACATTTAGTTGTAAACACCAAAGCATCCAGCTTCCTCTCCCCACAATATTTTAAGGTATGCATAAATCCACCAACACAGCTAAGAACCTGTTGAAACTGGATTTTTTGTTCTGTTTGTGTATTTGTTTAATAACCCCAGATTAATTTTGAACATCCACTGATGCCGCTTGTGTGCTTTTCCTTTCAAGTTGGTGCACACATAGTCACACAAGAGTCACACATGTGACTCTTTCACATACTGACTCATGTTCTTACGTTTTCTTCCAGTGTGGTGAGCTGCTCATCAAGTCTGACGTGGTCTGTACCCAGTGGGAGGGTCCCTCTTCCTCTGTCCTGAATGTCATCTGGGAAATCACAGGGATCGGTGGATTCTGCTATTAGATCTTCAGTGGCATTGATGACTTTCAGGACTTCTGTAGATATGTTGCAGAGAGAGACAGCAGAGTACTTCTGTTTTGTTTACAAGAGCAGACAGAGAAAACAACAGCATTAAATTAGCACAGGGGGATAAGATATAAAACATCTTGCTAATAGCCACAGCTTTAGCCACGCTAAAGCCGTATCCATGGCTAACTGCTTCAAACAGACACGAGAACCATGTAATGGAATTGGAATCTACTTCTCTTTTCCTCCCTCCCTTTTTCACATATGCACACTGCTACAGCATGCAAAATAACATACACATGCAATTCTTCTACAACACAACTCTACAGGAGGGATGGTCCGAATCTTATCCCAAAGGAGCAAACAAATATCCGGCTTTAAAATCCAAATGAGCTAAATAAAGCTGGTTTTGCAATAGTGTTTTAAACAGGTTTTAAAACACAATTTTCCTTTTTGGATACTGGCAAACAGATGTCTGTCCTCTGGAATCATATGTCTCTGTATCCACAGGACCTATTGCATTGCAGATGCAAACATGAGACAGCAATCTTCAGCAGCCCTATGAGGACAGCATTTTGCTAAAATGCTTGCTATGAGTTAAATGATCACCCCAAATAACCATAGTTTGAGCTATCAGTGTGTAAACACTCGTATCTTTATTTTCTAAAAATTTTAATTTACCTTTAAAAAATATTTATGAAATAAATTATATCAAATACCAAGAAAAAGCATGCAGCTTTATCCATTTTTTTAAAACAATTGAAAGCGTTTTTATCGTTGTTTCTTACTTGTAATTTGTAATGAACTGTCCTGATTCTGATGATTCTCACATAGCCTTAAGCTTCAGGCCAACTTATGATGGCAATAAAATTTCACATGATGTATCTTCAAGCAGCAAGCTCAACATCCAAACTATACAGCTTGGAGATTGAGCCAAAGCTTGTCAAAGACAATACAAATATTGTCACTGAATATATGTGCAATACCTTTAGTGCTGCTTTGCCTAAAAGAAAGTGTGGGAAGTTTAGACCAAAATTTAATTAATTCCTCAAACCTGCAAACACTTATTCGTGTGAATTAGGGGCTCAACCATCTGTAAATTTTCTCACAAACAAAATATCTGCAGATCCATACTGAGGAAACAGACAGTCTTTGGATTCTATGCAGTAAATTATATAGTACAGGAAAGTATAACTGATTAAAAATGTCTATAGGCAGGATATAGGAGACATAACGTTCTTTTGATTCCCACAAACTCTGGCGGGCTAAACTGGAAAACCTCTTTTATTATCTTTTTCTTTGATCAGCTGTCCATTTTTATGTTGGATAAAAGTCTCACTGAAAAACTACTTTTTTAGCAGTAGGTACTCAATTGTTGTGTATCAATACATTAAGGCATCTTTAGCACTGTACCTTTTCTGAATTACATGAAATAATTAGAAACATGAGATTAAAGAGAAGAAGAACAAAGCAAATACAGTATGCTACAACACTCAGACCTTTGGCTCGTTAGGACAGCCAACACAGCCCTGAACAAGCAGACCTAGACTCTCTTATGGAGAACAAATACTTGAACCCCATAAATAGCCTACTGTTTTTTCCATTTATTTTCACAAGTGCCAATTAGGTTAAAAACAGATCAATAATTTTATAGGACAGAAGAGGAAATCAATGTTACTTTGTTTTATTATTTGCTTCTACAAGTATCTAATTCTTACTCTACTCTGTGAGCAGTGGAAAAAAAAAGGAGAAAGGCCAGACACTACATTTTCTTCATCATCTTTACTGATGTATGTTCTCCATTTCAAGAACTGTAGCCTTATGCTAGTGCTCATTATTTCTTAAATTTTTATTATCCTTTGTAGTTAATGATGGATGTCCAAAAATATTAAATTAAATTAGAAAGAGTTGGTTTTATACCAGAATATGAGAATCTATATTGGCATTTCTACAGACTTACTACAAAAGAGTTTTTTTTGTTTTCCAGGTAAAGTCATCTGTGATAGAAATCTTTGTGAAATCAAGATTTTCAGTAAAAAATACCCTGCCTTCTCAACAGGTAATGGACAGAGAAAAAAAACTCAACAGGAAAGAACAGAATAGAATAAGATTATTTTTCATTTGGAAGATGATCAGTGGTCACCTAGTCCAGCCACCTGACCAATTTAGGGCTGACCAAAAGTTAAAGCACATTGTTAAGGACATTGTCCAAAAGCCTCTTAAAAACTAACAGGTTTAGGCATTGATCACCTCTCTAGGAAGCCAGTGCTTGATCAACCCAACAGTGAAGAAATGCTTCCTGAAGTCCAGCCTAAACCTCTGCAGGTGCAGAAATGTGATTTTTAGCTTTTCTCGAATTTTGAGGTAAATTCTTAGTGGCAGACACAGTTCCATTTTTAAAACCAAAGATTTGCTTCCCACTAAACATTGCACAAGGCAACTAGATGAATGTTCCTTAAGTGTGGGCATCACTGAATGTATCTCAATCCCAGCCTGCAGGTATCTAGGCACAGGGGTCACAACATTGAAGCTTTTTATTTAAGCTTGTGAAACATCTGCTTTTAAAGTATAACAAGGATACAGGACTAGAGTTTAAACACGGTAAAGAAATACATGGCAAGCAAAA
>JAWWLV010000088.1:44417909-44447123 GCA_035041135.1 Platyrinchus mystaceus | reverse complement strand
CACCACTAGTGACTGGGCTCCAGCTAGGTTTCAAGACTCTGATTGCCATCTTTTCAGCCCAGCAATTCAGGCACTTCCAATTCTCCTCACTGTCTACTTATCCAGTCCTCACTTGCTCCATTTGTCTGGGAGGATGTTATGTGAGACTGTTAAAAACTTTGTTAAAGCCCAAATAAACAATATTCATAGCTCTGAATATCTCAGATTTCCATAATCTTTCAAAGATGAATAACAGTGGCCTCACAACGACATGGGTCAGTTTCCCCAGGTCTTTATAAGTGCATCCCCATCAGACACCATGCACATGTGCACATCCCATTTGTTGAAATATTTGCTAACCTGATCCTCCTCTACCAATGATAAGTCTTCACTGCTCCAGGCTTTCCCATAGGTCTCAGGGGCCTGGAATTCTTGAGGGAAAATCTTACCTGTAAACTGAGGTGAAAACAATGTTGTGTAACAGCTTTTTCCATGTTCTGTGTCACCAGGTCACTGCAGTAGTGAGCCCCACTTTCCCTCATCTGCCTTTTGCTGCTGAGATACCTGTAGAAAACCTTCCTATTTCCCTTTGTGTCCCTTAGCAGATTCAACTCCAGATGGGCACTGGCTTTCCTGACCCCCTTCCTGCACACTTGGACAGCATCTCTATCGTCCACCTGGGTCACTTGATCCTACTTGCACCTCTCAGTGTATTAGTTCTTTATATAATTTGAACAAAACACCTTTCAAATTATGACAAACAGATTTCCTTTAGAGAGTTGTCCACATCCTCTGTCAAAGCTGAGCTGCTGTGCAGGCAAGACTTCCAGAGGCAAGTGAAGATGCAGCAGACTAGGATGAGCCTAAGTGGATCTAAGGAGTAACTGCTTGACTGGCAAAGGGGAGCACTGGGCTCCTATAGTGCCAAATACAAGCACACCACATGATCTGAAGAGAAATTCAGAGGTAGAAAGGGAAGAGAGGAGGTGGTAAGTTCTGTAGAGTGACACGAAAATCAGATATTGCATTGTAAGGATGAAATGGCAAAAATGAAAGATCTCACACATTATCAGAACTGACACTGAATTTCAGTTTCATTAGAAAATGTTACTACTCCAGAGGCGTATTAGCTGACAGAGTAACAGGGTTGGAAAGCTTTAAAGAAGCACAAAATATTTTGATAGACAAAAGAATAATCTATGGCATGAGAATGAACTAAATGATACTAAAAAGGGAGGAGCCACTAAAAGGACGGAAAAAACCACTTAAACTGGCTGGTTAGCAAGCAGCAAAAAAGAAAAACAGAGTATGTTTTTAAATAAAAAAGTGTAAGTCGATTCTCAGTCAGTATAAATGGACATAATTCCAGTAATATTGCTCAGTTAACAGTTTTGTTGCACAAGGTAAGTTCCCTGCTTGAAATTGATGCTGAAAGCTGTTCCTCACCGAGAGGAAAACATACCTTAACTGAACTTCTATCTGTGCAAGGGTTTCAGGCTTAGATCCAGTATGAAGGACCTCAGTTCTTTTTTTAAGCAACTATGTTCAGTTTTCTAATCAGAAGTTTTATTTTTGCATTCTAACTTTTACAGTACTGTCCCACTCCGCTACAATGAACACTTACCTTCTTTAACTCTTCCTGAATACTTCTGTCATTTTCTTCTGAGGACAAACTCTCCTTCTGGTTTTCAGGATCCATTCCATGTTCTGACTCTTGTTCTTCACCAGAAGATGTTTCCTTGTCACTCATTTTAGCAGCAAGCTGAAATAACCTGGATTTAAGCTCCTCCTCCATAAGTTCAGGCTTGATATTTTGATGCTGATCTTCATTGCTTATGTCTGTCTCTGATAAATCATCAAAATCCTACAAAGAAATTAGAAGAACCATATAATTCCTGCATAGGCACAGAAAGAAAAAACAGCTTCCTAGAAAATTATAGATATAATCACCCTGCAGGGAAGCTAGAAAGAAAGCACATTAAGTGTTCTGATAAAAAAAGGAATTACAGTAAAACTTGTTGGATTATATTTATCATTCGTGCTTATTTTTGTATTCCCTAAAAAGGAACTGTGAAAATCATTATGTATCTGTGTGCAACTAATAAAATACGTCTAAGTGGCATTTCTCATTCCCAGCACTGCCATCGCTCTCAGGTGTGGTGCAGGTTAAGTGAGTTGTGGGAATTAAATAATCTGTGACCTCGCAGTTATGTTCAGCCTTCCGCTGAAAGCTGCGCTCACATTCCCTGACTGCTCGGTCTTGAGCTTTATCTGTGTTCTTCTTAAAGACGACTGGAAACAAGTTTGGAAAAATCTCTCTTTTATTACATGACGGTGCTTAAGATTGTCAGTTTTCCCAGTGATTATTTGCATAGGTGGATCCTCTACAGAGACAACTTTTCCAAATGCCAACTTCCTTGGAACAAGTTCAATCTTCAGGAGCACCTTCTTTTCTGACTCTTGGATCCTTAAAGGTGGAAAACACTTAGAGGGTCAGTCAAGTACAGTGGGTGTTACAGACTTGATCACAAGTCCCTTACTTTGGACGCTGAAGAGAAGAAAAGCAAAATCTTTTTGTAAATCTGCTCAGCAGGGTGGCTGCCCAGCATTTAATAATGTGGAAAGGTGGGTGGTTTGTCAGCCCTTGCAGAAGATCTGAGAATATCTCTTAGCTGTTCTAAAAACTAATGTCCAGGTACACACCAATTCATTTTCTGGATCTGTGCTGTCTGATTAGGACCCAATTTTGCCTGATTTCCACTACAGTCCCTGGAGAAAGACAGGCATCTCCCAGAGCAACTTATCCTGCCTGTAGTGTTTAACTGCCTTCTGGAAACATTCTTTCCCAGCTGACTGCTAAGGGAAACTTTTGAACCATTAGATAGTTTGTTCAGTGTTTTAGCCAAGTCCATAAAGTCAGATGGAATTAGGTGGTTTTAAAAGTGATGAATTCTTTGAAATGGAGCATAATCGTGCAGAACCATCCAGAAGGAGGCTATGAAGAATTCAGCCTGGCACCAGAGTGGCACATCTCAGCGGGTCTAAAGGGATAATTTGAAGCAATCCTCAGAGAGCAAATTATTCGTATTTGCTTTACTCTTTCATACTGTGACAGGACCAGACACTGCTGGAGAGACTAAAAGTTGTGTTCTCTCTACCATGCATTTGGAAATACATAAATAGGAGATTTGCTTTGCACAGCTACTCTCTCTGCAGCTATAGCAGCACTGTTTATGGATGATCCAATTACCTCCAGTTCTCAGGGGAAATGTTAACCCTGCCAACTCCCTCACAAACCCTACCTGCCAAACTGCTTTTAATGGATTGACACTTTGTGTTCATAATGTCAGTTCTCCTCTCTCATACAGCAAACTGTACTGTAGTGTCTAGCACCTTCACAGCTTTCTGGACAATTTTTGTCTGCAATTATTTGCCATTCAATCGATTACGCAACTAAATTATTGCTTTATAGCTCACCTTCAGGATGCAGAAGGTCCTTCTAGAAAATCAGGATTTGAAAGAAAAATAGAAATTTGAAAACTACAATAGTAGGGGAACCATGAGTTTATGCTGAAATTCTTTTTCCAAACAATCAGCTTTCACAGAAAAAAAAGCCTTTTCTGCCAAATGAACATTGAAGCTATTCAATGATCAAGAATAAGATCTCAAATCAGTGTGTTTCTACTTTAGTTTTATAATATGATGTGCTTTTACATACATGTAGAAAAGTGGTGCATTTCACAGTTTTAATTAAAAGTCTGTATTTATCATAACAGCACTTCCTCAAGTTGTAAGTAGAGATGGGTTTTTTCAGACACATCTTGCACACTATTCAACAACTCATTACAACTCACAAATATGTGTATAAAATCTAGTGGAGCAGTGAGGGAAGATGGCAGTCCAGAGAGGCAGATTTTCCCACATTTTCTCCTCACTGCTGTACCATGACGTACTAACAGACTTCATCGTGCAGCAAGATAGGTGTGATTCCTCTGGGGGCTTCCTACATAGATCTGCTTAGCTTTAATTTTTTAGCAGCTTTATTGGAGTAGCAATGCACACATACCTCCATGGGAAGTACCACTAGTTAATTTAAAGAATCCACATTAACAACAGCAGAAAGACAACGCCTCTTGATCCTGAAAACATACCAGTCTTCATAGGATCACACATGGCAGCACCTTTTGGGTTGATCTCTACTGCCTCTATACGAAGCTCAGCAAAATACTTTAAAGCCTTGCAGCTCATTTCCCATATATTTTGGAGGAAGGCATGGCAGGACAATATTGTCAAACTGCCCAGATTCAGCAGGATAAAAAAACTGAGGTAATTTTATGGAACAAGGTGAGCGAATGTAACAAGCTAGTGCTGCTGAAAGAGTCATCCTAAAGCTTCCTCCCCTTTACTCGGTTGAAAGGTGTTGTGCAGGCTTGGCAAAGGAGTCCAAATATGTGCTAAAGCTGACAAGGGAGAGAGTGGACCACACTGGAGGCAGATAGAGGGAAGGCAGGAAGGCAAACAGGATGGACGTATTCCTCTTTTGGCAACAGCAATCTGCAATGTTACCTTAGCCACACGTCACACCATTAGAGAAACAATACAAATACTAACCTGTGCTTCAACACATATACAATTTTTTCCAGCCTGTCTGGGAAACTTAGAGAGCTTTTTGCTACATATGTCAACACAGGTAAGAGTCACGAGCTGCCTTAGCAACCCAGAGGTCTCATTCCACATCAGCTAAATTTGTGTTTTGAATTACACATAATTTCTTGGGGGAGGACTCACCTTGAGAATATTGATTGTATTACTGCTGCATTCAGGTATGTCTATTAGCCCTTTTTTTTGTTTTCCAACCTCCTTACAATAAGCAGGTGGATTATCTACATTTGCAAGAGCTGCTAGTTCCTGTGCACATGCAGACATAATGATATCTTATACTGCTACACTTTGTGGTGTCTGTTACTGTAGGATACTTGATTTGTGTGTTGGGCTTCTCAGATAGTAGCAGTGAACTACTGGTGAGGAGATTATACATCTTTCATGGACTGACAAATTAAAAAATGCATTAGAAGCCATGACAACAATAAAAAATAAATAAATTGAAAGGTACTACTATTATTATTTATTTAATAGCTGCTGCCTTAAACTTCATTATTCTTTACTGTTCACATTTTCACTCTGTCTGTAAGTTTAATGACATCTTTGTGTCATTAAACAAATCATTGTTTAAATTCCCATTTGCATTTATCAGCAACATATAATACTAATGTCAGCAAATGAATAAAGAATAAAGGGCTATAATTTTATCTGAAAACTGAGCTTTAGTGAGGACCTGGCAGACTGACACAGCCACAAAACCAGTCTCACTAAAAGAAAATCAAGTGTCTCTATACAAGCATAAGTCCTTTAGCAGAAAGTGAAGAAGCAAATACACTTTTCCTCATACACACTGTCCAAATCCTTGCATGGAAATCGCTCAGAACTCAATGTAATCACAGTGAACAACAACAAAAAAGCCCGAAAATAAAGCTAACAAGCAAAGTACTGGCTTGGAGGCTCCAGAACCAAATCCTGTTAAACTATAAACTCCTGACAGAAAGTCCCCTTCCTGTAGGAAACCAAAAATGAGAAACTACAATTTTTAGGAGAATACACAAATCGTGAGGTTTGCAGACAGTTTCTCTGTGGCAAGAGCTGGTGTGATTTCAGGGCAGCTGTATTTCAATAAATACGTGCCAAGCGCCATCCCGTGGGGACCGGCAGTCTGACACTGCTCACCCCTCAGTGACGGCAGGGCAGGAGGGCTGTAATTAACAGATGGGGGTCTCCTGACCAAAGAAGCAAACTCATAATGAGGACACTTCTTTCACTTCAAGCAATTAAGCCACTCCACTTTCCATGAGAAACATAAGAATAGCAGCTACATTAAGCAACATACCCCCTTCTCAAAAAGATTATGAAAGCCAATATCTAAATATTATTATTACTAATAATATCAACTATTAATATTAAAAGCAGACAAGGATTAGTGGTTTGAGTGTAAATTTCTTTTTAAAAGTTACAATATGAAAAATAATCATTTTTAAAACCAAGGTTGCACTTCCCAGTACAGTTTCCACAGGAACATAAGTCTTCTGTGGTACATAAGTAATCATATTACTTGAAAATTATTATAGTAGGAGTTTGGTTTTATAAGGACAGTTTTCACATCTTGCTCCATGATTGTGTTTACAGCGTCTCTACATACAACCCAGTAAAGTACCTTATTCTTTTACCTATTATTAAGTGGCAGATACTCAGATACAGTACGTTTTGGTATTTTTTCTCAGGTTTGCCTTATTAAGTCACTGAATACTTTATAAAAAATTCTCTCTCAGTCACATAGTCAGCATTCCATTGTTGAGTCTAAAATATATTTTAAAAAACATGTCACAGCATTATACTAATCGAGGTACTGGATCTTGATTAAAAAATACCTGATTTTAAATTGAAATTCAGTTGTGAGTTATGAACTGACTGCAGTTGTTCCAGAACTTAACTGCCTACAGTTCTCTAGACTTGGAGCAGAGGAGAAAGAGCCCATTTTCATTGCACTGAGAGTCTTGCAGAGCAGCAAACAAGAGAGCAACCTTCATAATTTGAAAATTAAAAAAGAAACCCCAACTTCTAGAATGCTAAACTGAAATCCTCCTCTACAGTGCTGATGAAAACATAATGGTTAACAAATTATCATCTTATTAATACAATGCTGTAAAATACTATTACATATTATTAAATTATTAATATTATTAAACGGTTATTATTGCAATGCAGTAAAGTACTGAAAAAGTATGTTACTTCACCTCAATTTACATGTAAACAGTTGCTCAGTGTTGAATATCTAGGTGCAACATGGTTTATAAGAGTTTGTATGGTCTCTGCAAATTCTGTATCACCTTATCAAGTGAAAATCTACGTCTGGTTTAAGACACCACAGAGAATCTTCTTTAAGTCTATGCTATCTGCAGTTCTTCACGCACCTACACTGTAATTTGGTACAAACTGTTCACATGTAGGGCTCCCCCTGCTGCAGCCTCAATCATTTAACCAAGATCAATACATTGCTTTGGGAATATATGGAACCCTGACATCCCTTTACTCTCATTTTTCTAAGCAGTATAAATGATGTCTGACTAAATCATTTTCATACCTTAAATCATATTCCTTACAGTCATGATCATTTTAATTGCTTCCTAGAATTATACAACCGTGCAGCATCCTTGCTATAAATTGTGGTAGTCAGTCCTCCTCCCAGCAGTGTTTGTGTACCAGAGGCTGGAGTAACAGTTCTATAAATGTGAGCACTGACTGTCAAATGAGCCACCTGGAGGGGTGTGTGTCCCCCTAAACACAAACTAAATGCGTGCAACCCCACCCATACATAAACTTTCTAGTGAGAACTTCACTGCTTTGAAAACACTGGTGTGATCTGGAGGCAGTGTGCCCCTGCTTGCCCCGCTGTGGCTGAGGGAACAGGAACAGCCTCTTTTAGCCTAAAGGGTAAAATCAAGGGGAGAGCTCCAGATCTTGCATTTTGAACACAACAGAGAGGTTATAAGAGGAAAAGCAATGCACAAAAGACTTGGAAAGATAAATCATTTTCTGCACCAGCTTGTACTTTGAGGGACACACTAAGCTGCTGAAGGATGCCATCACATATGTCTGGAAGCACCCTGCCTTTCTGCCCTCCCCTGTATGAATGTGGGGCAGGTTTAGATTGGACATTATGAAAAATTTCTTCACAGAAAGGATTATTCAGCACTGGAACAGGCTGCCCAGGGAAGTGGTTAATTCACCATCCCTGGAAGTATTTAAAAGACGTGTAGTTGTGGTCTAGTGGTGGACCCTGCAGTACTGGGTTAACAGCTGGACTTGATGATCTTAAAAGTCTTTCCAACCTAAATGATTCTATGATTCTATAATGTCTCCAGGACCTTCTCTGTGAGCTCAAATCTTCTACGCTCTTCAGAGCAGCAGTACCTAGAAAGCCACAATATGAACACAGGCACACACAGAACGTGCATAAATACACAAAACCAGAAAGGGAAATGCAGAAGTCTGCACAAAAGATATGGTCTTTGTGCAGTCCCTGGAAAGTCTTGTAATTCTGCCTAATGTTCTAAGAAGTCATTAATGGCCACTGATGTGCTGTCAGAGCACATTTATCATACATAACTCCCCTTCAACAACTGCTGATTGTAAATATATGAGGACATGAGTATAAATGAGTCAGTATCCCAAACACCCACATCTCTGTCCTAAAAGCAGATGGAAAGCTACAGAATTAACAATAGTTTACCCAGCAGTAAAGCCCTGCTGAAATCCTAGAATCCTAATCTTGATTTACGATCAGCTGTACTGATGTCTTTCTATAGCAAATACAGGCTAGTAGCATAAGCAAAGAAAAACTATTCCAGGCATCCGAAATTTGTTCAGAAAGCTTTAAGACTGAATCAAGCTGCTTGTTGTCAGAGGCATAGAGAGAAGACAGCCCTCAGCTTCTTGCTTCAGGCTTACCGTCACTTTGCTGCAGCAAAGATGCAGCTGCATTTAAGAGGGGTAGGACATGGGAAATGGGACTGGACAAAGGGTCAATATTCTCCTCATCTAGTGTGCTTTTGCTCCTAAAAAAATTCTGGACGACAACCACATCCCTTACTTAGTATCAGTCCCAGGCTTGGACAAACTCCAAACAGAGAAGACTTTTTGGCTTTCTGGTTATCCAACCCCTGCTTAAAAGAAAGTATTGAGAAGAGTTTGAGAAGTACTTTGCTGTCTTCAAGTTAAATGATCAGTTTTTCCAGGTTTGAGCTATTACTTTCTGGGGTGTTTTGCTTGTTTGTTTGGGTTTTGTTTGTTTTGTTAATCAATTGACAAATTATTGAAATTGAGGTAGTTTGCAAACACTCACCCTAACGTCAGAACTCATCATAAGGTGACCAATTAAAAGCAGACATCGCTTGGACTGTATTTCACAAAAAGCCCTTTCTGAATTTCTGCTTCTCATTAGCTTTATCTCTTATCAGGACATCTGCAAAAGCTGCACAGCAGATTCCCAGGCATATGTGTTATTTCTTATTCCAAGAACAAAGGAGTTAAAAAAACCCCAAACAAACAGCACAACAAAACAGGTGATTAATTAACATTTTTTGGCTGTTGACAAATCCTGACTTTTTTTTTTTTTTTTAGCACTGCATTTTACAGCATTATCAATGTCTTTGATCAGATGAAAGTGGCATATTTGAGAAAGCTGCAAAGCCTGCTCATGATATATGTAACACTTCACCTTTGCTTCTTCTCATTTAGGAAGCATGAGGAAGATAAAGCTTAGAAGAACGCTCCACCTCCCATTCAAGACTCACATGTTATTGCCAGCATAGTTTAATTAGTTTAGCTCTTTTTGAGAGTGCATTTGCTAAGCTCAGACACAATTACCTGACTTAAATTCATCTTGTTGGTTTTTGCCTGATTCTTGTCTTCACATAATTCTTCTGAGATTGCTTTGTTCTTCCTCCACCTTCTTGATCTCTTTTCTAAATCATAATGGACTTCTTCAGTCTCACTGCTGTCCGAATACTCTAAGCTAGTTGCCTGTGGATTAAAATTTACATCCAGTTCTCCGTGGAAATGTTTCTTTTCCATTCTGGGCATATCACTTTGAGTTCTGCTTTGCAACCAGAGAAGTTTGCTAGGTCCTTTAGCTTCCTGGGAAGAGTTTACTGAAGATGTTTCTGAGTCAGAGAACTGTGTCTCAGTATTGGTGTATAACCCAGAGGAAGGGGAGGTCACTGCCTGGTACTGATCATTACCATAAACCCATTCGGTACCATACTGGGAATTGGTATAATAGAAATCGTCTGGTAATTGTCGAGGTCTCCTACGCAGCTTGTTCAAGGCCACATTCCAGTCGTAGTCATCCTCACTGTCTGAGCCCATCTCGTCATAGGCAGACACAACATTGGATTCATTCTCCAAAGCTCTGAATACCTGACTCTTTGGTTTGGCAAGCATTCGAGGACGAGGCAAAGCGACATTCTGCAAGGCTACCCAGTTTCCATCAGTGCTTTGCAAAACAGAAGGTGGACCTACGAAAATGAAACAAGAACAATTGTGATCACAGTGTGAAAGGCTCATTTTACATGACACAAGTCGGAGGGTTCAACAAAAGTAACAAAGAAATGCAAGTATCTCTGCTACATGAACTCTTCCACGCTGAGAGCCGTGATGCTGTACTACTCAGAAGCCACCACTTGAAGTCGTGGCGATGACTATTTAAAATGTGAGAGTACTTGGACCAAAGCTTTTTTTCTAAAAGAATTATTAGGAAAGGCTGATGGAACATCAGTACACAGACATGTATAAATCCTGAGTTTTGCAAATGTCTTTGATTCTTTGTGCAGTTCTGGTCCCCCGTGTTGAAAATGAAAGATGGAAAAAGGATGAGAGAAAAGCAACAAAGGTTGTACCAGATCCTGAAACGGTGTCCATTCAAGGAATGATTAATAAGCCAGAGCTCTGCCATCTGGAGGAGAGAAGAGTGAGAGGATACAGGCTAAAAGAGATGGTGGAATCTCTTCCAACCTAACTACTAGAGGACATGAAGAGAAGCTAGAGAAATCAAGGATCTAAACCAACAAAAGAAAGAAGTGGGATGCAATGGAGAGCAGACCTATGGAGCTTCTTGCCTAACTTGTTATGGATGCTAGCAATTATTTGGGATAACACAGAGATCGCTATGGACATGGAAGAGAAATCCACTGACATTTACTAAATACAGAAAAACACTTCTAAATAAGTTGAAAGTTCTAGAGGTTCAGAGCCTACTCAGAGGCAGCACGAAAAATATGTGCTTTGTCCTAATCTTTCCTAGACTCTTGCTTATGGCTACTGTTGCTGCTGTTGCACCTTAGACTAATACTAAATAGCTTTCTGTCTGACACAAGCACTGCTGCTCTTGTATTCTTACACTTTTTCAGAGTATGTTTTACCACTTCAGCAGAAAAAAAGGAGTCACAAATATGGTGAAAAAGTACTGTATAACTCATATAACTCAGAGAATCTAATTTTTTTCTAAATTTAGATTCTATTTCTAATCAAACTTGAAAATTCCCCTCTTGGGAAATATGAATGTGTGATGACTCTATATTCTGCAGCAGTTTAATAAATATATAATGCCACAGATTTACACAGTAATCTCAGCCTACTGAATGAACTTTTCAGACGTATGGATTCCTCCCATGGGTTTAAATTTGCCATTTCCAGAAAATTATAGAAACTCTTAATATAAACATTAGTTTTCTCAAACTGTGAACAGAACATCATTGTTTTAAAATGGACAAAGTAATATCTGAATCTGTTGTAGATGATAATTAAGAATTTTGCATTAGATGATTACAAATACTTGGATGATAAGACATTTTTTCCTTTGTATTGTTCATAAAGAACATCACTATGCAGTAAGAAGGTGTGCTTAGCTTAGAAAAAACAGTCTGAGCTGCACTACCACCACCAAAACACCCTCACAAAAATAAAACAAAAATTAAATGGTAATAAAACTTGGGAGCTATACAAGATATAGAACAATTTTTGCAGGTTTTACTTATTTTAATCCTTTTGGCTTGTTTTCACTTCCTGAGTTTCATGTCAATTCAGAAAACTTCAGAAAATATATCACTGAAGTAATTTTTACTCCTGCCTAAAAGGAAATTAAATAATACCAGTTTTCTTCTAGCAGTGACCAGCTGAGGATATAACTGAAGCCAGGCTTGTAGGGAGAACTAATATCTGTTCATTGTAACCCCTGATTTTGGAGAAAAAGAAAGAACACAAGCTATCAAGCATAAGAAGCTTCTGCTTGTTCACTCTTTCCAACTATGCTCACTAATCTAAGTATAGGATTATCTTGAGAGAAAGAAGACCTTTCCTTAAAAAAATTGTTCCTTCAAACAAAATATAAATCTCCAATAGGAATTGAATTCAGTTGGACATGACAAAAACATAAGGGAGTGCCACATACTTTTTTTCTCCCCCAAACCACATCCCCTTATTTTGTTTAACAACACAGGAGAATCAGTCAAAAAACCTCAGTTCACTGAAGAAAGGACAGGGTAGTAGTTGATTACATCTTACAGGGCAAGCAGGGTAGAAAGCCACTGAGAACTCTATATTCAGAAAGCTGACTCAGTTTTATCCCAGCTTCAAGCAATGTCAAGTGCTCCCTTACTGATTTTTCTAAACAAAGTTACTTGTTTGAAAGAATCAATTTTGCACACAATTCTTTGGGCATAAACTATAATTCGATGTGAAAATGAAAAAAGATTGAAGAAGTTTCATTGTAAAACTACTGATAAAAGGGAAAAACCCCTACAAAGTCACAATTTGGTTCTTGAGTCATCACTTAAACCAATACAAACTGTAACCAAAATGAATTGTGAACTGCTTTTTGGCTACATGACTAAAAAGCCCATTGATGTTACCACTACAAACTCTTGGTTGAGATTTCTTTGGTTTTCTGAATCCTAATACAGAGCTGCTTATTACTGCATGAGACCATATTTATAAATATTAGCACAATCAGCTATTTTCTGTAAGCTCAATAGGCACCACAATTTCATCACAAATGTGGTTTTTAGATGAAAGAAGCAGAACAAATCCTCTGAGTACAGCACCTGAAAAGAAACTGGGTCAATTTGTCGTTCTGCTATGGTTAAGCAACTGTTAAGTACTAAATTGCTCAACAGTTGAATTCAATGGGATTGAAGTGGCTTCTTAAATTTAAGCACCAAATTAACTGCTTTACTGAAAATAGGCCTTCCACTAAAATGCCCAGGAGAAAAACGCTTCTGACAGGGGGTTGAATGAGCAGTTCACAAAGTGATGCATACTTAGTTATGTCACCTTTTAATACTACTTTACTAAAAATTTCCTTCTGGGGGGAAGGAGGGGTATTGAAACTGTCTATATTTCAGTCTCCCAAGTTATCTACCGGCACTACAGATAAACAAACTGAATGGATGGGTAGCCCCCATTCCTGGTCTTCACTAAATTCAAATACATTTTGGCTGCTTCTGCTTGCCAATGCCTAGTTAGCCAGCTGTGGGGGTCACAGCACCAGTAAACACCCTATAAAAGAGAAGTTTTCTGCCTGTGTAACTTCATGAACCAATTGCCACAGGGGTCAGATAGGTTCTACAGCTCTTAGAAGCACTGAGGTCAGCAGAAATGCCCTGGAGAAGGTCCTTGCTGTAAGTCATATTTATTCCACATGTGAGAACCAAAAAAAGAATCTTATTCGTACTAGAAATATTTACTTGTTTCATTTAGCCTGTCCACACTCTTCCAGCTGGGTAATGCAGAGCGCTTGCGTTCCTTCTGCTTCCTGGACTGCCCTTTTTGCTGCTTCTGAAGAGCCTCGGTCACAGATGATGCAGAGTCTTGTCCTTTACTGGTTGTATCTTCACTAGCCAGGGAGAATGCAGACTGAGACCTCTGTGGGATTAAAAATCAAAGAGTATAATTTAAAAATAGAAATACTTAATTATCCAACTCTTTACTGTAATCAATATTCAGTTACCCAGGGAAGTGTGGGATCTGCTAGCATAACAAATGGAATTTAATGTATTCCAAAGAATTGTTTCAGCATTAGATTGCTTATTTATGTGCATTTCTGATGCTATGCAAGGAGGTAGGAAATTTTTTATATTATCACAGGCCAAATGGAAAGAAATAATTAAGGTGAAGTTGTTGGGAATGTGCTTGGTGAAGACTGATATCTAACTGCTATGACTCAAGTTAGTCAAAAGGGATCCCACTGTGGTGAGACGTGATGATGTATTGTTGGCTCAACAGGCCATCTGGTGTAACAATTTGCAGAAATTAAAAATTAAAAGAAGCAAACAAACAGCCTGTTCCTCAGAAATAGATATGCAAGTCAGATGACTTAGAATTCTATTTGCTAGGGCATACATATCACCTAATATGCTGAGCAGTTTTATGCAGTCTTACTAATGAAGTGGCCAAGAAGGCCAATGGCATCCTGAGTACTACTGAGGGGAAGGGACTTTCCTTTTGTTCCACATAAATAGATCAGACATTTTAGTTTTGACTTAGGCACAGAGGTCAGCTACAGAAAAAATTTAAATTTGGCCCATTTTAAAAAGATGTGAAAGCTCGTAGTGTCCTACTGATTTCAGGAGAACTCACACTTGCATATCAAATCACATATGTAGTTCCAGAAACAAGGCTACAGAGCTTTGCAGCAGAGTCAGTAGAAGACTGTATATACCAGGGATTCATTAAGAGATATGCTTTCAAGAGGCTCAGCTGCTTTGCACAGGCCAAGTTGGCACTCTCAAATCTTTGTACATTTTTGCTGATGTTCAAATTACAAATAATTAACTAAAACTGTTACTCTCAAAAAGGCCAGTCTTCCCCTGTATCAGAGCTCTGCTTTGCACTGGTGCAGATGAGGTAAAGGGGAACTTGACTTTCAGCTATTTTCAAGTCCCTCCAATTCCCAGGACAGTATAAGCTTTGCTGGGAGTCCTGCTGGCTTGAAAGCCACAGTAACAACACTTTCTAGTTGCACTTCCTTCCATCTGAAATGCTCCTGTATGGGACCCATGTACCATGCCAGAAGATTTAATTAACTGTAAATCTTCCTGTATCCTTGGCTCAGTGATGTGACTTCATAACAGATTTGATAAAAAGAAACACAAGGGTTTAGTTTGGCTTCTGAATTCTGGAGGAAAAGGCAGAATTATTGCCCTGGAATCAAATAATTTCTATAACTGCAGTGACGGCATAACTTTGTTGATCTTTTCCATAATAAGACACAGGTCCTAATGGGATGCATTGGAGTGTTTCCTTTCAAATTCAGGGAATAAACTACTCACAATAAGCTCATAGTACCATATAATTTTACTATAGGGAATCTTTCAGGTGAATCACTATTTTTATATACAGTTGAATATACACTTTATTCAAGTGTATATTTTGGCTCTTTCAAACCAGACCTTGAACTAGATCTTCAATTGATCAAGTTCATCTGAATCCTCCTTAACCTTTAAAAGGGTTAATAATTGAACACAATACATACAGGTACATAAATTGTTTTGTTATAGGAAATTTGCTCATTAATTTTGATTTCATCCTGTCGGGATATATGGACAATATAAGCAATTCTGCCACTATGATGAGTTTTAACTGTGCTGTGATTCATTTCCCTTCATTGTAAAGCAAGAACTACCAAACTTCCCATGCTTTCAACAAATTAGGTCCACTACATATCTGTCATATCCTTTGATATCTTTTTGTTAAAGTTGTTACATACTGAAAGCAGCAAGTTGTCACTATTTTCACAGTACCATGAATATTCCCTCAGAGCACATTCTTTTTCCACAAGAGATAAGAGATGCTGAAGACCCAGAAGAAGGAATAGCCTACAGTTCTATCAGTAGTACCTATTTTCCCTTATTATTTAAAGAATTGAATCGTAAGAAGGAGAAGAATATCAGAAAAAACTAAGGTAGTCTGTCTAATGATAACCTGGACCCAGATAATGACAGTAACATGTTTTTGTTACAATGTAAAATCTGCAGTTTTGACAACTTTTCTGTTTCGTTTAAATGGCAGCTTCTCCTGTGCCTACTCACTGTCTCATAAACATCACACTAAGGGCTGCACTGCAATGGTGACAGCATCTGCACTTTGCTCTCAACTAACCTGAGAGCTGACAGCAGATAACCCCGACAACACAGAACTTGGCATGGCCTGCAAAACCCCCCTTAAGGGGCTGGGCACTCCTGCCCCCAGACCGATGCTTGCACAGCAATGCTGCAATCGCCACTGCCTGAGCAATTTAAAGCTGGCTCAGGTGCGTCTACACTATAGGGCAGATAGAGCTTTCAGAAGGACTAGAAGATACACAACAGCTTGAAGGATTTGAAAAGGAGAAGATGAGCATGAAAGGCCTGATGGACAAAAGGCACTGAAAAACAAGGGAGCGCAGAAAAGAAATCAGATGCAGTCTCATGTGGTATAGTAGACTAGGACCTGAAATAAGCTTATCCAAACAAGCTTATCTAAAAAATAAAGCTGATTTTTTAAAACTGTGTGCTAAAATGTTTGTGTCAGATCAGAGGGAAACTGCTCTTCACAGTTTCTGCAAGCTCTCTGTGGTGAGAAGGAAATTGGTATTTTTCAGGAACTACTGCTAATTCCCAGGAAATCTGCTCTAAATACAGGAAGGGGTAAAGCTTTTGGTGCCTCCAAAGCTTGGCTTGAACCCACCCTCTCACAAAAAAGGAGTGTCAGTAGCCAAGCCTGGTGTAGGAACAGGAGAGAAGCATATCCTGGCATTAGAACAAATTGGCATAAACTAGCCGTAACTTTCAGAGCACAAAAGCAAATATTTGTCTACAAGTTTATCTCTAATCAATTAGCAGCCTGACTGGTGACTCTATCTGAAATGCAAATGGCTCAAGACCTCATTTTGTTGTTTTTGCAATAAAGAGCAAATGAGAAAGTTAGTTATTTTGTGTGAGACTATGCAGCAGAAGCCCTAATCTTGCCTGGCACATTTGCATCAACTTCGACTCTTCATCCCTACAGCTACAGCATGGGCTTCAGCATGGGCTACATCCCATGTACATGCCTGCCCATGCTGCTGACTTCACTGCTGCACTTACCAGCAGCAGAATTACACGTTACTGTGCTGCATTTCTGTCTCCCTTCCTCACACAGCTAACAGCCCATCTGTAGATCCAGAGGGGACATTTTTCCCTTGGAGACATTTGTACAGGAAGGAAAACACTGAACATAAGGGAACAGGATTGAGAAGCTGGTGCTCCATGAAGTTTCCCCATGCATGCATGCAGGGAAGTCCTGGAGGTAAGGACAGCTACCACAATAAGCTTTTGGATCTGTTTGCATTGGAACAAGGGATATTTACTGATCAAACGAAGGAACCCATGCCCCTCCATCTTTACCAATTGCCTACATACTTGGACTGCAACAAGATCTCAGGGCAGAAGAACCAAAAGTATCCAAAAAATACAGGAGCCTAAATATAAATTTCAAAAGAAGGCAGGAATGTAGGAACTTTGGTCTCAATTGACATGAGATGTGAAGAAGGGAGCTAAAGCTATCCGGTGTCTTTTCTAACCAGAAGTTCTGGTTCCTCAGCAAGAAATGCCCCGTCAGGCAGGTGCTATTTTAAGTGTACTTTTGTGTTATGAATTAAAAGGCTGCCCTGTAAGTTTGTGGTCAGACAGTGCTAGTTTCTGCAGTAAATTAGTACATCAGCAGATGGCATTGCAACCCAGCAGGCCTTTTGCTGTGCTCACTGCACACACTCCATGGAGGCATGGGCTGCATGCTGGAGTGCTGTGCTGTGCAGCACAGCTCACAAAATGTAGTTACAGTATTGGCAGGTATTTCCAAACACTTGAGTTAGATGAGTTCCCTACAAAATCCTGCCTAGTTGCATCTGCTCCAAGATGTTTGTTTCAAAATTAAATTCCACACATTATTATCTTTCTTTTTTTTTTTAATCCCTTCTCAGGGATTTCTGCTGAATAGTTTTTAATGTCTGGATGGAGAGAACTCAGCCTTCATTTTTTACTGGGCTAGAACTAAAAGAAGTCATCTGTTTCTTAAATGGCCTTCAATTAAAAAAAAAACCCCAAACCAAAACAAAAAGATTGATTTCTGAAGATTAAAAAAAGGAAGGGTGAATAAAAAGTAATCACATCTTTATTATTACTTATTATCTTTATTATTACTTATATCTTTAATTATTACTATAGTATTATTTATTATCTTTATTATTACTTATCTTGATTATTACTTATCACATATTTATTTTTACTTAATAAATATAGATATTCCATCTTCTGTCTATAACAATTTACAAGTTCATTCTTCTGAACACTGATAATTAAAAACAAAACAAGTAATCAAAAGAAACAAAAGCCAGAAATAAACCACTAGTGAATATTGAGTCTAACATTGATAATCTATGGATTCTTTACCTTGACAAACTCCCTTATAAGTAAACATATTGTTTAGAGAGACAACATGAACATTTTGCACTACTTCATTCCTCAAAAGATGAAGGAGTATGGCTAATTCCTCCTTCTTCTAAAGAAAAGCCAAAATGTTAATTCAAAATAGGACCCAAAAGCAACTGATTGGACTTTACAAAAGATATTCTGGACAATCACGCATGTTTTTTATCTCACTCCCCTCCTATTTCACCTTATTTCCACCCTTACACCACCCTGCGGTCTGGCATAACTAGTAAAACTAAATTATTCTGCAGTTATTTAGAGTAGATTAAAGGCTCTCCCAGCTTCAGGAGGCGCTGAGAACCCCGGGTGTCACAAGGCAGCTGCAGGGTCACCACAGCAGGAATTCTTGCAGGCACTGAGACCTCAACGCCAGGACTGAGGATGAGTACCTCTGGATTTGGGCAGCCAAATCCTGTGCTGTGCAAGATCTGACCTGTGGGGTATCTGTTAATTTGGGCTTTGAGGACTAACTTGTTTATTCAGGGAAGCAACCTAGAATTGATAGCATAAACCTGGATGACTTAAATGCAACTTTATCTTATCACTCCCCTGTCCTCACTCGCAAATTCTGCAGCTATGCCTGACAGCAGGGCAGCAAAACCCCTTGCCTACTTAGCTGTGCTCTATGAACATAATCAATGCACAGACAGAAGCAGCAGGTCTGGTAGCAAATACAGTAGCAATCCCTAAGCATCAGCAGCTTCTTATCCTTTGGTAAGAAAACTCCCACACCAGGAAGAAGACAGTATGAGCTTGCAAACGGTGCCACTCTGCCACAGCCTATTTATCCCTGGAAGTGATTTTCACTCTGCTCAAATGTATGCAGTCCAGACATTTAGCAGTGGGAGTGAAATACCAAGGGCTTCAAGCATCTGTTCCTTAGTTAATCTTGTATGTGGCAAAGGATCTGTTAACAACCTTCTGAAAAAGGGCAAGAACAGGCAGATGAAAGGAAGATTTTCACACTCAATTGAAAGAAAACTCCCTTCTTCATGTTCTGACCAAAACCGTTGTGGAATACCGCAGCCATCAGGGAAAATCCTTGAACAGCAGGCTGGAAGAAAGCAAAGATGATTGCTCCCTGTCCCGCAAAACCCTTAGAGCATATGACCTTCTACAGTCTGCCCAAATTGGCTTTTTGTTCACTAGTGACACAGACATAGCCTGGCTGCACTGGATCGTTTCTATCCTTCTACTCGCCTCTTAGACAGCTGATCCCTTTAAAAGCACTGTTCCTTTAAAAAAGAGTACAAAAATGATGATTAGGTAATCAGGAATGGGTCTGTCAGCAGGATGAATTGCACAGATGTATAATCATATGTAGAGCCACATTTGGGTGCACATTTATTTTGGTTCAGTTTGGATTGACTGATCTTGATGATCCAGAGATGGAGAGAAGGGTGGTAAGAGAGAGAGAGGTTATTTAGGTTATTTCCCAATAAACCTATTGCTACTGGGCATGCATGTAGCCCTACACCAACATCCACAGTGTTTGAGGAATTGCCCTCTCCCTCCTCCCTCTGGCCTCACATGTGAAAGTGCTACTGCTTTGATTGAAAGGAATTTATAAGCTAACAATAAGGGATGTTTTATATTGTATGAAATTTGGTTTCATACATATGGTTTCATACATATTCATATGGTTCTGAATATGAGGATAAACATCCTTTTATTGTACTTACGGAGCTAACAACTAGGAAGGTCATAGGAGCATAAAATACAATAGTTAGATCAACGTAATGGATTTATGTGAACAAGTTTATTGAAGTTTGTGGAATAGATGCTGATGTACCAATGCAACGGTAATCCAAGCAGTGCCTTTACAAGGTACCCTTGTGCATTTAGCCATTACTGTTCCTCATATGTTCCCCCATGGCCCATTCTTTTTTCCTCCTCCCAAATTGGGAATATTGTATAACTCCTTAAAAAAAAAAAGCAAACAACAAAAAACAAACACTTCCCAGTTGCATATAACCTTATTTGAAGACACTGAGAGCTCAGTTAGTATCCTGTGATGACAGTATTACCATTACACTTGCAGAAGAGAAACCTAAGCAACAGCAAAAGCCAGATCCCTGGTTCTGGTGTAGGACAGTATGATTTTCATTTGATACTATTGCATGCCTCTGAGAGAGTGCGTGCATACAGGAGGGTAGGGGAGAAGTTGAGCTGGCATCCTCATCTCAAGTCTAATTGCAGCCTTAGGCACAAACTCACCATTTTTGTCAAGTGAATACTCCTCACTAAACACAACTAAGGCATCTCAGTTCCCTGTGCAACCTTTCATGTCCTGATCTGATCCTCATCTACAAAGTTGTGCTTAGCACAACACGCACCCATCATAGACAATCACTATATCTCCTAGTCAAACAACCAACTGACAGAGGAAATCTTAAGTGTTCTGTGTTTATTTGCTTCTTGCCATGACAATATACACCCTGCTTTAATCTAAAAATAAAGTACGACTTGTCAGGTAGCCTAGGTCTGGTTTTAAGTTAGACCTGAAAATTCTGAGATACCCAGGAATAAAGCTGGGAGAACAACATATGACCGAAATTATTTGGAGAATAACATTATAGAATGACCACCCTTCTCTGTCCTCTCTCCTACTCCCTTTCATGCCTTAATACCTATCTTAGTTTGTTGAGAGCAAGTGCAATGCAGCTGAATGTAGGCCTGCATGGGCTTGATCATGTACCTAGCACCCAAAACTTTCTTGAACTTTTGTCAAGTGTATGGATAGTATTATGAAACCAAAAAGCAGTAATCCTATGCTAGAGATACATCTCAAGATGAAGTACATACTCGAACTATACAAACAACTTTCAAAGGACAATGTTGTTATGTTTAGCCTTGCATTGACTATTTAGCAATCTGAGCCTTAAAAACTACTAGTAGTAGCTGAATCAGAACAACAAAATTAGTTGTACCCTATTTCTCTGCAGCAGTGGAAGGAGGGAAATAAACCAGATTACTACAGGCAGAGTTGTCTTAATCTGAAATCCAGAACACTTTTGCAGTGAGATTACAATATTACAGTGTCATCTGTGAAGTCAGCAGATGTGTTATCTGCAACCCAGAAAGTACTTAGAGAAAGTTGGATTTTCACATAATAAATATTAATAAAAAAGACCTTTTTTTTCAGCGCACTGAAAACATACTGTTCTTTCCTACTCTGTGCAGAGAAGATGGTTCTGCAGTTGGCTTCTTTTGGAAGGAAACAAGACAGCAAATAACCCATCAGATCCAGCTGATGGGCTTCTGGGTGAACGCACACCTGCCTCATTGGAAGTAGGTCCCAGCAATACACGTCATGCAAACTTCTGATGGCAGCTCATGTATAAAAGCTAAAAGCTCCATCTTCCCTATGACATGACACATTTATTAATTAGACATAAATATGATGTTTCTGAGACAGAGTCAGTGACAGGTAGTAACTGATGTCAGCTGGTATCAACTTCCTACAATGCTATGCCTCCCTCATCTGAAATCACTCTCCCACTGTGTTGTATGACTACTAAACAGGAATGCACCTCAAAAAGGTTTTCTTCAAGTACTTGTTTGAGACAAACCTAGCAAGGTATTTAGCATCTGCAAAACCTCCTGCTTGCAGAACGTTTCTTCTCTTTAAAACAAATCAAATGGGGGAAAAAAAATAAAGAAGAAAAAATAAACAACTGTCAGTACACTGTGGACCCTATAATTAGCTTAACCAGTAAATTTTTGCTTCCCCTGAGGTGCATCATAATGTGTATTTAATGGAATCCTCCTTTTCCCTATATCCCTAGCTGTTTTATATACTATAAATTATGGATGAGCTTCTGTTTATATGTGCAATCTTTTAGCTGTAAAATAAAGACCACTAATACAGCACTTAAAACACACCAGGGTGCCTGCACTCCATCAATGTTTAAATGGGATACAATATGCCAACTGGTCGTTTGCTCTCTCGTTGGCAGTGATGTATAGGGGGGAACTGGATTGAGAAAGCAGAGGAGCATTCGCCCGTCGCTCTAAGCTCCTCCTATCCCTACACTGTACAGCCTTTGCTTTTTGGTAATGGGAAACAGATGGTGCCATCCATCTCTTTTTATGGCATGGGGAAATAAAATATTCAGCCTTGTATGAGTATTTTTAGCATGGGCAAGGGATCTCAAATATCTATAGTATCTATAGACACTACCGCACCACAGTACTGCAGTTAAACAATCAACACTATGTTTGAGGGGGGGAGGGAAGGGAAGGAGCTTAATATATTTAATGATGATTTCAAAGCAAGTGATTTTGGATGAGCAAGGGAGGTAATGCAGGGCTTCCACAGTCCACTGGAAGTTTCTGGCTGATATGGATGAGCTGCATGCAAATAGCTGCGATTAAAAGAAAAACTGCTTGGCAGGTATAACCACAAGGTGATAGCTGGAATTACAGCACCCTCGACACTGAAAGCAAGTGACTTTGGTAATAAAATACAATGCAATAATAAACAGGGTCTATAAAGGCCAGTGTTACAACATGTAACTGGCCTATGTTGTATGTTACTAGCTTTACTGTGCTAGTAAAACTGCATGTATTATTTTCTACACTGAAGACAAATAAAAATATTTGCTCTGAGATAAATTTCCAGTTTTAAATTATGACATCCTGACTGCCTTAGTATTTGCAATCCTTACCTCCCTTTCCTCTGCACGTCTGTCTTTTTGCTAATTGTTACTTCTTTATTTAATCTATCCTGTTTCTCCTAATTTGTTTGCCAGGTACCAAAGAAATACTTAAACAGGGAAAATTCTACTTAAATAATCCTTATTGGGAAACAGGTTCACATACATAACTCTGACACAGCAATAGTCACCTTGGGTAGCTTTGATAGAAAAAAAAAATGAACATTTGTTTTTCTTTTTCCTTCCTTTGGGATTGTTGTGGCCACAATGTCTGTCTACAAAAACCTTGGTTACAGTAGGAACACCTATGCTAATAAATTTGTTGCAATGGACCTCTTGTTATCTGTGGTGTGTACTAATATTAAAAGGTTTTTTTCATTACTGGCAGATCTCTGCTCAAACTAAGTCAACACACACTCAATGTTAGGACGTGTACACAAATCAAGAGTTTGGGTTTTTTGTTTGATGATGTATCTTCATCAGTTAGGAATTAAGAAAACTTCATATCTTGTAGTGGAGCCCGTAAAGATTTGCTGTTACAGACACGGACTCAAGCGTTCCTGGGAGGGAGAAAGGAGCTTTGCTTGAAATGGGCATAGGGCCATAGGCCCTTTCTGCCAGCTTCAGTAGAAGCTCAGCTTTGTTTTGGAAAGAAAAAAAATAACTGTAATTCTGTTGGCAGAAAAGATAACTTTCTCATATGATATACAGAGGAGAAATTGGTGCAGTTTAATCCTGCAAATTTACTGTCAGATGCATGCTTCCCAATTGTAGCTGAATGAAAACAAAGTGGAATGGACAGTGAACTCAGAAAAAGGAATCTGGGATGTTTCAGCACTGTTGATGAGAATAAAGCAGGCTGTAACTGCTCTGCATTTGCTCTGCACAAATTGCCTTTCAGTAGGCATTCCAGCAGGCCCTTTGTTCTGTGATTTTAATTCTGCTAGGCTAACATAACTGCAACTATATTAGCTATGGGAACAACTGGAGCTATACTTCCTTTCCAAGGGTGTTTTGTCATACTAACAAAATTCTCCTCTGTTCAAAGCAAAGCAAAAATAAACACTTATACACTTCAAAGAACAAGGGAAAACAATAAAGCAACCCTAGCAAAGCAAAAGGCAGAACCTAAACTTATGGGAGACGTGAAAGAAATCACAGCGGATAGCCAAATTCATTCGTGTTCCTTAAAGCACTGTGGGAAGGCAATTGAAACAAAGGATGACAAATGTGGCAAAAAACCCTGTAAAGAGGTAGAGAGTCCTTATAGAGCACTGTACACATCTGGATCTCTAGTACTGACTGATGGGTATAGAAGTTTTGAAGCTGTGCTCACCTTAGTGTGACATTTCTGCTACTCCAGTATTTTTCAGAAAGTCTGCTATTACTCAAACCAATGAGCCTCCCTCTGGCAAAAAAATTAGGACTAAATTGTTACTTTAGAAGAGGATTTCCAAATGTGTTTAGTTCAAGCTTAACTATCCAAATGCAGAACAACAAGCTTCTGGTATAATGATCACGGATTTGAAGAGCATATTTCTCCAGTTCCTGTCCTTAAACTCAAAAAAGAAATCTCAGCTGAGTCAGACACAAAATTAACTCTCTGTCCTGGCTCTTATATTCTGCAAGCAACTGGCCTAGGAGTGACAGAGCAAAGCTCTTAAACATGCTCACCCTGACTTCTGATCACCTGGTTAACAGCAGCATCTCGTAGGCATTACACCTCTCATTTGGAAATAGGTGGGGGATTAGAATGCAAGTCTGTATCTCAGCAATTCTGGTATTCTGGCATAAATCTATTCTCACTGGGACTGTAAGGTAGCAAACTTAGCTGGGAACTAAGACATAGCCCACATTCAGTTCTGGTGGTTCTGCTCAGTGGAGGAGAGGTGGTTACTGGCACAGTAGCAGGACACTTAAACCACAGTATCAAAATGCACGGGTACTAACTTGTCTGTCCCTGTATTTCCTCTCTGATTGTCAAACAGCCTGCCCAAGCCTATAGCTTATTTAACTTCTTTTTACTTGCTGCTCTTTTAAAAGTGTTACTAATGCAGCTTGTCAGATTTTCTTCAGCTTTGTAGCAGGAGCTAAACACATTATGCTGCAAAATAAGTGAAAGGAGGAAACACTCTTTAGTGTAAGACATAAATGGTGCTCTAGAGTTGGGTTTACTTTTTCTTTGTAGGTGGTGGCTGTTTCTTTAAGATCACTAAAGAGAAAAAGAAACATTACAGAAATCTAACATTATACAAAAGAAAATATAACGCTCAGCAAAAATCTAAATCAAAGCTAAGTGAGCAGAAAAACTGTTTAGAAGAATAAACACTGAGGCATTGAGTCCTATTAGCATTCAAATCAAGCAGTGAGATTTCTCATATCTGAAACTTAGTACTCTCCAACATAACACAATATCTGTGATGTACTTCCACGGCCCATGGGATGGTAGGAAAGCATGCAACTGGGCAACACTTTGTCCAGCCATAGGTTTAATGCCTGTTCTCTATAAGTCCCTACATACCATTCCAGGCAATAAGTATACTTATCCATGACCACAATCTGCAGGTTTTGTGCATCAGAAAACGTCAATAGTTGTGCTGTGCCACTCACCCATAACGTGTAGGATCCCCTGCGGCTCCCTGGAAAAGTCAGCATGCTCTGATCCGAGACAGTGACGGACGCCAGGCCGCTGCTCCTGGATGGCGGCCATTCAAAGTCAGCCTCAGCCTGCTCAGTTTTGCTTTTCTGCTTCTTTATAATCTGTAAGGTAGGAGAACAAGGGGTGGGAGGGGAGAGAAAAGAGGGGCTCAGAAAGTACTGTCTGAGCCGTACAGAGAAAAACCTAAATTAACCCTGTGTCAAGGCAACCTGCCTAGGAAGAACATTTGAGTTTCCCTTTGCTCTTGTTCCACCTTATGCAAAGGATGATTCTGACAACTTGCACGCACTTCTTCACATCTGCAGTCATACTGCTTGTGAGCACATAAGTATTGATACAATAAATCAAAATCAAGGCCTGTAGGAACATTAATGAAGGTGAATTAAATAAACATGGAAACTTGTTGCTACAGCAACACTTTAAACATTAGCAGCATTTAAGTGTCAAGTATTTTCTCAGACAAGACTTTTTGCCAAGAATCACAAAATACTACATATGAGGGGAATTTCAAATGCTCCCATGACATCTAGACACATTTCTAGTGAAAACAATGAGGTCTTAAGTGTCTAGGCACTATTTTTGTTTTTGAGAATCTACACCATCTTAAGAGAGAGAGATCATGGAGACTACCTGTCTCCCTACACTGACAGATTATATCCCACTGTACTTAATATCCACAACTTTCTTTGACTCAAATATAAAATATCTACAGAATATTATTATATGGCATCAAAGATCTTATTAGGCAGCTCTTGACAAAAGTGGTAGCAATTCAAGCTTGGCTGAGGCAGGCTCCTGACTATGAAAGACCCAATAAGTAGAATTAATCTTCTAACATCCCTATTAAAAAAGAAGGCAGATTATTTTTCCTTGAGAAAATGCTGCTCTTCTAGCTTTTTTTTGATAGCCTTATAAACAACATGTTTCTCTTCTGGTGTGTTATACATTGTTAAATGCCGCAGCCCCTACACATATGTGGCAACTTTATATGGAAGGAGGCTAACTTAGCAGACTGGTTACTTTACTGATCATAGGAGCTCAACAGCACTCTGTTCGTGCTCATCTTGCCTTGCTCCAAACTGTCCAGACAAACTCAAGGGGTGTTTGTTCCTAGGAGCCCTCTACTTCCATTCTCCATCAGTGCAAACTGTACGCTTTGCAGGGAGAAGAACGAGCCACAGATGTCTGATACGCTGAGGGTTCTGTGATTTTGTCTGTGTGTGTGTCTCTAGAAGCATCATTAACAGAATTCTATTTTAACTGTTGATGTTGTCTTTGAATGTATTGCGACGCAGGGTTCAGGAGAGGGTGTGATCAAGAGCCACACCTCTTGCCACTGGAGAACTTCATGCCATTGGGGAAGTGAAGTACAGATGTAAAATTCCATCAAGCAGGGGCCGAGAAAGGATATCACAGACCTCAGGGAGTAGTATCTCTCAGGTCTGAGGGTGTAGGGCATCAGGTTAGGCACTGGATTAATCTTATTTATAAATTGATCTTTCTGTCAGATGTGGCTGACTAAGCATATACTGTCATAGTTGAAGTTTTAACTTGTCATTTACTTTCCTTTCTGTACTGGTGTCATCCTTTTTGCTATTAGCAGAGTTAAAGTTCACCAGACTAAAGCATTGTGTTTTGGCTATTAAGCTAAGGAAAAAAAGCATCTCATACCTTCTGCACAATGGTTGTGGCCAGCTCTTCTATGAGGTCCTCCTTGTGCTCCTGCAAGTAACAAGCTTCATTCTGCTTGTCCTGCACGAAAATGGACATCTGTATTTGCTAAAATCACATAAAACCAGACCTTGCACAGAACTTGTATAGATTGGGAAATGGGTAATACGCTCTACTGGCACTGTGGGAAAAAATTCCAGGCACTTAGATTGCATGTCACCTTCTGAAATGTAACATGCATCTTGGATACCAGTTCATAAACCCCATGCCCAACTCTTCAGGTATGAGCATGAGATAGCCACTACTGCTTTATGTTTTCTTTTGTATCTACTCGGTTTTGTACCACTACCCAAATCAAAAGAAACATAATTGTCCTATTTAAATTAATACATTTTGTTTGAAAGTGTTACCAGGCTGTCACTGTAGGTCTCTGCCTTAGAAATAGCTTCTTCCACTGCTTCCTCTGCAACACGTAAGGCCACAGCAAGGGTATCCATCATGCTGTGTCCTAGATGAAGAATAAGATAAAACCACCATGTTCTTTATATATGCACATTTTCCATAATGAGCTCCAAAATTCAGACTCATATTCTGGACATATATTAAAATCTTAAATTGTTCACAATAAAGTTCACTTCCTCAATCCATAATTATGCACAGTAAAATAAACAACTTAAGACAGATAAATTTGTCTAATCTCCATGTTTCTTCCTAAATGTAAATCTTAAATACAAGAAAACACGGTATTGTTTATGCTGCTGTTGGAAGAGAAGTAACAAAAAATGAACATTAAGAAAATCACACTAGAATAGGCATGTATTAGCAGTAAACACTGAAGCAAAATATCTCAGCATGGTAGGCAAAAGACTTTTAGTATCTTGCTGAATGTTTCAGCCAAAGTATTTTTGGATCTGTGAACAAGACTTACCAGCGCTCTAAGCTACTTGTCCAGTAATTCAAAGGTGCAAGGACTGTGTTAAATCATAAGAGTTTTTAGCAGCATACCTTCTGTCTGTTGGTAGAACGTAGAGTCACTGCCACAAATGCTTCCTTCATTCTCAATGCTTCCCTCAAACAAACTTCCTTCAGCTAAAAAGAAAGACAAAATTTTTTGTTAGTATTATATGTACCCATTAATGGCAGAGGCATTATTAGATTAGAACATTCACTCAAGACATGGTGGCAGTGCAAACAATGAGGGATAACTCGAAAATTCCTCCTAGCTGTTGTATAAATCATGATTGCAGCAGCTTTTGTACAAATCACGATTGCTCTTATATCAAAGACCTCTCATTCACTTTGGATGGAGAAAACTATTACTACAGTAAAAGAGAGAGGAAGAGGATAGTAGGCATAAAACTCACATGGTGGAAGTTAAGTACAGGGACTTTGCCTTCACTATGACATTTGGGGTTGAAATAGTTTCTACATTTTAAAGGGCAATGCTGTATAAATAAGACACCTATAGGAGTATTTATCTTCAAAGGGAACAAAAGGTTTACTTTACATTCACACACAGAGTAGCAGAAAGTTAGCAATGACATTTAGACTTAAAGGCCTTCCTCAGAAAGGTCTCACAGAGAGTGCACATGCCACTGCAACTTATCATCACACCATTCACATTTCCATTCAAGGAACAAGTGACACTATGGCTTAAGTAAAGAACTTTCATCATATGAAAGTTCTGAAGCATCCGTTGCCACAGTTTTTACTTCCATTATTCCACTTCTGCCCTCAATGAGACAACTTTGCTTGTCTTCATATGTATTTATTCTCCATTGTTAAGGAAACTTCTCAAGGAAAATGGATTTGATACCGAGAAAGAAAAAAGACTAAATACATAGGCCACTTCTCCCTAGAAGATTTTATGTCAATTTTCATAAGAAACACCTAAAATTTCCACTCAGGTCTAGAAAGTCTACTTACCATCCTCTATAATTTCAGAAAAAGACAAAGTAAAGACTATGAAATAATTACCAGTCTCTGTATAAATGTTAAAAGAATTACATTAGTAAAGTATCTGGTCCAATAAATCCAAAGAAATGTCAAATATTCAGCTAGATATGTTTTGAGTAATTTGGTGAAGTTACCAGTATGACACCAAACTCCACTTCTTCCAACCCATTTTATATCT
>JAWWLV010000088.1:44399814-44417809 GCA_035041135.1 Platyrinchus mystaceus | reverse complement strand
CTAGATATGTTTTGAGTAATTTGGTGAAGTTACCAGTATGACACCAAACTCCACTTCTTCCAACCCATTTTATATCTTCAATTATTCTTCTTGTGGAGTGAGACATTAGAACACCATAGTTAAGGGAGAATTGTGTTTTCATTTGAAAGGATGATGCCAATAATTTATCAGTATATTTTAACTGTTTACAAATATGAATTAAAAAAAAGATGTGGCCAGTTTCAAATCCTTATGCACGCAAAACTCTTAGTAAGGGAATCTTAGCTTTGGTCAACTTGGATACTGAATGGATCCCATGTTAATCAAAATTTGTTTCAAGCACCACAGAAATATGCTCGAAGATCAAAGGTTGCACGCAAAATTATTTTCTCGTTCATTGACCACTCAGGACTGAAAAATTTTGGGACACAAGCTAGAATACAAACTGCAATTTACTTTACAGACAGTACTGTATCAGGGACATAATTAAGATAAAACATTCTTTGAATTCTTAAACAGTTCTCTAGACATTTCACCTATTTTTTCTCTCCACTGAGGCATTTCTTTTGCAAAAAAAAAATTGCCTTAAAAAAATCTCTGTTGAAATGATCTCAGAATTTCCTTTGTCTCAACTTGTATGTTAAAATAGACAAGAATAAATCTTATAAGAAATCAACACAGCTGTTCTTACCTACTGTATCAGGACAAACTCCGCTCTCCAATCTATGCTTCTTGTACAGGTTCTTCAGGACCTTGGCACTTCCAAAACACTTAAAGCGGCTTTTGACATTATTATAGTACCAATCCAGAGACTGGGTCCTTAGGAGCCTAAAACAGAAAAATAAACTACATATTTAGAATGATTCTACAACAAATAAATCTGGAAAAAAAAAGAAAACAAAAAGAAAGAGGATCTTTTAGACCTCACAGCATAAATATATTAATTTCTGAATACTTCTTTATTGTTTGTAGTTCGCAAGTGTCTGGTATACTGAGGCAAAAAACCCCCACAATGTAATTCATAAGTAAATATCTTCTTCACATTACTCTAAGTTTTATTTCATTTTGGCTCTACCAGAATAATGCCAACACTACCGCCTCTTGAAAAATACAAACAAGACTTTGAACAGCATAGGAAGGTTTTAAAAATAGCCTTTACTTGCACAGATATACAGATACTGTAAGAATACCAGCTCATTAATGCACCAGAAAAAAAATGACATTTACATAAAAATACATCACTGCTTTTATTTGGGGAAATCCATAGAGTCGAAAAAGCCTAATCAGAGGACCTCAAAGCAGAAAGAGCAAAGAACGGCACAACTGCACTTTGGTTTCTCACTTTCAACAGGAAGCATCAATGACGTCAATAATTCATCCTGATGTATTTGTCCCCAGAGTTCTGATACTTTTTATAAAGCCATGAGATACTGGCAAGCTCTGTATTCTTCTCAATGTAGCATGTGGCAACTTGCTTCACCTGTTACTTCAGCAGAGGGTGGAGAGAATCTGTGTGCCATATTTCCAGGCAACAACAACCACAGCTGACTACAGGGTAACACACAGTGGACCTGTACGTTTCCTACTAAGGGTGTCACTGGAGAGGGGTGATCCTAGAGTTCTGCCTATAAATTAAAGCTGACTTATTCTTAACAACAAGATTTTAGAGAACAAAAGGCTAATGTTAGTATCCAGTGTCAATATAGGAACTCCTAGAGAAATGATGTTACTATCAGGAGTGCTGGACTCTCAGCACTTCCAGACCTGAACATATTCAGATGATTTAACTCCATTTTTTAAAGCTGGGGCTGTGTGTGAAAAACAAAGTAAAATGACAATCCCCCTGTAACCTTTAGATTCTCCTTCAGGGACTCTGCAGTTTTCTTTATAAAGTGCAAGGCAAGCGACAACGCACAATTTTTGTTTAACACACACCATTTCATAAGCAAATAAAATCTCACGGATTGACAGACTAGCAATGTAGTTCTAACTCAGCACTGAACCTCAGGAGGTACTTGGTAAGAAACAAATACGCTGAGCCTGGGTTTCAGCTAAGTGTTTCCAGTCCAAATCCAGATGTTTTAAGTCTCAGTACACTGATAAAAAAGCAACATCCACTTCACAAAAAGCAGAACTTCATGATATGGTCCACTTTTCTGTCAACACTGGAAAGTGTTTAGTAGCAAACACTAGCAGTGGGAAATTAAAAATAAAAATCAATGAAGCCTATCGTATTCAAACTGTGAACCCTTAAAGTTACATTAGCTGCTCTACTTAAGTCAACTAAAGAAAAAGCACATAATGGAACAGAAGCCTATTTTTTCTGTATCCTGTGCCAGCAAGTAGATGCAAGAGAGATATTTACAGATAATGTAGGAATATTAGCCCTTTACTATCTATTTTCACAGTAATATCCCAAGCCTAACTATGGCTCCCAGGAGGCTGATTGGTTTCAATATTCACCATTCTACAAATATAACTAACATGTGAGAAGAGCAAAAATCCTTTTTTTTATGGAAGATGTCTTTACACGTGGCGCACAGATGATGGACACCTGATGAAACACCAGTGTCCAGAGCACAACCAATGCCTTAGTCTGCCTGTGAAGTAGAGGATTTCTGAATTCCTATAAATGCTGCCACCAAGAAATCTGTTAAGATGCCTGTCCAAGACCTGACCCACTGACCAGGGCTTGGCTGCTGGCACAGTGATGAATCTGAATGGATGTAAATTTCTCTCTCAAACCTGCAATTCTTTGGCATTTTGAGAACCTGCCCTCTTTGCAGGCAGGAACCACTTGCTCTCATGGAAACTGCATCAGAAGACTATATCTTCTACTTGCTGAATTTGATTCTCTTTTGTGCACTGAGTTTCTACAGGTGCTGAGAGTACAATAATTCAGTCAATAGCACAGAGTCACAATCATTATGATGGATAAAACTGCACGACTGGGTTGGGAGGGGCCTCGCAGGAGTTATTGACCAGAAAGGATGCTCTTCTGCCAGTGAATGCAGTGATCCATGCGATCCACAAAACAGTTTCACAGCACTATCACCATAGATTCACAGCACTGGGAGTCCTCAAACACATTGCTTTAGGGCTTTCGAGATCCCTACCAACTACCTTAGCATGTTTACCAAGTAACCTCAGCTTCACTAGCTCAAAATGCTAAACTTGTAATCTCGGAAGCCAAGTAGACCCAGTTCTTAATATCAAACTGAATGACAAGGTAAAAAAAAGCAGAGAGTCATCTATCTTTATACACCCCATGCGAGTTAAGATAGCCAGTTATGAATGCTGACCCAGCAGCTTCGAAAAAACAAAAGATGGGACTCATTGCAAGCTTGCTTCCTTACCTTTTTCCCCATGTCACCATGTTATTCTGGGTTTGATCAATACTGTTTCTGTAAAAACAGAAAGCTAACAGGGTTTTTTATAAAATAAGAGTGTTTTGCAACTAAAACAGGTTTTGTATTTGTAATGATTACATTTTCTGTACGCAAACTTCAGAAGATTCAAAAGGATAGAGATTATACATCTCAAAGCAACAATGAACAGAGATGCTTGCCTCTTCGTACTCGTTAATCTGGTGTAAACATGAGGATTGGGATTTTATTTTTTAGATTTCCTCATTGCTGCAAGATTAACACTTCATGAGTAACCTAATCATGTCATGCTTCTCTCCTATGTGTTGGAGAGATACCAACAACTCTAAATCTATGCCTCTGTCCTGTTTTATAACAGATTACAATGCCTCCTCTAAAGCTTTTCAGCCTCTTAACTTTCAAATAAGTCACAATGTCCCTGCTGATTCCTCCTAGGGAGAAAGGATTTGGAGAAGAGAGAACTTCTCTTATAGGTACTAAAATAAAGGACCCACTCAAAAGAGGAATAAGAGCATTTTCGCCTTATTTCAAAATCCTTTAATGTTGACCTATATTTTAAAGCTGTTTTCTGCAAAAGCGGTCCACGAGTCCAGAATAATGAAAGACTAGGACAGCGCTAGCATTAAATTGTTGGAATGAAACCCTTCCCTTATTCATTCTAATAGAAAATGTGCAAGTTCTCTCTGTGAAATAAAAGTTCACACTATAGGGATATTAGTAGTCTGCATTTTAAAGAAGCAGGACTGGTTGAAGCCATTTCTTGCTTTTTCTGTACCACAAAGACTGTTATGTCTTTATTGCTAAATAATAGCTTTAAACACTAAGGACAATATTTATGTTACATAATATTGCCATGGAGTTGAGTTGCATTTTGATGTGCCTTTGGCAGAGGAGAATACTGTGATTTTAAAATTCTGTCGTCCTAGCAAGTGTGAAAGCTAGGCAGACAATTTTGATTTAATAACATTAAAATTTGAATGAGTATTAAAAAGGTTCCATCCTTTTTATAATGCAGCAATGTGTTTGTCTTAATCAAGCAGCACCATAAAAGGGGATAAGTCCATTAAAATCTTTACAAGTGGTTTTCACTACACTTTTCACCTGCAGCACCCAAATAGTAAAGTTTTAATATTTTCCTGAGGAAAAAAAGTACACCAGCTGTGCCAGAGAGTGGCAACATGAACCATCTCTCTCATTATTAGTGATTGCCACAAGAAGTTCACATGAAAAACATCACTCACACAAGTACTCACAACTCAAAACACAGGAGGTTCTTTAGTGACTGATTTACCACTTTCTTTTTTGTTCTAAAAAGTTGTGGGGTTTTGCTTGCTCTAATGTCAATATGAAGTTTCTTTAAGAAATTTTCTCACAAAGGTATCACAAACTTTATATTCATGATCTTAATCTTAATTTGTAATGCAAGCTGGACTATGAGGAAGCATTTTATAATAAAAACATTTTTCCATTTTCCATTTTTTCATGAATTTTGTGAGAAGTTTTCGCCCACAAGATGAACTTGTCACTTACTGAGCCGCAGTCTTTCTGTTAAGTCCGGAGGTGCTTCCTTAAATCCGAACTTACATTATTTGTCAGAGTGAATATATAATCACTAGGAGTTTCCTCGCTGCTGACTTGCACTGGAAAATGAAGCTTCCTTTTTCAGCTTTTCACATCTATGTTAATGCATCTTCAATAGCTTTGTGCCGACAGTTAGGCCAGTAAACTCTTCTAGCCCCTCAATGGCCATCCTGTGCTTCTCCTGCTGTGCCAAGGACCTAGTGTAACATCCAACCTCAGGTCACTCGAGATCTGCATTCAGCAATTGGCTCATTTCACTCAGGAAGGGAGCTGCTTTACAATTGTTGGACCTTTTTACTTTTGTGGATGTGACAATTTTAAAAAATTAAGTAAAGAAAATTTAGAAAACCAAACAAACCCACCTCTGAAATACAGGACTATCCACAGATCAGAACTGCTGCTCTGTAGGAGACTACAAAACACAACACAACCTCATCAAACTGAAGAAATATTAGAAATGCAAATTGTTAGTGGAAAAGCAACATCAGTGTTTAGTTTTCACTCTTTGAAAGCACTCCCAAGGCTTCTTGAACTGCCTTGAGGCTCAGCCATGAGTGAAGTGATGGAAGGAGTGGAAGCTAGGAGAAGACTGCCTACTGAACCATGTCAGAGTTGGGAAAGTGGGCACCTCCAAAGCAGACCTGCTTAGTCACACTGCTGGTCTGGAGGCAGAGCCATGCTGCAGTTAAATATTATATATTCTTGTCTTTAACCCTGATGTTCCCTCACATACAGGTGACTGGTGCTGTGGGACTGACATCCTTGAAGCCTTGGCCCCTCCTGGGGAGCTGCACATCCATCACCCTCTGGCTTGCATTCATGCCATGTTATGCATCAGTGGTTGGGAAACTCCAGCTAATACAGATTAAGCTGTCTCAGGCACGCAGGCTATCACAGGCCCCCCCGACATGGGCTCTCTCCCCGTACTGGCTCACAATATGAAGCTCAAGGCCATTGTTTTCATTTCCCACTAAGTGGCCTCAACCTGATGCCCTAGGAAACAATTAGGATTTAACCTGTCACTTTTTATTTATTAGTTTTGCAGTAAAATTGCTTCAAACTCAACATCCTAAAATATTCTTTCTCTGCCAATAGCAATATTTGCTTTTCTCCTTGGGCTGAAGTTTTAGAGCTTGTAATGTACTGCTCATTGTAAATTGTTGAATTAAAGGGTTTCTGTTCCTTTCAGTTTCAGTGAAATCAAACATACTTCCAGGTTCAAGAATGCAACTTCGCCTTCATTCCCTTCAGGATGAATCATTATTATAGCACACAAACAACACACACATGAATATCTTGCCAATGCTCAGTTCTCTAAAAATCAGACTCTAAAAACCTATGTTGAAAAAGTTCAGCACCCTGAAGCCCTGAACTTTGGCTAAGCTCATATCATTCCAAGACGGGACTTATATTTCCCTGATTGTTTTGCATCTATCCCCTCCCTATGAAAGGCAGTTGTTCACACCTCAAGAGTAACAGCTCTTAATCATTCAGTCCAGCATGTCACTGTTAACACTTTGAAACACTTCCTTCCCAAGCTTTAAGTTGAAATTCTATTTATTTTTTTTTTTTCATGGCATTCTGCAGATCACCTATCACTCAAGAAGCGCTGTTCCAGAAAATTTCTTCCTCCAATTATCCACAGGGGACTGCACACGGATTACACTGTGACACGTCAAAGTGCCATGGAACACTGACTCTGCAGGTGCTTTGCAGGAAAGGCTACAGCAGTGCATGAGGAACGCAGTGCTCTGTGGTCAGCAAAATCCGAGTAACAGCAGAGGAGAGACCGTCTCAGGTCAAAGCATCTAGCCCAGAATCAAAACTGTGCAGCCCAGTGAAAATATCATCTGTCTTTCTCACAAGTGGAACAAAGCAACTGGCTGTGTCGCTCACAGTGAAATCATGACTTTCCTGTGCCAGCCCAGTAATTTCACTGCAATCTACAGTATGTTAATTATTCAGAGAGCTCAACCAACAGTACAGTACTACATAAGGAATTTCCTAAAAAACCCACATCCTTCCAACCATTCACTGAGAAATTCACTGCTCCGTTTTGGGTTTTTAAATTCCAACATGGAGCAACATACATGAAATAATAAATTAAGGTTAGTAGAGAGAAAACAAAGCTGTGTTTGTTTGTTTACAAAAGACAGCTGTACATGTAACCCTCAAACTTGCGTACTCTGTCTCCTTTACCTCTGAAACCAGCAGTCAAGAAGTTGGGTGAGGGAAACAGAGTAGGTTTTATACCGAAAACCTACATGTACTTTACGAATGGAAGAAAGACCAAAACTCATAACAAGCTTACCTAATCCTGGTTATTGAAGGAAGTGCTAAAACCTCTACTACCCTAGCCCCTTCAAATCAAGCTTCAGTGCCTTTCTGAAGGGAGATGACAAGGACTATTCACAGCAGTGTGTGCCAAAATGTAGGAATCACTTGCTGTGTTACGAAGCAGGCTGCAGTAAGTGATGGTTAGTTTGTAAAAATAAGATCATGAGCCATACTAGCTCAAATAAAGGCTTCACCTGTCCTCTTACTGTCTCTGGCTGTTGGCAGATGCTAGGGAAGAGATGATAGAAAAGCTGCAATTGCAGAGCAACCCTGCTTTCAGCACATTCTGCACTTCTCAGCTCAGGACTCTGTGCTTGACATTACACCAAGCCACCCTCAGAAGACACTTATTGATGGACATACATTCCATAAATTTGGCTATACCTTACCTAAATCTAGGCATACTTCTGACCTGCTCAAAGCTCTCTGATACTAAGAGTCTGCAGGTACATGCCATATAGAGATGCTTTGCCTTTCTTCACTTAAACATCTACCTCCTAATTCTCTGGATGGGCCATATATGCCCTGACATGGGATGCTGCAGTAAAGCTGTGTAACACTGGCATGCAAAACTGGGAACAAGCTTAAGTGAAAATACAGGCACTGTAGAACACCTGAGGAAAACCAGCAGGTAATGAGCTGCTTTCAAAATAATGCAAGTTAATGTAGAACCACATTTTCCTTTACTGGGAAACACTTCAAAGCCCACTAACAAATGAGAAATATCTTAAATATGTGGAATGCAGAATCCACTAAAAACCCTGTCTCCATTCACAGACATTTCTCTGTGCCATAGGTTTGTGACCCATATGCTCATTGGTAGTCTGTTCTAATCTAATCTATGTTAAAATAAACCATGAGATTGCTGATCCTTAAACATATAATTCAATTATTGGACAGTAATCAGTATGTAAAAATCAGGAGTCAAACATATGTCTCTAACAGTCTTTTTGAAAACAAGAATGGAGAAGATACAGGTGACCCTCTTTTAAAAAAATCAGACTTAACCCGTATTTTATTAAATAAAAGAAAAAAAGAGAAAGATTAACGACAATTTATAATCCCTATGCTAATCTTTCTTTCCTCCAGTAGGAAAACAGACATAACAGTAGACTGTGTCAGCATTTAACTGAGCTATTTTGCCTTGTATTTTCCCTGTGAGGCTGTACGTCAGGAACCCCTGGCTCACAAAATTAATGGTCCCAGAAAGCATGTTTTGTTTTAGGGTAATCCAAGTGCAGTTATAAAAGTCAATTTTTAAAAAGAAAAGGGTTTTCAAACCCAGTGCTCCACTGTAATTTAGCTGACTATAAACTCCAGGGGTGAAAACATGTTCACGGAGAGTTAACAGCAGTTAAAGCAACAACCTAAGAAGGGGCAGGACCTCTCTTCAGGCATCTACCAGCAGTAAAAGATGTAAGAATCCACATCCAATACAGCTCCTGACATTATCTCAGCAAGAGCTAATAAGATTTTGCCATAACAACATGCTTATAAAGACGTTTGCCATGTCTTACAGTCACTAGTGAATATTCTTTCTCCATTTTTGCTTTGTAAAGTGAGCATCAGTTGACTGGTATTTATTTATTCAGAGTTGACTTCTGAACCTGTAAGTTCAAAAGGCTGCATTGCAGGGGAGCTTGCAGTACAAGTTACTGCTGCTTTCAAGCCACTTTGGCAGAACCTTAGGCTATGAAAGAAATGCCCCCACACCTGATGAGCTATACTTAGATCACTCCCAGAAGATATACAGATAGCCTGTTCTTAATGACTGCTGATGCTGCAGAGCTCCTCAGCTATCCGCTCTGGTGTTTTCCTATCCTAATGCTGAAAGGTTTGCTTAGTATTTAAGCTGAACCTTCCTTGTTTCTATTTAAACAAGACAGTTTAAGATGTTTGCTCTTTTCCTTTTTCATTTTTTAAAGGCTAACGAATCCTGTTTCATCCCAGATTGTGTTTTAGTAATCATTCTCACTGGTTTTTTTCCTGGGATGAGGAAGAAAATATCCAAGTGGTCTATAGTGTTGTTTAAATACAGACCCAGAACTGATAATCTGTGGCCATATCAGTACTCTTTCAAGAAAACCAAATGTAACTGTGGAGATATGACAACACAGCACAGTCCCTATGGATGACATCCCACCAGATATGCCATACTGATACTGAATCTGGGCTATGCAATGCTGTGAGTCACACATCTGTCAAAATCTTGCTGAAACTTCCACCATGGAAACTGCCAACTCTTTAAAAAAAAAAAGAAATCTGGTCGAACTATGTCAAGGCTATTTTCACTCCACCTTTTCTTTAAACTGACAATTACATGGATGCCACTTTCATAAATGAGGTTTAAAGATCTGTCACTGGCACTCAGCTGCTACACCTTGTTATCAACCAGCAAATAACTCTCCCGCATAAGAGAACCATGAAGCCTGTCCTTCACAAGAAGCCTTATGGTCATATCCATAACACTACCAACTCCACATGCAAAAAGCCCAGTTCTCATCATTTTACTCTTGCTTTCACTTCTAGGTTGGTGTGTAACAAGCCCCAGATGTTACTGCAGCCACTGTGGATCACTCAGTGGTCAAAGCTGGTCTATAGACCTCATCACTAATTGTGTAAATGAAAACTGAGAACTTGTCCCCTTCTCTTCTCAGCCCTTCTAGGTGTTTCATTCAACGCCTGGAAACTTCTTTCCAACCACATTGCCAAGTATTTTTGTTAAAGCCTTTCATTAAAATGACTTTCATTAAAATATGTATCTTTACACAGCTCATTAATACTATCTGTCAACCCAGACGAAAATTAAACAATTAGCCACTGGATATTTGAAACTAATGGAAACAAGTCCAAATGCCTGCGTAAAAGCTGGAAAACTCGGATACTGCAAAAATGAAACTTTCTACATGTTCACTCAAAGTGCTTTCGGTAAGGTTATTTTACATTGCAGAATACTGTCCTGACATTTGTATATGATCCACAGGATTTATTTCATGACACAAAATCATAAACACACAAATAAAATATTACCATTGACATAAATCTTTCCCCCTTTAGCAATTTTCCCCCAAAATTAAATTCCATGTAAAATTTTGGTTTTTTGGTTTTTGTAGTTGTTTTTTTTTAAATCTTAATTTGCAGTAAAATACATTTTCAATATCCCACATTTTTCAAAGGAAAGAAATTCTATATCCTGGCCATCTGAGACTTGATAATTTTCTGGGCAAATCGTATGAATTAATCAATATTGCATCACTAGTAAATTTATGACACTCCCATGCACACAACATGCCGAAGCAAAATGCAAATAAACATGAATCAAAGCAAGTTATTACAGCTACACTGAACACACATATATGGGCTTTCTCTGTCATATTTCTTTTTTCTTGCTACAATGCATCAGTGTAATTTTTATTTCAGATTTCTGAAAGACAACCGGCAAAAAGAACAAAAATCCACACTGACAATACCTCAAAATGAATATATCCTGCTGCTTTTCTTAAGAAACAACAACAGTAATAGACATTAATAAATTCTCAATTGGAGAGACATTAATTTCCTGCTGTGCTATTACTATGAATTTATACTTTGCACCTACCCACTGAAGTGAAGGAAAATTCATACAGAAACCTCATGTAAATAAACTTCAGAATGCAGAGAGCAACATCGAAACACCCTCAGGAATATCTGGTCATTGAACTTCGCAGTCATGTTACCGAAACAAAAGTATTTACAGTCAAAATACAACTGAACATAAATGGCTATGAATAAATGCACCATTCACCCACATAAGAAATGTCTTGCATAACCACAGAAGATATCAAATGAAACAACAGAACATAAAGGCACTTTGATACGTTACTCATATTACCTAAGTGAAGGCTTTCCTTTCTGTAAACTTCATTTTTAATCCACAGATTCTCAAAAAACAGCTGAACAGCAAAAAAAAGTAAGGTCGATGAAGAATAAAAATTTTCACAAAAGAGATGCAAACTCTGCTCCATCAGAAAAAAATTCCAGAGGATAAAGCATGCAAATTAATTCTGTAATCCTGATTAGAAAAATACACATGGCTTTTAATATAGAGCTCAAGAACACCAAAAAGACAACAATCCTCTGCTTGAAGGTCTGTTTCTGTTCTTATATTGGGAGAAAGCTGTGAACAAACAGCTGTGAAATGCCAGGAAAGATGAGAAGATTCATCAGCACTTAAAATCAAAGAGAAAGTTGGGCTCATTTCAAGATTATTTAAAAAAGAAAGAGGGGGGGGAAGAGAAAAATACTTTAAAAAAGGCACCAAAAATCTTAACACTTTGCTGGGAAGCAAAGAGCTGCTTTCAGTTCCTGTCTTTTGTACTGGTTATCTCACCCTGCAAGCCCAACTTCTGCTGAAATAGGCTGCACTGTTTTTTTCCAGGAGCTGTGCACACAGTGATTCCACCACCCCTTTCTGAGATGACATACTTGCAGCTTTGTGACTCCATAAGCCATAGAATAGCTTAAGAAACACACTGTTCAGCTGGAGGCAGTGCCATGTTATCCAGCAGGAGCATGACACCTGCAAATCCAAGTCCCATGCAGGTCCCTAACTGGGAGGTGTAAGAAATGTACTTCCTTGCTTCCCACCCACCACTGTGGAAGGACGAAGAATTCAACAGTGATGGTGCACTCCCCAAAGAGCAAACTACCCAGACATGGTTCAGATGTTTATCCAGAAGTTCAAGCAATAAGATTTCCTTGAACTGAAATGGAAAATGGACTACTTGTTGAATAGCTGGTCAGCCCTGGGAGGTGGGCTCAGTCAACCACTGCACCTCAGCAGCTCTTCCCAGAATGGACCAAGGGTAAGGATTGAGCGAGGGTATCTGATGCTGTGTAACATTACTCTCTACTGCTCTGTGCAAGTGAGCATCCCAAACATCCCATGTGTGCCTCTTAATTTGCTTACCATTCTCTTTCTGCTTTTCTGTATGTTTTGCTACTTGTGAGTGGAGCTCTCTTTGATTAAGCCTTTAAAACATCCTTTATATATTTTTTTTAAATAATTTGTCCTTTTTCATAATGACTCCATAGTCACTGTATTTAAAATGTGGAGGTTTTCCGGGTTGCAGAGAAAATATTTTTAGTTAGAAGCTTTATTGTGCAAGCTGTCTAGCGGTCTGACAAAAGCTAAATTCCAGCTTACGGCTGAAAACCGTAGGAAAAATTCCAAAGCCTTTACAAATTATACAAATGAGACTTTAATCCCAGCTGGCCTCGCTAACAGGGACTCTACATCTGGGCACACATACAAATGTACTTTTCATATGGATTTTCAGTTATTTGAATAATGAAAAATAAAAAAAAAAAACCCAAACCCAAACCAGTATTTTTGCAAATACTTGTATCACAGTAATAAAAAACCAAACAGTCCTGCAAGCACAGTTTAGCCAGACTGTCAGAGAAATACAGCTGTTTCTCAAAACTGGTTCTGCTCTGAGCTCTTGGGTAAAACTGATCTACTGTCCAGAGGATTCACTTCTCTAACAAATAGAAAGCTTCAAAGCCATTCAATCCTCCTGTCTTCTCCAAGGCAAGCTTATTCTCATCTGCACAAGGCATAGGGTATCCTCATAGGGCCACCCAGTTGTGCTAAGATGCGTGTGTGTGATATCAGCAAGTGTGAACAACAGCAATCAAGAAAAATGGGAGGAACTAAAATAATCAGTGTATGAACAAGAGGGAAGAAAACAGGAAGAGCTGCAAAGCTACCTTGGTCATGCACGTGGAGATGACAGCATGCAGTGGGTCTTTGAGTCCCTTAGTGCTGGCCTTCAACTGCTGGCAGTGAGTGGAGCGCAAACATCACAGCCCTTCTCCGCGACATCCGCAATGCTTGTTTGAGAAGAGCCCCCACTTCACTCACACACCGAGGACTTTTGAGTTCCCATTAAACTGGGATGAATATGTGGCAGCCAAAGGATTTATGTAACTTGACCTAGATGTCTCTTCCTGCTTTAACTGCACGAGGCATCACTACACTACCACAACTTTTCACAGTTAAGGCAAACCCAAAGAGGTAATTTTTTAAAAATAAGAAATTAAGTTCTATCTAACATTTTTCCAACCATGCTGCTTAAGGCCCTAAGTGATTTAATGCAGACTTGCTGCATACAGACACGCTTGTAGTTTCATCTGACAGTGGCAGAAAATGTCCCATTGCAATAACAGGAGGTATCTTTACTTGGACATCCCTCCTGTGTGTGATAACCACAGGGAGATATGCCGCCAACAGAAGCTATTTGTAATTTCTGAGACATCATTTACTCTCACCTCTCTCCAAAGGGGAGGGAATTTAGGTCCCTTCTAAAGCAGAACCCCTCTCATAAAAACAGAGAAACTCGACAGCAGTTTCTGGGGAAGCAATCCTAGCTATAGGATTTCCTGCTGAACAGGATGGTTGTTGAATTACCAGCCGCTAATTTGGCTTATGATGCTGCCAAATGGCAGCTGGGCCTGAGTGGGTTGGAGACAGAGGGGGTGTGTGTATCCTGTGCATCTAAGGTAGGTGCCTTAAAAAACACTGAAATGTTCTTTCTCTATGCACATACACAGTACTTTTGCAGGTAGCTCTCATGCTGCTCCTGTCCCTTTTTCTTGCCATTCCTTTTTCTCCATTCTTCTTCCTTTTCGTAGGAAAACATACAGGTGGGATAAATGATTCACTTTCATTACTGAAGACCAATTTGGAGAGTATTGAGGCAGGCAGGCAGAAGGCAATACACTACGAATGTTCCCAGTGTATCTGTTGCTTCATTAATGTAATGAGAAATCACCAGTCCTTGTCCAGAGGATCCAGGGATGTGAAATGTCTAGTATATATAATGCTTAAATTTTATCAAACAGCAGGTGCAATTCTGTATTTCCCCTGTTGAAAAGACAGTGTAGGTGCTTAAGTAATTTCTGTTACATAAGTACCCATGGGAAAATAATTAAATGACCATTTTTAAAGGACATATTTATGGATTGAGCACATATATTTTCAACCAAAACAAGTTAAAATTATTTTGGACCCAGAAAAGCATTAAAAGAATTATATCAATGAGACACAGAACAGATCAGTGTTTAAGAAGACAGATTAATCTATATGGAGTCAGATGGATACATTAAATCTGGTAATTGTATAAAGGAAAATGAAAAGATAGAGCAAATTATCTCTTCTAGATATGAAACAAACAAACCTTGACTACTCAAGGGTGTTAACCCTCAACTTTTCCTTTAGTTATGATGAAGTTTTGTTAAACAAAACCTCTTTCTAATTTTTCATTCATTTTTGAAACTGAGTACAGACCCCAGGAGTAGAAACATGACGAAAGGAGGGAAAACACACAAAAATCAGAAAAAAACCCCACCTGACTTGAGTTTCAAGATGGAAAAAAAAAGGTCATTCTTCTCTCCCACTCTCCAAAAGTAAGAGGCTGTACTAATATAAAGTATCAAGACTATCTACTTACTTTCAGCATATTATGGGAAATAATAAAAATATCTACATTCATGGACCTTTGACTCCTAGAATGAGTCATACTCTCGATAATGACGGGTTAGTAGTGCTGCTTTAATATATTTAGGTTTTATATAACTGATCCATCTCAATATTATTAAATAACACAGTCTCAGATGATAATAACAAATACGTTTCAAGCTGCAACAATGGGACTACTTATCAAGTATACCTAAAATAAAACCACAGGTAATGAAAAGAGATTTTCCAGTAAATGTCTAGAAACAGAGTTAAAAACAAGAACTTCTTTAATAAATAGTAACCAAAGTATTTTTCAGAACCAACTACTAAGCCTGTGATACAATCTATGATCCAATTCCTAATTTTTTGAGAGATTAACTCTGTAAGGGACAAAGTGCCACAATTCTATAGTGGGTGAAGCAGCTAATAAAACTATTTTACATAAATCCTATTTCATGCTACATTTTTATATGTTTTTTTACTACTTTTTACAATCAGTAAGTATATACCATATATCACAGTTATTTAAAACTTACTACCTCGTTGTCAATGCCATTATTTTAAAGCAATAAAGATCTTTTAAAGGAATCTGACTAAAATCTCAACCAGTAAATAAAAGGAATGGCCAAATATCCTTCCACTGAGGCACCAAAAGACTTGCTTCCATTAGTTTTGGAAATCCAGCATGCTGAGAAAGGAATTCAGATATCTTGACTCCAAAATTTACATTTTCCACTCAAGTTGACCCCTTTCTAATTCTGAGCCAGTAAACATTTGTCTTAAAGCTGTTTTTCTATCTGCAATTTGTTCAAATTAGATATTTTAGACTAGATACTTGTGTTGAAGAGAAAAGGAAACCAACACTCTCGAAGTCTTTATGCATGAAGAACTGTGAGCGAGATCAAAGGGTCGAATAAGGCAGTGTGACAATGCATGCAATCTCCTTCCAAATCCACTAGACAAGCAGAATATCTGAACTTGGAAACAGCCGGAAGCCGAGGATTTTGCAGATTGTTTTGTTAAGATATACGGCAAGAATTATTAATGGCTGAATACATGAGGACAGATGCAAATCTTGAAAAGTGATCATCTGCAGTAAGCCTGTTTAGCACTTCTTCTACTGCAACAGCTACACTGCTGTCCTCAAAAATGTATCAGAGAAATAAGACACTCAAATTTTACAGCCAACAAGCCTCAAACACATATCATATATCTCAGCCGCCTCCTGTCCTACAAATCCCCTTGTGCAAGCCTGCATGCCCTGTAGCCCAAACACTGGCTTTATTCTCAGAGGATTTGGGATGACACATGAACCTGTGTGCCCACACCTATGGGCTTCTTTCAGATTTTTCATGCTGCGTCATTCAAAAAAGACCATCACTGCTCAAGACAATAATTATTGATGAGGAAACATATTTCAGAAGCATTTTTTTGCCAGTGTGATCAAAAACAATCTCATTTCCCAAGTTATCACAGTAGCAGAAGTCAGATCAGCCTAGCTGAATGCTTTTAATTATATTCCCTGTGTTTTATACACAAGATCATCGCTCCAAGTTTGGGCTTATTGAAAATTATTGAGTCCTAGGCTAATTGAAAGCTCCATAAAGTAGGAGATTGCAGAAGAAAAGGGAATTGTTTACTCCCCAATATCACCCTAAGATCCAATGTCACCTCTGAATCCACCTGTAGCACGTTATTTTGGGCAAAAGCTTTCATAACAGTCATTGATCCTAATAAAAAACAATTCATGCAGAAATTGCTGTATAACATTCATAGCTAAATGTGTTCGCCACTGTACAAGTAAAAACATATTTGGAAAATTAACATCAGCACTCTGATTTAACTTTTGTATTAACATGCAAATTCAGAACAAATCAGCCACTGTAAGTCATCGGTCAATACATGGGGATATGAGGATAGCAAAGTCGTCAATAAAAAGCAAGGGATGGTACCAGCACTGTCATATTGGACCATACAGTACAGAAACAAACTGGAATATCCACCTCCACTCTAAACAGTTGCCATTTTTCAAACATCCATATGTATGGTACAAGACATAGGGAGGGAGCATACAGACACACAGCACTACACGTGTGCATATCTTGTGCAGCACCACAGGACCACAGTAGGTCTACATACGCTGCTTTGCAGCTACAGAAGACACACACGCGAGACTTCTCCACTTGTCAAGCCAAACTACCTCAACCATTATCACAGCACTTCAGCTGAGTTATGTTCAAACTATCCATCACTCAGGGCCTGCACTTACCGGGTATTCAGTGCAACAATGAAACTGATGATTGGAAGTTGGCGAATGTCACGCTGATCCACAAAAAGGGCTGCAAGGAGGACCCAGGAAACTATAGGCTTGTCAGCCTGACCCTCAGTGCCTGGCAAGGTTATAGAGCAGATCATATTAAGTGCAATCACACAACACCTACAGGATGGACAAGGGATCAGACCCAGCTAGCACAGGTTTAGGAAGGGCAGGTCCTGTCTAACCTGCTCCTTTTATGACCAGCTGACCTGCCTGGTGGATGAGGGGAAGGCTGTGGATGTGGTCTATCTGGACTTCAGCAAAGCCTTTGACACCGTCTCCCACAGCATTCTCCTGGAAAAGCTGGCAGACCATGGCTTGGACAGGAGCATTCTGTGCTGGGTTAGGAATTGGCTGGCTGGCTGGGCCAGAGAGTGCTGGTGAACGGTGCTGCATCCAGTTGGCAGCAGGTCACTAGTGGTGTTCCTCAGGGATCAGTGTTGGGCCCAGTTCTATTTAATATCTTTACTGATGATTTAGATGAGGGCATTGAGTGTACCATTAGCAAATTTGCAGATGACACCAAGCTGGGGAGGAGTGTTGATCTGCTGGAAGGCAGCAGGGCTCTGCAGAGGGTCCTGGACAAGCTGGAGAGATTCCAATGGGCTGAGGTTCAACAAGGCCAAGTGCCGGGTCCTGCACTTTGGCCACAACAACCCCCTGCAGCTGGAGACAGAGTGGCTGGAGAGCAGCCAGGCAGAAAGGGACCTGGGAGTTTTCCTGACAGGAAGCTGAACATGAGCCAGCAGTGTGCCCAGGTGTCCAAGAAGGCCAATGGCATCCTGGCCTATATCAGGAACAGTGTGGCCAGCAGGAGCAGGGAAGTGATTCTCTCCCTGTACTCAGCACTGGTGAGGCCACACCTGGAGTGCTGTGTCCAGTTCTGGGCCCCTC
>JAWWLV010000088.1:44364257-44399714 GCA_035041135.1 Platyrinchus mystaceus | reverse complement strand
TAACCACAGCAGTGTTGGATCAAGGGTTGGACTTGATGATCTCAGAGGTCTTTTCCAACCTGGTTGATTCTATGATTAATTGGAGGAGGACCAAATTTCTTCATGGGGAAATTAATTTCTGTTAAGCAAACCTCTGAAAACAAAGCAACAATATGTTGCTGCCTTTGGAATTGAGTCACTTCAGTAGGAGGACAGTGAGGATTAAGAGAATATTGAAAGCTTTTTCCAACATTAAGTCTTCAAACACATCGTCATCCAATTTGTACGGATGCCAGCCATTCCTTTTGGCAGACTGCATGATGTCTTCTTGTATTCTACAGCCAATTTGTTGACTCTAATTAGCAATTTGGGAATAGAGTAACAAGAAAAGAGAAATAAAAAGTTTAGAGTGCATAGTGCCAGTTACTATAGCGAGACACACACTCTTTCATTATTATTTTTTTAATGTAGCTGAACACAGGTTGCATCTAGCTGTTTCTTCAAAACCAGACATGGATGTGAGTAGTTCCACACAACAGAATAGAACTGTTTACACTGGAAAAGGCCTTTAAGACCACTGAGTCCAACCCTTAACCTAACACTGCCAAGTCCACCACTAAACTATGTCCTTAAATGCCCCATCTACACATCTTTTACATACCTCCAGGGTTGGTGACTCACCCACTTCCCTGGGCAACCTCCTTTCAGGTAGTTGTAGAGAGTGATAAAGTCTCCCCTGAGTCTCCTTTTCTCCAGGCTAACCAATCCCAGGTCCCTCAGTCGCTCCTGGTAAGACTTGTGCTCCAGATCCTTCACCAGCTTTGCTTCCCTTCTCTGGACTCACTCCAGCACCTCAATATCTTTTTGCAGTGAAAGGCCCAAAACTGAACACAGGATTCAAGGTGCAGCCTCACCAGTGCTGAGTACAGGGGGATGATCACTGCCCTGGTCCTTCTTGGCCACCTGGACACACTGCTGGCTCATGTTCAGCTGGCTGTCGAACAGCATCTCTACATTCTTTCTGCTGGGCCACTTTCAGCCACTCTTCCCCCAGCCTGTAGTGCTGGTGTGGGGTTGTTGTGGCCTGGCACTTCACTCTGTTGAACCTCACACAACTGTCCTTAGCCCATTGATTCAGCCTGCCCAAATCCCTCTGTAGAGCCTTCCTACCCTCCAGCAGATCAGCACTCCTGTTCCTCCAAAAATCCTTATATTCTAGGATTTTTACCTGTTTTTTTCTAGTGATAAATGAAACAAACCGGTGGAGTCAACACACTAGACCCTACAAGATACTTACATCACCACTATATTCTCTCACATGAACTACCACATTTATGTTACTATGTTCTTTGATGTGAACCATCAGAACATTTACAATGAAATATCTTTAATATCCTACTGAATTTGAGAGATTAATGTTTTAAGGTAAGAAAATAAAAGGCAAAAGAGTAAAGACTGTGATGATCAAGTAAAAGAGGCACATCTGTAGGTTTTTTTTTTTTTCACTGTATTCACGCTTCTTTCAGGGATATTTGGACACAAAGTTCCAGTAGATGGAACCTTTTCTAGGGTTTGCTATACAGAATTCATAATCCTTTCCTCCAGAACCAGGTCTTTTGGGCCCTTGTGCCCAATATCTCCTATTTGAGAGAAATTAGTTTTTCTCACAACCAGAAAACTAATAGTTCATCACCTCTCTTCAGCTGGATGCAGGGCCTCACGCTGCCTGCAAATGGCCTGTTTTGGCTGAAGGGGAAGAAGCAGTCGATGTCACATAAGGTCCTCAGATGGTCATTGCTTCAATGAAATGAACTCTCAGCTGGTGACTCGGACTCTCCCCTGAGGCTTTCCCAAGGCCCTGCCTGCCTGAGCTCAGGCAGCATTTGACTAAGCAGCAGCAGCAGCAGCCACATCCATGATCTCTCAGAGCTCCACGGATGCTCCTGTTTCTCTCCAAGTACAAGACCGAGGTACCACTGCCCTTTGAAAGATGTGGCTAGAGAGCTGTCAAAGAAAAGCAACGTCCCCTCTCTTGTATGTATCACAGGTAGAATGCACTTCATATGAGAGAATGAAAAAGGAAGTTTTAGTCTTCTTTCAGGTGTTTTTTGAAGGGCATTTTGCAACCTCTGTTACCTTTACAGATGATGGGGGTGTGGGATGGCAATCACAGAAGTATGAATCAATGCACCTAAAAGAATGGATGAAGCACTTTGGTATGAATATCCACTCTAAAACAGTTTCCTTTCCTCTTCAGTGTCTTCGCTGTCTAATGCCAGACTACTTTGACACATGCAAAAATATAAAAGGAACAACTCTTGCTGCTCCCACCAGCACCTTTCCTCTATTCTCAAAACTCATGTTTTTCGGTTTTGCTAAAGACAGCTGCTATCACAGTGTTTGTTGCTGGCTGAGTACAGAACACTTCAAGCAGCACAGGTGGTTATAAGACACTGATTGGTGCTGAAGCAATTTTTCATCATTTCTTTCTCAACAAAAGCAAGTATATCTTAAACAGCTGCCTTTTACAGAGAAGGAGAGTGAGCCAAAAAACTTGCAATGGCTTTGGTGAGAATTGCCATTAAAATGTAACTGACACAAGAGTGCTTACATGGAATGGATGAGTACATTAAAAACCACAAAGAATACACAAGTAATAAGAAGCTTAACTATATGCTTTACAGGACCATTTCAAATTTGCATTTTGAAAATACTGTACATTCCTAGTGAAAGATGATATTTGATTTTGAAACACTAACTCCAGACAGTTAGCCCTGAATATTAGGCTGCTAAGATATTTGTATCTCTTTCAGGAAGAAAGAGTTTCCAAGGGGCATATTTCACAGAATCACAGAATTGTTGAGATTGGAAAAGACCAATAAGATCATCAAGTCCAACCATTGTATCAAAACATTAAAATGTACATGATCACAGTAGGATTAGATACAGAACACTCACAAATCTTGAGCAATTAAAGAGGCTATACAATTACTGTGTGCAGAGTTTCTTTTGTGTCTCCTAAATTTTCCCTTCACCCTCTCCTTCTTAATTCTCTTAGAACAATAGCCTTGCTGGCATGCAGTAGCACTTCAGCCAGGCACAGGCTAGCACATCTACTGGCAGCTGCACCCCCTGGGCCAGCTCACATATTTTTGGCATGTGCAACAGCTCTTGCTGAGCCTGCCAGCCAAAGAGGTGATGAACACAGCAAGACCTGTGGTCTTGAGGTGGGTAGAAAACAGGAGGCACGAAGCAGTACTGGATGTATCAACGTAGGTGAGAGTAACAGATGCAGTTCAAACAGGCATTTACTTGTTGTGCATCCCTACCCTAGAAGATTTAGGGCAAACCAAGCTATAAATTTTCACTATTTGTCGGTGTCACCACAAGCTACTGTAATGTATTAGAGCTATTGCAAAAGATAGGAATATAACAACCATCTTTTCCCCTAGGGAGTAAACACAGTGAGTGTCATAAACAATCACCTAAGTCTCGGGAAATTTTGCATGCCTCTCTGTGCCTGTCCTAAAAGCTCTGGTTCTATGTAAAAACCTTTGCTTGGTACAGGAGATAACAAATAAAATGGGTTCACTGTGCAAACAAGATCTAAAAGTTTGACTTCAGGAATGAAGAAACCTGTTTTGAAAGATCTGTATTTTTTTCTGCACCTCTTGGGATTCTGTTAAAGGCCTGACTCATGTTGATGCTTCCACCTGGACCTATTTTCAGTCCTCAAAGCAGGACTAATATGGTCTAACTGATGGGCAGGTGTTGTAGTAAAAGTCTAATACAGCTTCTGGAGGTGAAGTGCCAGAATGGTGAGAAAAGGGGGTTGGGTTCACCTGTGCTCCACTTCTTCCTTCATCCCCTCACCATCTTTGTTCTAATTCTTTTGCAGTCCAGCTCAAAAAGGGGTGTCAAAAAATCCCTAACTCTCCCTCAAAACAAAATGCCTTTTTGAAGTCTTACTTCTGTGCATCACACCCACTATGCCAAATTCACATCAACACTTTAGCCCACTAACATCCCAAGCCTGGCAAACCCTACTATAATTAAATGCCGCCTCCCGCCTTGGCTTCAACAGCTGATTCTTCTGTGTCTGCCAATTTTTCTGGCTCTTGCTTTGCATGTACTGATACTCTGCTTAACTATCAAATTTCAAAGAAAATAAAAAAATGGAGATTATCAGATTACAAAACTTTTCTCCACTCTAGGATGACTTAAATTTTTTCACCTAAGACTTAAGGTCTTGGGCAATCATCAGCAGCTTGCTGTTCACACTCGGTATGCTGGCATGAGAGTTAACTAAGGGTGGCCAAGGAAACCAGCCACCCACTGCCCACATCAGACTGCCTCACTCGCTTGCTGGAACAGAATGCCCCCCACTGCCAATATGTTGGTAGTGATCTTGAGAAATGCAGGAAAAAAAAAATCTACTGCAGGTAGAAAAGAACAAAATAGATTTTATGTAAGTGTAGTCCAACAGTGTGCCAAGTTATGATGGGCAGGAAAGCTGAAAGGATAAAATGCCACTAAAATCTTCTTCCTCATTCTTTGAAAGAAAGGTGGATTGATTGCACTTGGTACAGCATTGAATATGCCAACTAGCATGTTCAAAATATTATACAACCTGCAGATTTATGTATTTCAGAAGCTTACACAGAATTAGTGTCTTTGAGAAGCTCTTTCCATATACATACGCTATAATTACTTGCAGGATGAAACAATGTACATATCTATTTGGTTAAATGAGAGGTCAGAGAGGAGTATCACAGAGACAGATAGGTCAATGATTGCCTCAGCTCGTTAAATGTCATTTCCATGTTTTCTGTCAAAGTTCAGCCAGACAGTTCAGAATAGTATTTGGACCACTATTACTTCATGATACTTGATAGGAAGTGATTTGTAGCAGCAGCTTCTGAAATTAATTTCTAAATTGTCAGTTCACTTGTATAATTTGTCAGGCACTTGTGGTTTCAACAGTCATTAATACATAAACCAAAGGTACAGTGGCTGGACTTTTAAGATACAAACTGTGATTCATGTTTATATGCAGACCCAAGGAAGGTTAATGATTCATAAATATACAGTATGTAAAACTAGAAGCATTCTGTGTTACAGACAGCCCTCTGCCCCAGACACCAAATGACTGCAAGTACATGTAACAGGTAATATTAAAGGGGTTTATTCTTAACAGTTACCTTAGGATTAAGAAACATGACAAGATTGCACACACCTGCATCTTGCATATCTGAGTTAGCCCTAGAATGCTTTTTCAGACTAATTTGGTATCTGATAAAGGGAAAGACGAAGGATTAACCAAAATTTTGCAAGAGAAGTATAACACACAACATTAAGTAGTCTTTTTCTATTCCAATCACTACATTTTCATTGCAAGCAGAATTTAAGAGTTTGCTTGTTTACAAAACATATATACAGGCAGAAAGGAAGTACAGAATTTGAAGTAGGATGACTGCCCCACTGAGGAAAAATTTCAAAGCATTTGTTCCGAAGATCCTTCTTACAACAGGTATAAATCTCTGCTGTGTAGGAGACGAGACATTTGGAAATAAACCCATAAGATTTCTGTAGAACAAAAATCATATCTTTGTAGCCTGACAGATTAAAAGATATTTCTAATACCAAATTTGTTCATGTCTTGCTATTGACAAAGCTTGTCTGGTTGAAGTAGATAGTTCTGCTTTATTTTTGGATATAGCTGGTTTCTAGAATTCTTAGGATTTATACCTAAAATGAGAAGGTACTTTTATTCATTAGAAAGTGCCACAAAACATCAGGATGAAAAAATGGTCCAATAAAAAAAAATTACGTATAGGCTTATCCTCTTTATTCTACATCAACATCTTTCTTAGCATATTTATCTTGGTGTTATTATGATCAGAATTAGATTCCTGAAACTACATATATTCCTCTGCCTCAGTGGCTGTGAGAAGACACTTCCATAGGTGTAAAACTCTTAATGGAGTCTTTGATGAGTAATAATGCACAAAAAGCTCTTGCATAGGAAGGGAAAAGTGACCACCAAATCACAAATTCCAAAGTAATGCAAGTCCCAGAGAGGAACATTCTCGAGAAAACACGTTGAAATCTATGTTGGGTGGTAGCAACTATTCAGAAAGGCACTTAGACCTGCAGTGGAGGTACAAGGCTATTATTACTCTTCATAGTAGCATCTGTAACCCAGAAATAAGAGCGGTGGCTATTCTTAGCTTTCTGTACAACAAGATCTAAGGAATTCTTTATCATTTAGCACAGCACCTTCTTTTTACTATGAGGAACATCCATTTACAAAATCTTTGCTAACAGTAACGCTATTTTTCAACTTAAGACAAGATAAGTGAAATGAACACTGGTGTTTGTCGATGACTTTTTTTTGTTTCAAACTAAGTTGCTTTAGTATCAAAGTGATGTCGCTTGTTGTCCCCTGGCCTCAGGTGCACCACTTCTCCTCCCTTTTCATTCCAGGCTGGCCTATTCTTTTCCTCCCTTTCTTTTTACCACTGTTAGACCTGAGTTACCCTGAGAACTGCAGTTAACAGCCAGCCAACACAGAGAGCTGCTGCCTGAGCATCTGGACTCCTCAGTGCCAGAAGCAAACTAGTCCAGGGCCTGCAGAAGCAGTGGCATCTCTGACTTCAGGAAAACTCTCCCAACTAGGCACAGTTGAAGCACAGCCCCTGGAAGCTCAGGATCATTGATGGTGCATCAGCTGTCCCAAACCAGGGCAAAACACCAGCAGGTCTGCAAATTCCACCAGGAGAAAACAGAAGAGCTTCAGCAGATACTTTCTGACCCTTAACAAACACTGTACAAACCCGGAATACCATGCAGTGATAACACTAACAACAGGTTCTTCCTTTTTACTTCGCTCCTGCTGTCCACTGAGAGGACATAACTTAGGCATGAGTGTGTTATTTCACATATAAAATCTGGTGGGTCACCTTGGCCAGCAAGCTTTCAGCTGTAGTATTTTAACATCAGTATTGTTGTTTGTGGACTTCCTACAGAAACATAAAAATATGAATGCACATACAGAACATAGAGATAAATTTTGCACTAGAAGACATCAGGCTGAAGCTGAATTTTCCAGGAGTTAGAGTTCCCATAAAGTCATGGAAATTGAGAGATACTGCATTACAAATGCTGCTGCATTGATCACTGTGGAGTACAGCATAGGTACACTGCCTAATTTCTAGGTAAAGCATCAGATAAATCAACTGCATGCTTTTTTTTCAGCCTCCAAAACACACAGCGTCCTTCAGCACATCAACACAACCAGTCCCAAATAGCCTGGTCATTTAGGACCCACATTTAAATCCTACAGAAATACATAAAGGACAAAGATATTTAAAGGAAAAAAATATTTGGGTTTAAATTCATTAGTGTCCTCAAAAAATGATGTGCAAAAAGGGACAAATTTGGGGGAACTGGAGCTCAAGAACTGGAACTATTCCACAACCCTACTGACTGAAACAGAGTAGAAAAGGGTTTTCTATGAGATTAGCAGCACAGCACAGGTGGGGAACCCACCCTGGCAGGGCTAATATCCTCTCAGTTTCTTGAGTTGTGCATTAACATGCACAACTACATTCTTTCTCATGGTGCTGATTTATAAGTGTGTGGTGATGAAGCTGATAGGGGCACAGATACATTGCTCACATCCCCACACTTGCATCAAACAGAACAACACATCAGCAACTGAAGCATCACTCAAGATTATTATTACACAGGGAGAAGGAACCCCATGTTCCTTGCAACTATTACTCCTTCCTCCACCTATTGCCCAAGTATCTGGCATTTGCCTAAAGAAGTGACAACATGTCCCAGCAGGTGCTAACAGAGGGATTAATCAGAGAAGATTGTACCTGCATGTGACCCTCTGTCTCGTAAACATTGTGTTGCCTCTGCAGAAGACTGGCCAAGTCATTCACCAGCTCTGTATCACTGCTGGCATAACAGGGGAAGGAAGGGGCAGACAAGCAAATCCACTAAAAATGAGCTAGACAGTCTTTATCTAATGACTCAGAATAACAAGTGAATAACAGGGATTATGAAAGTACAGACACTGTTGCATGAGGCCATCCATTTGACTTGTGTTCCCCAGTGACGCAAGAAGCAAATGAACTGAGAACTATTGACAATGTACGATTCCTATCTCACTGCCTGCAATACAATTTAGAGGCTGCTTCCAGAGATACGCTGAGCCAGAGATAAAAAGTGACATGAGGCAGCTGCTAAAGAAAGAGAAACAGACTAAGTTGATTTTTTCTTTTTTTTTTTTGCCACCAGAGAAATGGAAACAAACCGATTGCTAAAGGCTTATCAAATGGGGCTTGTTCTTCTAGTGGTAGTGCTTATTGCCCTGGAGAAGCAGAGAAGTTTTCTGCATGACTAAGGCTGTCTGGAAGCACAGCTCCTCATAGCCACACGTGAATCACTTGATACTAAGGAGCATCTTTCTCCACTGACCAGTCATGGGCAGGCATGAAGGCCAACTGAAAACCCAGCTAGGACTTTTCACAGACCCCAAGCCTGAATTGCTGTTATTCCTCCTAATAGTTCAGCAATTAAAAAGGATGAAGTCCTAGCCTCCATCACCAGGATTTAGGGGTTGAGATCCCAGAACATCACTCAGTCTGTATGCCAAGGAAACACTAATGCTGACATTGCCCAAAGCTTTTGCAGCACTTTTTGATCTGCATATCCAGAACCTCACTGTGTGAGTTGTCAAGTCTTACCTCCCTTTTACAGATGGGATTGAAGTGTTAAGCACAGAGAGGAGTGGTTCAGTGCATAATGGACTAAAATCTCTTGTGCATGGGGCACACAAGTGAAATGGTCTCTCACTGATCATATCAAAGGAGTAAATAATTACAAACCCTCAGGATTTCAATACACATCAGCTTTCAGTCCACTTGCCTTGCATTTCTCACGTCTCACAAAACCAAGTTTCTTCAAACTTGAAATACTTTACAGTCAAGTGATAAACACACTGAGTAACAAGTGATAGGGAACAAATGATAAATAGTTCAGATTAAAAGATGACCTAGTGAGCAGAGATGCAATGTTACCATTTTCCAACATGGAACAGAACAAACACCATCAAGCAGCAGCATCGTGCGTCACTGGTCTCTACTTTGCCTATGGATAAAAACCTCTTCAGGAATGGATGGTGCTGCTTTCACTGACCTAAATTCTCCATCGGAAATCAGGAAGGAAGGGAGAGTTTAAAGTGCACACATTCTACTAGCTTATTCTGCACAAACTGCATGGGGCAACCCTACAAAAAACTATGCTCTGAATGGAAGAATTCCAATCAACTCTGTGTTACACTGGTAAAATACTGGTAGATTTAGTATTTTCTACACAACACTACATGAATGCCTTTGCCTTTTCGCAAAAAGGTAACTTCTTTGATAAAGTTGATGAGCACTTTTAGCCATTAGGGGTCTTTCAGTCATTGCTCAAAGCCTACTTTATTAACTCCATTTTATCACCAAACACCTCCTGTAATTTATGCATTCCTAATCTCTCCATTGTACTCCAGATAAAAAAAAGGAAGCCTAAGATCCAACAGACTACCAAAATATTGTTCTCACCTGATGTCATACTTTTTGATAGAGACTTGTTTTCATAAAATGTATCTGATTAATTTGTTATTTAATGAGTCTAAACAGACAACATACCAGTTTTCTAAGCCACTTTTTCGCAAAAGAGGTGTTACTTTTCATTAAGAAATCACGACAGCCAAGGTAGAGCAAAAGCTACAGCAGCAGCTTGAATGCTACAGAAAAGGCAAGAAGTGTGCCAAGCTCGTTAGAAGCATTAGAGTGAGAAAGTTAAAAATAACTCTTTCTCTGCCCTAATGACAGAATCACATTTGCTTATAAATTGCAAATCTTAGTGTCCATCCCTGATGTGATATTAAAACCAGCAATACCCCTCCGTTCCCAAAAACCCCCACAGGCTTACAGACTGACTCAGCAGACGGAGTTTCTAGACCTTGCCCTCTCTTTTAACTGGGGCTAATTAAAACAACAACAATAACACTTCTTTCTTCTTACATTAATTACATAAAAGGTTATGAAACTCTGTGATACAGAGGCCACACAAATATCTGAAACAGAATCTGTATTCATTCCCACTTCTCTTTAAATCTTCTTATTGGGATTTCCTTTTGTAGCTAATACGATTAGTAGCACGAAAATCTCAGCCTCAGCTTCCTCCCTAAACCCACTTGTTTACTACAGAATTTGCCTGAGCTCTTCTCTTACTGCTCCCGTAATGCTTCCAGTCTGGTCAAGTTACTAAGCTACTGAAACTCTGTGGATCAAGTAGGATCATTAGCTCTGAAATTTCTGAAGAATGCAACATCTTGGAAACTGGGCAAGAAAACACCAATTCCCATGCATAGTTTGAAGCCAATCAATGTGTTATAGGCTTCCCACAATGGATGTGTTTAGGAGTTAAAAACGGGTCTCCTGAACTCAGCAGGGCTACGCAGCAGGTCATGGTTTCTTCCGAACTACCAGCACACCTCATAGCAGTTCTGTGAAACACCACAAGGGTCTGTTCAAGAGCACTTCAAAACTTCACACAACTTGAGCATGTTTGAAGCAAGGTTCCTGATACAAAAGGGCAGGTCTAGCTTTAAGCCACGTTTGCTTCACTTCACATTTCCTTCATTCCTCAATTGCTTCTGTGTCTCTTTAGAAAGATTTATTCTCAAGCATATTTAAAGGGTACTAACCTACGCTTCTAGAAAGCAAATGTGCTCATAAATTGTTCCACAGAAGAAAAATCACTTTTGTCAGTTACAAACTCATCCTTCTCTGATTTATGCCGTAGAGTTCACTGGCCTCTGTAAGCATCCCACAAAATTGGAAGCTGTTGCTAAAGCAATTTTTGCAATCTCTTACTCTAGCAAAGCGTTACCAACCCCCCCGCCCCCCCAAAAAAGGGCAAAAAACAAATCCACCAAAACACCAAAGCCCCAACTTTCTCCTCCTGAGCCATCGCCAAGGAAAAGCACCGAAATCACACCATGCTGACACAGTACTACAGAAAATCACAGAAGAATACCAACAAATGTAATAGACTATTTCCCTTAGCAACACTGGGATATTGGTTCTTAAACTTCAGAAAAGATTGTGAATCCATAAATGACATCCCGGAGCCCTTCAGAGTAATGCATCAGATCACACTCACTCATCTTTCTCCGTATGATGAGCTCATATTCTGAGCTGAAATGCCTACAGGCATTAATAATGTGAAAATCTATAGAAAAGTATATACTGACATAGGAAATGTAGAAACAACCTTTAAATAAGCTTTCTTTTGGTCAAATTCTACTTTTTATTAAGTTATTTCATTCCCAGACTTCTGAAATGGTGATCTTATATTTCACTTCAACTAAGATAGGTTTTAGAGGTAATACATTTTCAAATGAAGAAATCAGGTACTGAAAAAGAATAATTTGTCATTACTGTCCAGTGCTTTGGGGTTTCTCCATTTGTTACACTTTTTCCTTTCCGAACTTTTCCACTTCTATCCTTTCTTCTGATGCCCTACTTTTACCACGTTATTCCTATGTTGTCAGAAAACTGAGGAAGGAAAGATTTAAAATAAAATTTCTCATGAAGGGCAATGCCTCTCTAAATCTCCTTGTGTTGTGATGGTTCTACTCTCTGTATGAAAAATTTGATGAGTATGCATTACCCTGTACAGAAGCTACAAATACAACCGCAGGAAGGCTCAAACACAACTGTTTCATCCAGTCCACTGTCTTTCAAGTTCACTCTGCTTCCATTAAGAGATCAGGCCACTTTTCAAATACTTCAACAGCTTGCGTGAACATGATTAGGATCACTTTAAATAAATGACCTTATTATGAACTATATGGGACCCTAAAGATGGACAGCAGCAACTTAGGGATTAACCATTCAGGAGGCAACTGCAAACTCTTTGTCACGTGCAGGGTAACTCAGTGACATCCAGCACTGAGAAACACGAATCTCTTGTCTTATCATACAACCTGAGCAGCTCCTTTAAAGTGTTGGCCAGAGCAGACAATATTCTTCAGGGTGACTGATCAGAAATGAACAAATGGGGCAGTGTGATGGGAGCTGAGCTTTATTTATGGCTTCAAAGGGAAAGATGACACACTGAAAGAAATAATTTTAAGTTGCTCATAGAGATCACCAAGCTCTGAATTAAATGTGTGCAAATTAAAAAAAAACCCACAACAACAAAAAAAGAGTGAATAAAATGTGCTTCTACATTCATACAAATAATACCTTCATACATACAGTTGATATAGATAGAAACATATTAAGAACCTGAAGAGATCTGAGTACCTAAAGCAAGCTAAGTTGCAGCAGACCTATAGAAAGAGGCAGTGAGAAGTGGATCAGCTCTAACCTTGAACTGAGGCATGATGAGAATTACAAAAAAGGAGAGTTATACATGATACAGTGACAGAAGAATGGGCTGAAAAAAACCAAACACAAGTCCACTAAGATTATCTTTGAAACAGATCATTAAAAAAATCCATGTGTCAGACTGAAGATTTTTTATGAAAATCACAATTAGCATGTGGAGGGATTTTTTTTTTGGTCACAAAGCATGAGCTGCAGCTAAAAGTTCACAAAAGGAGCAGCACAGGTAGCATTAGATACCTGAACTTCAACAAGACCATAGTCTAGAACTTACAGTGTTTCACAACCATTAACTGGCAACAGTGCTGTAGATCAAGTTTGTTGATGATGGTGCTTGATCCTGGTCTTCTGGAGAGACGGAGACTCCAGGAAGCCTGTCTGGGATCAGTGAGCTCCCTAGAACAGTTCTTAATGCCAGCGAGGAAGGAGTAAGATGTCATGTAAAAAGGCAAAAGCCACTCGCCAAGACATGGACTGCTGCCTTCTACATCTCAGCAAGGGAATGGCATTCAGACTTTCAGATTAGTCTATAAAACATAAAAACACTGATCCAATGCAGTAGTAAGTTTGTTCCCAACAGTGTCTGCTGGCCTCAGGGTAGGGTAGGACCTGAGCATCACAGCCAAGAGTTAGCTGCAGGATTTAGTCTGCTAAAAAAAAAAAAAAGAACTGTATATTATTTGTGTGTTGTTTTTTTGTTGTTGTTGTTTTCTGCAGAGTTGGCACATTGACCAAATCTGAGAATTGTAATGACTTCAGCTATCCATCTCTCAAAGGGAAACTTTGCATTTAGTTAAGCTGTAGACAATTAACAAATTACAGTCTTCAAGGCTGTTTATTCTTTTCTGAGAGAGTAACAATTTATCATGAGCATATTTAATATTTTGTAGGACAAAGAAGAGGTTGGAGAATTCAATAACTGTAATTAGACCTATGTAGCTGCTTTCATTAAAAGGCTAAATGTAATAAAACACAGTAAACTATTTTGTTTCCTCTCATTAAAACAATTCTTACAACTTTAAAGGCAAAAATTCTCTGTTAATAAACTGGGGGCTGTGGGCAGAGGGTAAACAACCACAGGTTGCATTTGAAGTAGGATGAAACGGTAATATTTGACACTTTGGATATTACCAAACAGAACCTCAGCAGGAATAAGTGAGGATCAAATTAATGGATTTGATGAAGTTTGTGTCAGGAAAGCAGATTGAATTACATGTTCCAGCATCAGGCATGAAAAAGGCAGCATTATCTCTAATTCTGAACAATGATTTCATCCAGGGAAGCCCAACTTACATTCCAATGGTGGGGAATACTATTACCCACTTTTATAAAAGGGAAAACTAGGACATGGGGCTAAACTGGATGTAAGCAAGACTTCACAGTTGCAAAATTAACAGACCCTGTTTAGCAGCTTATTATCAGCTCAGTCGAGTTGTTTCCTAATACTTTTCATGTTTTATTTTAACTGTGATTATAATCTAGCTCAGTTCTTTAATTAAAAAGCTAACTGAATATGCACTAATTCCTATAATTGAAAAGGGAGAGAATTTTTCCTTGGAACAGAACTGCTACTGCTTTACACACATGGTCAAATGACATTGGAAAAATTCAAAATTCATGATAATTAGTATCATATCTTTGCCTAGATTTTTTTACTCTGCTTTGGTGAATGAATGAATTTTCCTTTTTTTTGCTGTAAGGGATCCTTATTCTTCTTAATACTTGAACATTAACGACATGCAATTATACAGTATTTGTTTCCTGCTCAGGATCCTTTATAGCAACAGAGACTTCTGAGCTATGATTGTGATAAAAATCATTAATTCTTACGTAATACAATTTTTCAGAGTCAAAAGGAAATTAGCAGCTCATTGTTATTTCCTCCTCACCCTCACGGAAAAAATGAACAAACAAAATCAAAATCCCTCACTTTAACAAAAAAAAAGTTCTTTAGAGGGATCAGAGTGACTAGAAACATAGAGTCTAAAAATATTCAGCCTAGTTATTGTCCCAAAGTGAAGGAAACGTCAGCAGGGTCACTGAGACTGCAAAATGATTATCCATTATCATGTGGTTCTTTTATGTATTTTTTCCTTTTCATCTACGTGTTTCATCCACTTGTTGCAGCTGGAATACGACCTCAACAGGTACTTTATGGTGCAAACAGCAAACACCTGCACTTCTGAATGTGGCGGTAGCTTTGCCACGGACTGCCATGGTGTAAAATGAGGACATTAATATTGGATACAATGGAGCATTTCTGGCTGTCATCAGCCTCATCCCAACAGTAACTAACAAAATGACTGAAAAGCTTTTGACTGTTTCTTTATGATTAACTCCCCTTAGGGTGACACAGTCTGTTGCAATACATCAAGGCACTATTGAAATGGGTTTGTGACAAATCAGTAACTTACAATGCACATCAGCTCTGTGCAGGAGAGACCTTTGTGTTCTGCATCATAAACTTAACTGGAGCAATGCAACAAAGCTAATTGTATTCTTGGCATCATTCTTCAGTGAGTGCTGGCAAAGTGTTTATTCTCTATTTCTTTAAATTTATTATGCAGCTCTTATAAATGAAATTAACTAACAGGTTTTCATCTTGCCAACTACTGGGAAATGACTATAATACTTGAAATAAGATTTCATATCTAGCCAGCTAGATGGGTTTTCTCCTATATTTTATGCCACAAGAATGACTGCTTTTCCATGTCTTTTTCTCATTCATATTATATATTTATACATATACGTGTATATACATGTTAAGAGGTAAAAGCAGGCATGAATTGTATTTTGCTCAATGAACACACACATAATAGCATTCTGGTTTTATGAATCAGCAATAAGCATCTTCTAGTATCTATATACAGACATTCTTGTATTTTTTAACTTGTTTGCATATAGTGAGATACATTTTATCAGTTGGAGACATATTGGAGAATCCATTGGAAGTAGAATAGAAAATGTACTTTAAAATTGCCATTGTGTAAACATTTTGTCCGTGACAAGAATTCACCAGTTTACAAAGGTACACAATTGGATATTTTTCTATTATTTGTTCCTATTGAGGCTTTTGGTTGTTTAGTACTTTCCTGAACAGGAGAGCATAAGAAAACCCCAAGATATTTCTGATATTTCTTCCAGATAACAGGAATGTGTTCAAACATCACTTTCAGTTCAACATATTTTAAAAAAGCACCTGTCATTTGCTATTTTAGCAGTTTTCAAAGATTATGTTTATCAGTAACTTTCTTTGAACTACAAGTTTAGGATGGGGTAACTGTGTAAATTTTAAGATTCGCAAGGAGATCTTCTCTCTTTAAATTCAATTCATTTTTTCCTAAATGCATGCATAAGCTACAAATCCACCTTTCCTTTCTAATTCCCTGATAATTACGATGATCACTGGATAACAGAGGTTGCTGCTGGGGAACTAATCATAACGAGTCACTTGTGAGAGTAACCAGTTATGCAATCACAATTTGCACCCTCCTCCTATGCAGCCAGGGCAGGAGCAAGGCCAGAAGTCCAGTTCCACTCCACTGGGAAATGTCGGCACTTGGAGCTGACAACCCTGTAGGCCCTAACTGGCCTTCTTCAGAAATTGTAGGCAGAAGCCTCCCTTGATCCTTAGGGCTTCCCAAGAGTGAAGGCTGAGCAAAGAAAGCTGTATTAGAAAAACAGAGGCTAGGTCTAACCACTCCTCAGGAGACAGGGGAGAATGGCACAGCAGGAGAAACCTGACTGACCTGGCCACTGACCCTGGGGCTGGTACCCTTTCCATGCAACCAAATGCAAAGGACAGGCTCCTAAAAGTCACTCAACAAGATGGGAAGAAAGGAGAAGGTGGAAAGAAATGCTTAGCACATGTCAGAGCTCCACAGACATCTGCCAGCATCTTGCATCACTGCAGGCATTTCCAAGGCATTTCCAAGGTAAATCCATGCTCATAATACATCAGCAACAGAATCTAGTCCCTTTGTTTTCCATATTACACTGCTTTACTTTTGCCTCCTCCCCACAGCACTGTACAAGCCCTTTTGTTCTGTACTGCATCTAACATTCCCCTGAAAACTGAGGCATTAAAGAAGTGTGCCAATGCATGCAATTAAAACACCTGAAACCTGATGCATGTGTTACTCTGCACCTGCAGCACTGCTTGTAAAGGTGCAACAAAGACAATATTTTTAGCTGAACCTGCTGGCACATCCTTGTATTTAGTCTCTTGCTTGAGAGAGGCTGAATACCCAACCACGTACTGTGTGGAGCCACAAAAGTAGAGCAATACTCTGGTGGGTGTGCCAAGTATTATTTTACTAAAAACTTGAGGAGGAGGTTGAGGCGGGAGGCCCTGACTGGCAGGTTGTTCCGAACTCCCACACCTTGCCTGTGGATCCCACTCAGCAGCCAAAAATTCACATGGACAAACAGGTGGACCTCATATCCCTTCAAGAATTCCCTCTGCTGCCAACCTGGGCATACAAAGATACAGTAGTTTCTTGGTCTCTCCCTCAGCCTTCCCCTATTGCTGCACACTCTCCAGCAGCTCATGCATATTTTTCCACTACAAGGGCCTTCATTTCTAATTGCAGAAGCATTAGCAGGGATGGCAGAAATTTCTCATTAGCCTCCTGGCAAAGGAGGGAGTCAGGACAGAGTTGTTTTCCCAAACTGGATATCAAGGGAGGAAACTCTGCATAAATTTTTACAATTATAAAAACTGGGGTCCCAGGGCTAAAGTCTCTTTAATATCTTTGCAGCTACTTTTTCTACTGGCAGCCAGAGCTATGCTGTCTGTTGCCTCCGGAATTATGAATAACTATCAGTTTTTCACAGCCGTATTTTCTACAAACAGTACAGAGAGAGAGACTCATGGTCAGAGACAGTAAATCATCTCCGTAGCACAGGGAGCAGAGATGGGAACAACTCAGCAGCAACAACAAGCTCCAGGTACAGTCTCTAATGGCATGTCTGTGCCCTGTGTCGATTCAAATTGCGTATATATGTGAGAGAGACATTACATCCTTTAAAGCTGTCCTTGCAGAAGAACAGGAATATGTTTCACAATGAAGCAAAACAGTTGGTTACTTGAATATGCCTAACTTCTTTTTTTGCTACAATAAAAATAAACATCCAAGATTTTGAGGCTGCTGTAGCTGGCAAGATAGAACATAACAGAGAGAACTATCCCCCGGTATATGCAGTGTAATAATATTTCAGCTTCTGCTCACTTCAGAAGTTGTGATTCCCCCTACAGTAGTGGGATAACATACCACTGCTCTAGCATCAAAACACAGATGCTGTGATGCATCTGGTAAGACTTCACATTGATGCTTGTAAAACCTGTGTTATGATTGCAGCAGTAGAAAACAGCGTTTAATGTTAATGATGCTTCCTAGAAAACAGTTAAAAGGCATTAAGAGAGAACATCTGCAGGAGCACTACAGAATGTTTCTCAAAACACTGTCAGTACAAAAAAATATATGCAGTGCTGAGGAAGCGTGTCCTACATCAGTTACAGAGAACACTATGGATCATCAAAACATCATTAAATCAATAAGTAGTTTACTTTGCATCACTGAGCTCTCAGCACATCTATATGTCCGAAGAAACTACTGCTATGGTTGTGTCCACAGAGCACTGCACTGCTTGGGATTTCAGCAGTGCCAGTAAACACTGACTAAACATCTATATTTACTCATGAATTCAAGAAGTAAAATTATTTTACTCATGTAAGCCTCTCTGTTGCAAAATTTGGTTTTTTAAGTCTGCATTTGGGGACTAAGCTATTTCAAAATATTTTTTAAAGTCATTTTAAATGTAAAGATAAATCAAAGCATCCTCGGGAAAATCAAAGTTCTCCCTAGATAATCCGATAAATATTGTACAGAGATATATTTGTCACAAGTCCAAGAAACTGAAACTTAACATTTTTGTCATGTTCACTGCATCTCAGCATTCAATATTGAAAGGTGCTCCCAATCTTATGATTAAATCACACATTAATGTTAGGAACCGAAAAAACTGCATTGCAAGGAGTGATGCACAACATAAGGAATGAAATCATCTCATTGTAGTATCATGCATGACAAAGATACGGGTATTATCATTACAAATGACAAGAAATAAAGCAATAAGCAGATTTACCTGAAGTAGTAACTGTGCTCTATTCCTGCTCTGTTTCATATTCCTTTCGGGATAAACATCCCTGAAGTATATTTCCCACTTTGTACTAATATTTTATTCATAGCATATGTATTCTTCACTATTAAGGGAAGAACTGCAAGGCTTTCAGATGGATGGCAGAGGGTAGGGAGAACAGAAGTCCCCCCATTCTCAGCTCTCCCAACTGAACTCTTATGATGCAGGTGGACAGAAGGGTTCTGCTGAAGGGAAGTTGCAGTGTATGCAGCTTCTCTCAGCAGCTCTTCTCTCCCCAGCAAATGCAGCTCACTCGCAGTGGAACAGCCTGCAGTAGAATAACAAGAGAATTTCTCAAGTGCTAGGGTAAGCGAAGGAGGGGGTGTGAGGGAAAGCAAGGAAAGAGAAGGCTTGGGAAGCTGCTTCTCTCTTCAGCTAAGGCATGCTGTACATCCCTCTTTCACTGGGGTCTCATGAGGATAGGCGCACCAAAGATTTTAAGGCTCTAACACACAGAGTCAGATAAAATAACCAAGGTTAAGGAACACAAAATAATAAGTTTCCAACAGCAGTATCAATACCTCCCTGTTACAGCTCCTGTAACGTGATGTACATTTTGAGACAAACAGCAATATGGTGTGAGACAACATCTTTGGCCTGAAATCTAGCTGCAAAATCAGTCTTGCTGCACTACCCCTACCCAAGATGCATTTACCACTTTTTAAATTCTGTCTGAATTTACAGATACCATTTTCCCCAATGTAGTCTTTAGTATTTTCTCCCCTCTGATAATGAACAAACGACAAAGACTTTAACCCTTGCAGGTGATTAGACAGTTCTGTTTACAGCCCATTGCTGAATAGCAACTTAAACCATGCAGATAAAAAACTACTTTGCATGTACAAATTGCCAGCAAATCTACACAGCTCATGTGCTAGAAGATCAGACTTTTTTTCAGATGTGTGCAAGGCTCATCCAGCCATCATGTAACTGGAGTGTTAAAGACCTGCCGAGCCTCATGCTGTGCATGAGGGGTATTCATCTGGTATCCCCTCCTGCAGCTCCCAGGCAGCTCCAGGGGCCGAGCTGATGATGTTCAGTGTGTGGTGCTGGTGCCTTCCTCCAGCCCTGATGCCCCTCCCCGGGGCTGGATCCTCCACATGTAGTCTCACAGTTAGCCCCAGCACGTGACTGCAAATAGCACCTTTTGCATTAAACAGGAGCTGAAATGTTTGTTCTCACACATACATTGCTAACAGATAGCAGATGTTTCAAGGGAACTCTAAGTCTTAAATTACCACAGTCTCTTGTCCATGCTGACTTTAACGACCAGTTCTAAGTGATACGAACCCAGTTTTCCCTCACCCACCACTTTAAAATAACAATATTATTTACAATTACTTGTTTTTAAAAAGCAGTGGTAATGGTTATTAAGTGTTAATACTAGTCACAATGATATAGTAATGACTATACTTTGTAATCCAGTAATAATAACTCAGAGAAGTTTCTCTCAGGGAGAATTGTCATCCCCATGTGGTTTATATATGCTAATTATTATGCAAATTAAGAACCCACTGACACATCCTATTATAATACTTGTCCATTTTGAACATGTATTTGGTGAAATCATCACAGTCATATTATTCTCTGGAAGATGAACACATCCCAGCCTGTATTGTTGCCACGACAAGAGATGAGATATGGATCCATCATGGGAGTGTTTCCTCCACTTCGGAAAGTGGGTGTTCACTACCACTAAAATGGCATGGACAGTGGGTGGCAGCAGGTTATAATTTCTTTCCTACATTATGTAATTAGTCCTGTCAATCCTGACCTCTTAAAAACTCAGAGTATAAGAAATAGAACAAACTGCTGTATTTTTATTTATTGCTTCAATATCCCAGCATTTTAGATTCATATTTTCTGTTCTAAAGAGCTGAGCATCACAACTATTTTTAAAAGAGAACCCAGAGCTTTCCATCACTGTAGAAACTGAAGCTTTAAGGGAAATCACAAGATCCATAATAAAATCATGACTGCCAGGAGCACCCCACATAGCATGTGAAGAAGAAACCCCTTAGCAGCATCATGTTGTCTCTAAATACAAACTGCTGACAACTTACAAGGAAGAAACAGCAAGTAATGCAAGCTAGACCAGCAGTGTCATATATGACAGAGCCCGGCTGGGACACTTCTGCATGGGAAAAAGGGGAAGGAGCTTGTGGTTGTGAAGGGAGTGACATACAAATGTCAGCCCAGCAGGCAGTGCCATATGTATTGCACTGACAGTGCCTGCTCTGGTGAGAGCTGTGAGAAAAGGCAACCAAAATTGCTGAAAAATCTTTCAAAAGAAGAGCACTCCCTCAAGGATGAATGACTCTTAACAAGTCAGGTTTAAGGAAATCATGAACTCATGGCAATGGTATGCTGCTTACCTTTACAACAGCAATTCAACAGTGGCTATCCTGGTTTGCTTTTACATGCAAGCACAGTAGTACATGGCTCCAACCAGTCCTGAGTGAGGACAATACTGAATATTCTCTCTCTTAGCTCATGTAGATCTAGATCTCTAACAATGTGTAAGGCCTTTCACTGTTCCAGGCTCCAAAGAGTAATGCAGACACATCATGCGGCGACATCGGGGGACCAACACTTCCAAAACCTACTACAAGGCTGCAGGCCTGAGCCTGAGCATACCTTGCAGATATGCAGGGCCAGCTGGTTGACAGAACACACGCCGACTGAGCACATCTCAGTCCTGGGCCACCCACACGAGCACAGGGCATGTCACACTCCTGTGTGTGTGACACCAGTGTCACACAGCAGGAACAACACTTGTGTGAGTCCTGATCAAGGTCCTGGAGATGTGATGGGTCTGACACATCAAAAAGAGAGGAGCCTTATCATTATAGCTCCCTGTTGTACACTATTAACACAAGGGCCAGGAACCTTTGTGAGGATTAGGCTCCTCAGATCTGTATATGAGAGATAAGTGGTAGAACTGATGTGAATCCTTATTGTTACAGGGTTGGAGACCTCAAGGCCTCCAACAAAACACAGACAACCGTACAAACAAGAGGCATTCCTTGCCTAGGGGAGCTAATCATCTAAATGAAAAAGACAGGCAGGGAGTTGGAGGGAAAGCAGAAGCACAGAGAGGTGAAAGCAATTTGCCCAAGGCCATGCACTCAGTCAGCAAGCAAACCAAAAATAGAGGCTGACCCCCTTGATTGTCAGGCCATTGTTCCCTCCACTAGACTGAATCTCCCATGGTGAATGTGACATTAAATTGGTATTTCTGTTTTGCTGCTGTCATTTTTAAAAATAAAGCATGACGACAATGTCTCTGTACTGAGCTGCTGTAATCGAGGCCACATAAGCATTTATAGAAACAATACCATGGAGAACTTTTGTTAAGAGAAGAAAACAAGGCCCCTGGACACAGGGATTAGAGAGCATATCCCAATTACCAGCTACTCCTCTGCCATTAAAGACAAATGTTACTGCAGTTTTGAAGGCTCTAAACATCAGTGCCTTTACCAGAGGAAACCCTGGACAAGAAGTGCAGCTGAAGAATGCCATGAAGGGCAGACACCATTAAGAATTGAGAAAGGACCTGGATATGCAGAAGATTGTAAGGGTGCCTGCAGTAGCTCTCAAACTGGCAGGGTAAAATCCATGCAGAACTTGGCACTGCACATGAACTATTGCTGATGACTGATCAAGATCCTGGCTGCTCTGAACACTCCTCCAAGATGCAGGGCACTTGTTCTTTTAAAGCACATGTTTTCATACTCCTTAAACGTCACTTTAAAACACAGTAAAGTCTTCCAAAAGACCCATATCTACGGTTTTAAAGGGCTGCACTAGTGTTACTTCAGGCACTGCAAATGCAAACCAAGACTTCCACCAATGTGTACCTGAAGCAGTTTTTCAGATAACCCTAATGAGCATACAACCTTGGAGGCCTCAGCAGGAAGAAAAGCCACATATGCTGTCCTCACAGAACAGGAATTAATTACCTGCGTTCCAACACAAGGGCAACTTTTCCCAAGTGCATTGATATTTTATTCCATTCATTTCAGAACAAAATCACACAGAATTATTTCAGTTACATTTTTAAACAACCTCCTTGGTACTACATACACAGCCTTCATCCCTCAAACTGGAAGACAGCAAATGTCTCTCTGATTTTTAAGAAGGGCAAGAAGGCAGATTCAGGGAATTACAGGCTGGTCTGCCTCACCTCAATCCCTGGAAAGGTGATGAACAAAATACTCCTGGAAAGCATTTACAAACACATGAAAGACAAAAAAAGTAATTGGGAGTAGTTAGCCTGGAGTTACAAAGGGGAAATCATGACTGACCAACCTCATTGCCTTCTACAATAATATGACTGGATTGCTGGAGAAGCAGAAACTAGTAGATGTTACTTACCTTAAAATTTTGATACTGTCTCCTTTAAGACCATCACAGTCAAGCTGACAAAGCATGAGTTAGTTACGCAGATGCTGAAGCAGATTAAAAACTGTCTGAATGGCTAGACCTGAAGGGATGTGATCAGGTGCACAAAGTCCAGTTGGAGGCAAGTCACTAGTGGTATATCCTACAGGAATTATCAGCGCCATTACTACACAACATCCAATTGATGATCTGTACAATGGGATGGAGGGCTCCTTCAGTGAGTTTGTAGGTGGTGCAAAAGTGGGAGGAGTGGCTATACAGCAGATTGATGTTCTGCCATTCAGAGGGTTTTCAACAGACTGGAAAACTGTGCAGAGAGAAACTTCATGAAGTTCAACAAGGTGAAATTCAAAATCCTGCACCTGGGAAGAATCACCAGGACTGTCTGACAGCTGATTGGTTGGAAAGCAGCTTTGCCGAGAAGAACCTTGGGGATCCTGGTGCAAAAGAAGCTGACCATGAACCTTTAACATAATCTTGCAGCAACAAGAGGTCAAACAGCATCCTGAGCTGCATTTAGGACAAGCATCATCAGCAGATTGAGGAAGGTGATTCTTCCTCTCTGCTCAGCACTGATGTGGATTCATCCGGACTGCTGTGTCTAGTTCTGGGCTTGCCAGTACAAGAAAGATAAGGACTTACTAGAGCAAGTCCAGGGCAAGGCCACAAAGATGATTAAGGTCAATGAGGAGAAGCTAGGAGAGCTGGGACTCTCTATAATGGAGAAAAGAAGACTAGTGTGTGGATCTTACCAATGTGTATAAACATTTGATGGGAGGGAATGAAAAAGAGTCAGCCATGCTTTCCTCAGTAATGCTCAGTGACAGGACAAAATACAATGGAGGCAAATGACAACAGAAAAAAATTATCTTATCACAGGAAAATACTTCATTTTTCATTTTGAGGGTGGTGAAACAGTAGAACAGGTTGCCCAGAAAGACTACGGACTCTCCATGAAGATACTAAAAATTTTATATGTTCTGGGAAAATCTGCTCTAGCTGACTCTGCTTGAACAATGGGGCTGAGCAAGATGGTCCCAAGATGTTGCTTCCAATCTCAGTGATTCTGTGATTTGCTGGTGCTTCAGTACATAAACAGCAGTTTGCTTGCAATGACCATACTACAGCTGGTGCAGGTGTTTCTTGGAACGCTTTTCTCTCCTTCTACCAACAACAGATTGCATCAAATTGAAGAATTTAATTCTAGTCTGAAGATGGGACAAGTTATTAATTCCTTAGTAAGGTGTGCTAATTCACCTTTATATTTGCATCCCTATTACAGCAGCCACACATATTCCACTACTTCTTACCTTTTGGTATGAGAACTGCACTCATTTACCTCAGTACCACTGATAATGAGAATGCCGAAATTTAACTGAAGGCAAGTATGTAACTGTGACTTCTGTATAGGAAGGATACTACTTTAACAGAAGTAATCACGTCTGGCACAAAAGTTGGAGAAATTTGTGAAAGGAGAGTGAAACAATTCAATTTATAAAGCTATTGCAGTCAACTATTAATACAGGAAAGGTACAGGCTCACATTCAGACACTGAAATGTGTCAGAATACCATACTTTAAGTGAAAGAAAGGAAGTATTTAAATACTTAATTTACCAATGCTAAAGCATTCTAATCTTTTTAAGTAATAAGCTGAGTGATTTCAGCATGTTATTAAATAAAAATATATAGTACTTGCTCCTCTCTTGGGAAAAAAAGGATAAGAAAACTATTTTTCTGAAGAGTAAAACTTCCACTATTCCTAGACTGACTTGATTGAGAAATTAGTAATCCTAGAGGTCTGTAATAAGGATTTATCTCTATCTACTAGGATATCCATACACAAAACAAATTTGAAGGTAGATGGCAGAAGCAGTTTCATAATTCCACATATCTACATTTCCAGTACTCTCTAGGAATGGAATCCTTTTCATTAATACAGGGTGACACAATATAACGTCAGAAATTCAGAATTATACAAAACAATTATGCATCAATTGACTATAATTTCTTAAATGAAATGAAGTACAGATAAAGATTTTACAGAATTGTATGCATAGCCTGTTCTTTATTTTGAGAAAATACTGCATTTTTCTATATATTTGGCTAATATATTAGAAAATGATAATAGAGTAAGTATCACCACTAGAATAAATATCGCCAGTTGCTAATTCTTTCATGAGAATCCTCTTGTCATTTAAATCAGCAAGAGGCTTAAGAAGATTCACCTTATTGGAAAAAATAAATTTCCTCCATGTGTAGCTGCCCACAGCACGCTCATTTTTGAATACAAGTTCTGCAGCTAAGATTGACTACTTCTTAAAATTAAGAGATGTGAAAAATTCCTGAACATATACAAAGGACTTGACAAGGTTTAAGAGAAATTAGTTATATGAACTTAAAAGCAATAATTCTAAAATTACTGTGAAACCCTTTACTTCTGAAAGACAGTTCTGAAAGAGCAGTTTTGGGATCTGAGAATTAGGATGGGGAGACTGGAGAGGGATGTGGGACGTCCTATTACCACAGCAACTGAAACAGTTATGAGTTCCCATTTTCTTGTTTAGACATTATCTATTTGAGACCATAATCTACCAACAAATCCCTAAGATTTACACCTGAACTCCTGAACTTTATTTGACAGCAGCAGAAAGAAGGTCCCCTCATCCAAAGGTTTGGTGTTTTTTTTCCCTCCCAAAGAATCTGACTATATTTAAAAATAATATACCTTACAAGCTAAATAAAATATGGACTTCTATATTATGATGTCAGTGTTGTTATAAGAGCTGGTCTTAAGATTCAACAGTCAGACACTGAAACCTGTGGCTATGGCAACTCTGGCTTCCTATTGTAATCTGCACAGCACAGCAACACTTCAAAACACTGAAATCTTGTCAAACTAAGAAAAAAAAAAGCAAGCTTGGGAAATTCATGTAGTGTAATTTACTGGAGAAATAAAATTAAAAACCCTAGTAAGGCGGCAAAGTTAAAATGAGGTTTCCCAAAACAGCTGAAGTTCATAACCCAGATCAGTAGTAAAGTAAGGAAACTGAAGCTGTGGCTTCCCTTCTGTCTGCTCTAAAGTCCACTATATGCTTAAAATGCACATAGATTTTAGTTCAGTAGAACTCAAAGCCTAAAAAACTTGCCACTCCCAGGTCAATACTGTTGTGTAATCAAGGAAAGCAAGAAAGAGACTTGCCACAAAATAACGACCAAACTAAGTTTTGGTTCTTGCACACTACAAAGCCAAACCACCGTGGCTAGTTTACTCCAAGAATTAGCACAGGAATAGGCACACTTGCCTACAGGAAAACATAATTCCTCAGGACCTCTGGATATGCAGCACACTGTTGAAAAAGTAGTTTCCAGCAAAAGAAAGCCACAGTTATTCTAGGCACAAATCCAATCTGACAGCAAGATAGCAGAAGTATGGATTAAGATTTCACAGTACTAGTTCCAACAGGTTTTTAAAATAGCTGTGCCTACACTGTTCTACCTGTAGGTGAAATGTTTTGCCCAGTATCATAGAAAATTATTAAAAAGATGATCACAACTGAACATTCTTCTACTAGAGGAAAATGCATGCATGAAGCTGTAAATTTTCATACCTTTCTCTACCCAAAGTCCTGTGTAAGAACTACCTATAGCTGTTCTATTGTATGCTTTCAGTAAAATTAAGTCCAACACCAATGAAGACAGTAATATATAAAGAGGCCTTTGAGAAACAAAATTAAGAGTTATTCTTCATACATCTCTAAGACTGCAGGCCTCCTTTGCAATTAAATTTAAAATTAATTTTAAACTCTGAAATAATTAATTTTAACTCTGAAATAATCAACAAATATGTCTGCAAATTTAAGAAGTACAGCTCAGATCATGTCCAATTGCTATTTAAAATGCTCATATATTGTACATATATTGCATCAAAATTGCTCCCTTGGGCCTGAAAATAGTATATGCATTTATGCAAGATAAGTTTCATTAACTAATGCTGACATGAAGCTTCCGTGTTAGCTCACATAATTAATGAAAAGAGTTTTGGAATGTGCATGCAACATTTTTTTTAAAAAATATGTTTCATATATATCAATACATAGACATAAACACTTATTGTTTGAAATTATTAGATAAGGGTAACATGAGAAAAAAATCCTGTTAATGTACTTTCACATTAGAGTGGTCTTGATCTTGTGGTCTTTGATTAAACCTCCTTAGAAATAGATGATTACAACTGATAGCCCAGAGAGCAAAATTTAAAGAGAAGTTGGCAATACTTTTAATTAAAACTTCAATATGGTCCACCTGTTTGCAATGTCACCTTTACATTCAGAGAAGGCAATCTCTCCCACTACTGAATTTTGCCTTATGTGGTTAACACTTAATTGATCATCAGGAACAGTAAAAGGATCTTGAGTTCAGCCTGTATTGCAATGACAAGAGAAGCCACATTCACATGATCAAATAATCCATGCTGGAACAACTCCCAGCCCTGTGTTAATTAAGGTTATAACTTGATTTTCAGGCTTTAAAGGAAATTTCCACAGAAGGATGAAAGAATGAAAGCAAACCCTCCAGACCTGAAGGAAACCGGCAATAGCATTAGCTATTGCAAATCACACAGGATTTCTGCAGCAAGTCCATCAATATTAAGGTCCTACCCCACCTGACAACAAAGAAAATAAGCATGAGGAGATACCCTCTGCAGAGAAGAACCACAGTCTGGCAATATATGGAACAATCTATGAGAAAAAAAAATAAATTTACTGATCTACCAGAACCTTGATGGATGTGGAGCACGTGGAGGCTCCACTACAGCAATGCACTCCAAGATTTTGATTAGGCTGCAGCCAAAGAACTCAAAAACTTCTGCTTTAGACAGGAGGTTTTACTGTATATAAACTCTCCAATGGGAAAGAAAACCTTCCTACCTGTGTTTAAAAAAAAATTGTATTTCGATGCATTCCTTCACAGACAAGAAACATGGATATTTTCATAGAGCACATCTTACAACCCTGAATAAATTCCTGATCCCCACGATGAGAATAGAAATGAGGAAAACAAGGGCTCATATCTGAACAAGACTCTTGCTTTCTGCTCTTTTTCAGCACCTGCTGGTATGTTAATGCTTTTCCAGCAAATGAAACGGCACTGCAAAAACTGGCAGAGTTAGAATAGAAAGCAATATGGCTTCAAGGCAGCACGACACCCTTATGTGGTGGCTCCCTTGCTGAAACCAGCTACTTAAGCACAGAGAAAGATAAATATACCCTGTAATACAATTAGCTTCTAAGCACAAAGGGGGTACAATGATAAGAAAAAGGTTTATTAGCATCACCAATGAAAACACACGGTAAGAAATGAAAACACTAATCAGTGGTAGGAAGTGTGTTCCTATTAAGTTAGCTAATTAAATGGTTGTCAAGAGGTGGGCAGGTAAGGTCTGAAATATATTGTAAACTGGCTTATAATTTACTGTTACCCTTAAGATTACCTGACATCTCCATCTGTTGTTTGTTACATTGATAAACTTCAACGCCTTTGAATTAATTGTGTTGTGTTGGGAATTTGCATTACATAAATATTTGGAAAAAAATACCAAAGTTGTTCTGCAATTTCTAAGGATGAGGCTAAAGAAAAACATATTTTTCAAATATATGGAAACATTAATCTTCTGATTTTTTCTTTGAGATGCTATTCTCTTGCATGGGTTGGAGGACAGCTTCTGAAAGACACTGGAAAGTTTGTGCGTCTCCATGAAAAAAAAAAAAAAGCAACACCAACTTGGCAAAATTATGTGATTTTGAGAAACCACAGTGAAGTTTACAGAGACTTTGCAGAGTTGTGTGACTTTGCCAACACACTCTATGTAAAAATAAATGCTCACTAAAGCACACACCCTTGCAAAGGCAGGAGCAGAGAGTGAGTCATCTGCTGTTGACAGTTCTCTAAGAAACAAACTGACAAAGCATCCCGTTTTTACTCCTAGGCTGCCTCTCAAAGGGTAATAACCACCTGCTACTCCTCTTGCCTCCAATGCCAAAGACCTGCAAGGTTTTCAGAAACACACAGGTGTTGCTAAAGATGCACACAGATCTCAGTCTAGTAAAACATGAGGAAGACTGCTTTTGGTTTGTTCTTTTCTTTGCAGAAGGACTACAGAAGCTGTGACTCCTGTAGAAATGTAAGCTGTGCCTCCAGGGCAATTTTTGGCTTATTGACCACATTACTCTCAGTTTCTGAAACAAATGAAACAAAACAACTGTTTTAGCCTCTAGATAGTCCTTATTTCTCTTCTGCAGTGGGACTGCAGGAAGGCAGATGTCCTGTGGGCAAATCAGTAAGAAATCACAGTCTGAAAAAAATTTATAATGCACATGTCTGAGTTATCCCTTCACACTATTCTTAATCACTGCAAAATATATCTTTCATGTGCTCACTATTGCAACTTAAACTGTTCTTTAGACATCTGTGTGTGTCACTGAGATGACATAGTGTATTTAACCGATCCCAGTGATTTTCTTTTTGTAGCCCTTAAGCTTCTACAGAATGTTAAAAATGTTTTTAAGAAACTGAAAAGAAAAGAAAAAGATAATTAGATCACTACAAAGATCATTCCAAAGAGTAAATCTATTGTATTAGCTGATAAAACACAATGTTGATAAAAATAACCAGGACCACTAAGATTGACCTAACTGCATATTTTCTCAACAATAACCAACACTTATATTTCAAGACAAAGTTACTGAAAGGGAAACAGAAAAACGAAATGTTACCATGGAAATATTTGACACCAAAGACAAATGGAAGATCTTTAGGAAAATGGCTCAAGTTTTAAGTAGCAGGTATCCAGTATAAGCACAAAATCCTAAAAAAAGGAATCTCTCTGCAGAGTAAGTTACATTTTTCTTTGCATTCAGTTACTTGTCTGTTTATTCGCTCTGAGTCTTCTCAGTACCTCAACTATTGTTTACAATCTGGAATTCCTAGTATTTTTACTGGGAAATGAACTGCCAAAATTGTCTCCAAAAATCCAGGAATTTTTTTACCCCTTTTAAAATTTCAATGCTTGGTTCTAAGTTTTAAGCCTATTTCAATCTAGCATTGCAGTCAAGAGTTTGTAGAAGTAAACTTATATTAAAAAAAAAAATCTGTAATTTTGTGCTTTATATCCCAAACCCAGCAAACTAAAAGGTCAACTTACATCTGAAATAGATCCAGCTACATTAAGGTAGGTAACTACTGTAAGGCAGAATTACTCAAACAAGTAAAAGCCTATAATTCTATAAGGTTCACAACCCCAGCTGAGCTTTTAAAGATTTTTTAAAGAATATTTTCCATGCCCACTCATACTGTACTGTGGCACAACAAAATTTGTGGTTCGTTTGGGAATGCAACATGAAAATGCCGATACTGAACACAGCAGGGATGGTTTAGGGTCACTGTCTGCTCCAGACAGCCCTTAGTTCTAGTCCCTTTAAGAAATCAGCAAGTAATGCGTATTTTAAAAGATCGCTCTGCTGAATGTAAGTGTATGGGGAAGTCATTTTGAGACAGCAAAGGGATTTTAAGAGTTTGTGTCAGTGAAAAATTATGTTTTAATTCCCTGCTGAAAAAGAAATTTCATTATAGAGAATGGCAGAAAAACATGACCTAAGAGCGAGTTCTCCAAATATACCAAATGGTTTCAGTGATTTAGTGAAATGGGAAGTCTGCACAGCTTGCCCTGTTCTGCCATTATGCTGTATTATGGACAGAAATTATTTTGAAATTAGATTAAATTCAAATTAATCAAGATACTTATAAAATTTTCAGAATATTTACTTCAAACCCCTAAATGTATTTGTTAATCTTAGCAGTAATATGAAGCATCCCTCTTGTGAAGTATCCGTCTTGTGGAGCTCTGCTTCAAATATTAAATTCATTTTAACTTCAATTATGGAAGCACAAACAGTATTGACATAATAACATCAAGTAAATTTCACAGATGATGTTTGGGAATATTTATTTATAATGATTATTTATTTATATAAATGAAACCAGGACCACATGATCCCATTAGACATATGCACACTGACTCTGAAAGGCAAATTTGGTATTAGTGTTTTTTCCTCTCTCTGACAGCACCACTGTGAATTTTTAAACATACCAAATTAGCAATTCTCATATCCTTCTTATAATAGGCTGAAGAGGTTGTAAATACACAGAAAAGCCATTTCGACATGGTACTTTTACATACAACTAAATCCTTGGCAACAAATGAAACACAGAACCTGAAATGACATTTTGCAGAGGCTTTGTCTAAACCAGTTAAAAGGCCATAAGTCTTTTGTGATCTTTCACTGTAAACTTATGAGAATAGGACTAAGTGGAGGAAAATAACCAAAAAATGAGATAATTTTGGAACTGTAGAAAGCTCGTCAACTCACCTCATGGGATGAGCCTATTATTTCTTGGAAAAAAATATTTTTCTATTGCAAACTCACACATACTAACTTAGCAATTCGTTAAAAAAAAAGTGAGATGGTACAGCTTCCTGTCAAAACAAAAAGCAAAGCTCATTTAAATCCTGATGTCAGCTTGAATTAATTTATTTTAGACCCTGGCAGTATTCCCTGACACTGCAAGTTTTTTAATTATTAGGCATAAAAGCAGCATTCTTAATAAATCCCAACAGTAATGATAATGGCAGAAGTATTTTACTTTCTGCAGACTCTCAGAGGCCATAAATGCTACATTTATTCTGAGGGCAGTGTTCTGATCGAGATGAATCTGTAGGAGCATCTGGAGACAATTATTCAGCCAGAATTAAAAGCAGAATAGACCTGTGAGATTTGAGTCTGAAAGGAGGAAGCCTTTCTGCACTGTGCAGCTCTCTGCCAGTGCAGGGGCTCTGAAGATTTGTTGTAAGGGTTTCAGTGCCATGGAACATTTTACCTCATCTAGGAAGACGGTGCACTAGTGAAAGCTAGTCATTTTAAATGAGGAAAAGAGAGGATTTTCTGCTCATCTTATGTATATGTCAAATAGGGAAGAAAGCCAAGCAACCAATATGTTGCTGTTCTGATGAGATTAGGAAAAGTCACATCACAGAGAAGCAATAAAGATATTTAGCACCTGGTTCCCCACCCCAGATCTCTTTAGATTTGCCAGAATCTTTGCTACCAAAGGGAAAAGCCGTTTTTAGCAAGAGGAAGGCATCTCAAAAGCACAGTAGGGCAGTTATGCTTTCTGGCTTAACTTAACAAAAACTTCCCACTACTGAGGAAATTCTAACTAATACAGAGCCCTAGTTAAAAGCATACTCTGATGAAGCTAATTCTTTCCCACCACATATTGTTTTGTTTTGTTTTTTTTTCTTGCAAAATATAAATAATGGAATTTGCGAGGTTCCATCGATAACGCTTAAATAACAATTTCCTCAACGCACAAAAGCACATCTGCAGAATGATCCAGATCTTACTAATGAAGGGCATCATTCCATTTGTTACATGCTGATTTTCTCTCACATAGCTTATAACAATGCAAGTAACATGCAGGATGAAACATGTAGGATGAAACATGTAGGATATATATCACAGAACCACAGAATATTCTAAGGGAATGGAAACCTATGGAAGGGACCCACAAGTTAAGTGAATGGCCTATACAGGGGTCAAACCTGCGACCTTGCTGTTGTTAGCACCATGCTCTAACCAACTATGTTAGCTCACTCTATTTCTACAATCCCTGCTACAAGGAAATTACTTACAGAATCCGAATTCGCACTTATATTAAGCTCTTATTCCTGGCCTGGCTCCCCAGATATATCTTTGTAAACTTCATCTGCTGGTCCCCTCAGAAAGGGCAGGAGTAGCTGCTCTTTGTATGAGTACACCCATATCTGATTTCATGAAAAAGGTTTGCTATGATTTAAGAAATCCCATCACAATGGATCAAGCTACTTGTGAAAAACCCCATTAGAAGAGAATGCTAAGAGTTTATTATATCAGTTGTCTGATTTCAATCAAATCAGCTAGCCTCAGACACAAACCTTAAACAGTCTGTTAGTTAGAATGTATGATGTCTATCTGTGTGATAACTAGGAGAAGCACCACTTTTAGATTTTTGCTTCACTATTAAAAAAATTATTAAAACCATGAAATCTAGCAGCTGAAGACAGCTACTACGGAGGAGGTGTTTTCCCTCGCTAAATGCAAAGCTTTATTTTTATGTTTTATTTTTTTCCTGATCAAGATTTCCCATCTGCTATGTTATCAACTATGAACTTTCCAGAGAGAGATCTCTTCAGACTTCACCTGACAATCATTTGGACGGGAAAGGCTGCTTTTCTCACAGGTGTCTCTCAGGTTCAATTGCAGGGCCTTGACCATAGAAAAAACATCACTGCAGTAACAGCAATAGTCATCAACTTTTAAAAGTCTATGGGGGTTTTTGATCTGAAGGCAGAAGCCCCAGCTCTGTTTCCCCACCATCCTACCATTGTCCCACGTTATAGCACACAGGGGAGCAAATTCTGAGCCATCTTGATGCTTTTCTGACCATGAATCTACCTGTGGATAAAACAAAGTAACATGTTCTTCTGCCTTGGAAAGCCCTTCTTCAAACTCATGTTCTGGCCCAAAGCAGGCACAGAGCACACACGGACACACAGTAAGGCTAAAAGAGAATAGTAGACTGGAGATACCCTACTTCTGATAGATGAGATGAGACTCTGGATTGATTCTTACAGAGGATGCAGAAGGTGAAAAGCTTTAAAATGTCTGACCTAGTTAACTGGATGGTGTATCTGTTGTTCCCCACTCAAGCCACAGTAAGATTAACAGAACCTGGAGCCTTCAAGAACCCTGATTTCCCATATGGAGCCTGTCACATCTTTGTTTTTCATTCAAACATTCCAGGTCTGTAAGACATCAAGTTAAAAAAAAAAAGAAAGCGCACATGAGCACACTTTGTCAAGGTAGGGATTACATTTCTGTCATAATGGGGCAAAAAAGTGAAAGCCAGAGTGACCTACTCAAAACCAGATGATGAGTAGGTTCTGAGTAGGAAGCAGAAACCCAGGTCCACCTTCTACTTCCTCACCTGATGAATTCTGTCACCTACAGAGTAATAAAAATATTTCTTCCCTTCATGTACTATAAAAACATATCTACAAGCCCTCACATAGATCTGTGATATATGTAAAGACATGGAGGAAACACTCTTTTCCTCTGTAGCAGGATCTGTGCATTAATTTTCTACCATTAAATATACACTAAAGCTATGTTTTGATTTGAAGTTCTTCTACCCTTCACAGACCATTCAAAGACATTTGAAATGCACACAATCAGCATCAGCAACCATTCAGAAAAATGGAAGTGTCCAAATAATGTTGGAAGCCACAATGATGCCTTCATAACCTAAATGAAAAGTGTGCAAATATCAGATAGCTCATGAGATTCAACACAATTCAGAAGGCATTGCCTGGCTTCAACAACCACAATGCAAAAATTCACTTTCTATTTTACAAAATAGTTCTGACAAGACTTTTCAGACTAAGCAATGCTGCAATGACAACTTTTCAATATGCCCTTTGGTAACTGGAGTGGTACATTTGAACTGAGAGAAGCAGAATCTTTGTGTGACAGGAGCTAGCAAAGCCCATGAAAAGGCCAAACCACATACTCAAAGGCACCCAGTTATATGAAATGAGAGAATTCAGAAGTGGTGCTACCTGTATTTACATTCTGGTAGCACCCATGAGATGTACTGTGTACCTGAGCTATGAGCCAAATTTACAGGTCGTCCTTTCCCAAGAAACTTTATACTTAAAGATAAAGGAATTGTCACCATCACCTATTTCACCAAAAAGGACTCGGGGCAAGCAAAGTTAAACACAGCTGCCCTTAGATAGAGATCATCTGCAGGAAAGCCAGGAGCTAAGTCCTGACTTTCAGAATTTCAAGGCAGTAATTTCTTCACATGACTCTCTAATATCAGTAACTGATTCATCTGAGCAACAGCAGCTGTGGGAAGGACACTGCCAAACTCAACACAAGCCTTCAAGAGGTGACATATATGCTCACTGAACACAATACTCCGTATCCCTTTGGAAGTCAGCAGATTTAAATAAAGCCTGCTAGGCTGAAGTCCTGGCTGTCTGAGATCAAAGAAGGTTTCTGTCTTGAAACTCCTTCCTCCACGTTTTTCACATCCAGCTTACTCTAGATGCTATTGCTGCAGCCAGTCCACGCTGATCACCTGAGAAATTTATTTGTCATCCATTAATCCCATCAAAAGTGAGCTGTTACTAAAAAAAGGTATCAAAAAAGTGGTATCACTACAGCAAGCTCAAAGTGTATGGGTTTTGAATTTACCTCTGCATTTTTCTCAGGCTCTTTTTTGTAAAGAAAAACCATGAAAAAAAATTGAGTA
>JAWWLV010000088.1:44324437-44356053 GCA_035041135.1 Platyrinchus mystaceus | reverse complement strand
GAGATGTATCCTTTGGCAGGCTAAAATCCCATCTACCATCAACTTTATCATGTCTCCACAAATACCTGCTCTGTTCTGCTGACATTAAAGCACATTACAGCATTTTACAGGGCCCACCAAATTAAACCACGTGAAGTATAAAGCTTTTATTTAGGACTGTTCCTGAGGCTGGCAAAGTCCCTTTCTATTTGAGAAGTGTTCTGCCTGCTAAATGAGCCCAGACTTTTATTTCCTGTTGCAATTTTCATTTTATCAGAAGCATTGCTCCATTTTTACATTAGCATTAATCCCAATACATGCTATTTGCAGACAAATGTACTGGGCACTGCAGGTAGACTAACCTTAATAGATTTTCTTAAGTCTCACTCTAATGTGCATTAATAAACCCTAATGCCTATCAAACTAATCTAAGTCTAATTAATTTTCAAGTTCCAGTAAAACAATAACATTTACTACTGATGCAAATTGTTAGATTCTAGTTAAAATCCTACTTTTCAACTGGGCACCACACCAAACTCAAAAGAAAATGTAATGAACAGTAATAATCAATAATTCTGGATTGAAGAGTTGATGAAGGTAATTGTTATTTTCTTGATTTTTTTTTTTTAAGCAGCAGTCAAATCAGAACTATGAAAACAAAACAAAAGAGCAGTTCTCTTAAACATTCAAATAAATCTGTGTTGCAAAGAACCAGTGTTACAATTTTTAAGACCCATTTTGAGCCACTCAGAACACTACTTTGCACTAAGTCAAAGTGTAAGAAGCACAACTGTGTTTCTCATTAGTTAATGACATAAAGAAGAAAAGGAGCAGTGACTGGGTCTCCATCTCTAAATAACTGTCACTAGCAAAAGACTATTAACAACAAAAGAGCTCTTATAAAGCAGAATAATGACTTCCTACTGATAAGGTGATGCCCTCTTAGCCACAGCCTGGCTCAAGGAAGCTAAGCAAGAGGCCACAAAGTGATGACCTTTCATCATCTGAGTGAGAGGTTTGAGAACAAGTGAGAAAATCACTCATCAGGTGGATGTGAAGCCATGAAAGGATGTCCATGTTCCCACTCACAACAGAGACAGAAATCTTTTGATGTGCAAATGGGGAGACCAGAAGAAGGGAACCAAGAATGCGGGGGACTCACGAATGATAGTCATGAAAAGCTGAGGTCCACAGCCAGATGTTTGGGTACCTTATTTTGGACTGGAATCTATATACTCATCCTACAGTCCCAAAGTAAAGTGTGATTGGTTTAGAAAACCTGCAAAAATGTGCATTTTAACGGATTACACTTTTTTGTTTGTTTGTTTATTATTAGTACAGGTGTTAAACTGGAAAGCAGAGTATCACAAGCAGGGTGTTCTGGGATACAGCTCCTTGAAAAATGGAAAAGAAAAGTGGTCTCAGACACATGGAAAGCATGCCCTATTTCTACTAAATGAGCAAAGAACCTCTGTGTCTGGCATCAAAAGCATTAATCCAGAGAGCAAAGAAACTGCCTGGAATCTACTTAGCCAAGAAGACTTAAGAAGTACAGACCTCAGCAAGCTGCCTAAGTACATTGTCTGAAGAGTGTATAACAAGGAAACACTGTACAAAACTTCGGAATAATCAGAAATGCTCTATACACAAATCAAAAACTTGAAATTAGTAATATATAATTTTATAACATACTTACAGATTAAGAAGATACACATGAGAGAAAAAACCCTAGAACATTAATAATGATATCCAGAGATAAATCTAAATCAAAATGCATTAGCAGAATGTGTGCTAAATCTGGAAAATTGGGAAACTGAAGGAAGGTTCTCCAGTTCCTCACAGGATCAATACAGCCACTGCTGTAAAGACATTTCTGAGCCTGAGATTCTATACCAAGACAAATTTCTAACTTTTAAAGGATACATTGCAAAGGAGATGTGCTTTAAAGGAGTTCAAACAGCAAAATTGTCATTGGCTTATTAGTGAGTTTTCTGCTTTTGGAAGAAGTGGAGACCAACTTTTTGGCCCAATTTTCTACAGTTGTATTATTTTTCAAATGCTGACCTGAATATTTTCTCTCTGCTAAATGTTATTAGTCCAATAAACCAGAACATAAAGTGATTAGCAGCAGTGTTAGTCAATTTATTCACTGAAATTTATTCACTGAAAAGTAACTCAAGCTGTGTCTCAGGTCTCATAAATAAAGAAAATATTAATAAGTTATTTACAGGTGGGTAATCAACTTTAAGGGTCAGAAATAGCATTTTTATCATACAGCTACAAATTTTTCTTCTGAAATTAAATTCTTCTGAGACTTTTTTTTTGTCGAGTCAGCAAAAGCTATTTTAAGTGCAGTTCATCAGCATTCACAAACCTGGCTGCCTGTGCTGTTGCCCGTGTGGGTGGACTCAGAATAAATGGAAGACAGAGGTGTAATATGAAATGGTTGCATGACTAAAGTAGAAACAAGCACTGGCTCCACAGCTCTCTGTGTTGCTGGAAAAGATACTCTTCTCATTCATCTGTCTCCTCACCGGGGGAAAAGGGGTGCCTGTAGGTTTTCCAGAGTAAAAGTCAGAGAAGGATCGGGTGCCCTAGAGAACACAACCACCTTCGCTTTCAAAGACTGGCATTTGGAAAGATGGTATCATCTATTGGGGATCCCTAGGACTTTAAGGCCCTGTGTCAAAGGGCACACACTTCATTCACAGATATTATAGGAAAGCTTAAATTTCAAGTGGGTATTTATGGGAAACATAAGGAGGGAGCAATGAGTCTTTGTTGAGCAAAGGAATATCATACAGCACTGCAAAGGGACTTTGCTCTTGTCTTCATCCTCTGTTCTCCACTAAAGGGAAAGATGAAGAATAAACAGCCATCTTTGTCACTTTTGCTCAGCTGCTTTAGCTAACCAATGTTCAAAATTAAACCATTCACCCTTCTTGTCTGAGTTAAAAGGCCTTGGTCAGTGCTACATTGTCACAGATAGGGCTGCTTTTGGAACTCGCCTGCAGTGCAGACAACGACTATCACAGTCGCCATCCAAGGAACGGCCCCTTTGCTGCTGGAAAACATTTGCTTGAATTTGCTTTGTTTTTTTGATGCTGTCTTTAAATGTGGTGGCTGTGTTACCCTCAGAAGGGTGAGATACTGAATCCCTGACACCCTCTGCAAATATAAGCCTGGCAGCATATTCTTAACAGATGTTGCACCACTATTTTCTCTGGGTACTTGCCAAAATAAGCTCAAAGCATCCCCACCAATAAGCTGGCATTTAGAAAAGCACTCCAAAACAGTCACAGCTGGATGATCTATTCACCAATATTCTTTTTTCCATTCTCCACCCACCAATGGGATTTGCTGCAAAATGATTAACTGCTTTACCACCATCTGTGCTCAAGTTCCATTAGTAACCCAGGTGTTTTAGGAGATTCCAGTCCTGCACAAGCTATGTCCAATTACTGCTTGCTGAAACATCAGACCAGCTAAGCAAGCCTAGAAAATGCAACAGGTGACCAAACACTCTCAGAACAAATTAATCTCTACAAAAACCAGGCATGTCACACCTCAGGAACAAATCAACTCCTACATAAACAGGTACTTCATGTCCTATCCCACCAGAGTTAACTACTGACAAATAGAAGGAAAAGCTCTGGTCAGGACACAGTTGCTTTGCACAGGTTGCTGAACAGCCTTTACCTTGCTTGCTGACAGACGCTGCAAATCCAAGCCTTCTCCTTTTTTTGGTAAGTACTGCAGTTCTTGCAGATGTTGTACTTGCAGTCTTGGCACTGTCGCTTGCTGTTGATAAGAAATGTGAAAGGGGAACAGCAGCGAATACAGCAGTGCTCGTTGAACTTCTGCTGCTTGGAAAGGATGCTGCACTTGTTACCCTCTTCATCCAACTTCTGCTTCATCTCACTGGAATAAAAAGCAAAAGATCAAAAATGTAAACAAAATTTCCATGGCACATCTTTCTCCTCTTTCCACATATTCATGTTATAATCTTCAAGTAACTTTTGCAGATGTGAAATAAATGTCAGAAACGCATATTCTGAATTTAGAATTGGGAAGCAAAAACTCCTGCGTTCCCTGGAGTCACCCATGGCCAACCCACTTAAACTCTCTGAGTCACAAACCAAGGCAAAATTTACTCTGCTCCAGAGAGACAACCCTCAGGAGAGCCAGGCTGCTATGACAGGTACTCCATTTGTGCCAAGCCATAGTGTCATTTAATAACATACCATTTCAGAGAGATTTGGGTGCTTTACTAGTTAGGACCAACACTAAGGCAACTACCAACTGTGAAAGTGTTTGCAGACAGTCTATATAAAGTTTCCTGCATTCCAGCAGAAAGGCTCACTTATTAAAAAAAAACTAAAATAAAATAAATTGTGTATGCATGGTATTAAGTATTTTGGTATCTTCCATTTTACAGTGCTTTTGGTATTTACAAATGAGGCTATATATTCCGTGATAAGAGTAATAAAAAAGCATGCAGAAGGAAAAGCTGTGTAAGCAGACAAGTCTGCAAATTCGTCACACATTTTCTGGCATGTACAACTAGGATATACCCTAAGAGAAGAAAAAATTAGAATTAATGAAAAATATGTAAAATAAAAGGTTATAAAACAGCATGCTTACATTCATTCTTGCAGTTTCTCAGAATTAGTGGTGACTATCTTACTATTTTCAATTGCTAATAAAAACCAGTTATAAGATTAGGGTGACACAGAGGTCTAAACAAAATTTAAAGGTGCCACAAAACATAGACTAAGTTGCAGGAAGACATGGTCATGACATGCTGACTTACACTTAAATTAATGCTTAAATGTCTTGCTACAGGAAAAAAAGGAATACACTTATTGCATACTTATTCAGGAACTCAACCAAGATAATCTATAAACATCATTATGAGCCAAGCCTGGAATATTAAAAAGGATCACATTACTGGTCTATACATCTTATTTGCTACTTCTGCCTCAGATTCATAACTCAAAATAAAAACAGCTTATTTTATAAAATTCTGACAGGTAAATTCTAAACCTCAAGTCTAAAAAAAAAATTAAGGCAGTGACCTAAAGCATATAATATTTGATCTTGCACATACGTCATATTTAAGCATAATGCCAATATATGCCTTTTATAAATTTAAAACTTGAAAACAATGTATGTTTCTACTGCTTGTTCCCTGTATAAGGGTCTGACTGTTTTAGACTAGCTGCTCAAATCCAAATAAATACTCTGTGGACTTTCAAGTAAATAATCTTTCTTTGTGATTTTGTTGTCCAGATGGTAAAACACGCTGCTTTTCCCACACTTTTATAGAATGTAAAAGATGAAAAAAGTAAGAGATTATCATGTAAGTGAGGAAATATCTAAATTATACAAGTCAAACTGGCTTCCTCGTGTAAACTGACAGAACTATCCCACTAGTTTGGGGGACCAGTTTGTCTTATCTCCATCGCTCCCTCCCACCATGGTACTACATGGGCAATCTCTCTAGGGGAGCAGTAGAGGAAATGAACTGTTCCCCACATCGCTCCTCCACCCACAGCATACGTGCTACTCTGCAGCAATGGAGCGAGACAGAGCAATGTTCCTGCACAGAAGGCCAGGTGGGAACCCTGGGTCCCAGAAGAGAAGCTGATGAAGGTGAGGGCTGTATGATTCACAGAGGAATTCTGGCATGGAAAAGTGTCAGCAGCCCAAGGTGCTGCAAAATTTGCTTCAGGATGGAGACCACAGGCAGCAGGCTGGCCTCCCCATAAGATGAGAATAGCTAAGGAGTCGAGGTCAGGAGGAGTCGTGAAAGAGGTTTTTGTTCTTATGGAGTTCTATTATCTGCCAGAGTTAGTAACATTCATACTTGGTGGTATCAGCTCCCACACTCAACATTGTCATGCTCAGTGTCATTCTGAACCCTCATTAGGGCTCTAATGCGTGACAGCAAAATAAACCAGAGAAGCAAAGCCACCAATTACAGTGCTCCAGTACTCCTCACACAATATAAAAACAGGCAGTTTCATTCACAACAGAGCTAATAAAGCCTGATACCTACAAAAAGCTGAGCACACACTGAACCTTGTCATCAGAACAGCATTAATGACAGCTCTCTCCTCCGTCAGCCTGCCAACATTCATTACAGTGGTAGAACCTCAATATCATTAAGGCATCTGCCTCAATGTTAAATAGAACTAAAATTGGCCAAGGGATTAAAAAAGTAAATAGGATAGGTTTGGACAGGTTGGCAGACAGAGAGCATGACAGAAAAAGCCTTATTTCCACAGGAAACCAGGCAGAACAGAAACAAAAGCAATGCACATATCTCTGATGGCTGTAACAAATTAAGGTTCTCATGCACTGCCTGCCAAAGACTATTCTAGTTTCTATAAGGAGTCAAATGGCAAAGGGTACTGTCAACTGGACTTGTCATTTCAAGCCAAAAGGCTACGGTCCACGCTCTTTGAAATCAAAATATGGGATTCATATGAAAGCAAAGTGCTGCACAACTCTGGTAGGCAACTCAACCTACTTGGCTTGAGGAAAATTAGTCAAAATGAAAAGTAAGTTTTGGTTTACTCCCAGCAATATGAGAAAACCTGACTCGCACATGACTCCAGCTGGATGATTACTGTGAGTGGGATGATTAATGCAGGCTTTAATCTCAATACACTGAGAAAGTTGCACTGAAATTCAGGAGTTACAAATTGAAGCTCAAGGCGTCCTGAGTTTGAAAGTCTCAGGCTTTGCCTTCAGGACATTCAAATGGCTTGGTACAAGAAGATTTTAAGAATGGTCTAAGGAAAGGAGAGCAGTCAATCTCTCATGCAGTGAAACTCACTTCCAAAAAGATGACAGCCACCTGTGCAGAAGCTATTTCTAGAAAGCAGGTCAAACCACCCAGTCATTGCAATCATTCCCCCTTCCTTCCAATGCAACACCTCTTCCCTTAACAAAACACAGAAGAGGGAGAAGTGCACATTCATGTGTGCTTACTTCCCCAATGAGGGAACGTAATGTATTTATAGATGTGTATATATATATTATGTGTGCAAATAAAACAAACAACGACTGCACAAAAAATGTCCCTTTTGGGGAAAGCACAGAAGAGTGGGAACCACGAATGACAGAATTTGTTCACATCACAAGTCATAACTGAAGATTATTATGGTTATGTGTTACATAGTAACAAGCATCTGTGGAGAAGAGAACTCCTGCTGTTTGAATGAATCTCAGACTGGATTTAATTTTCAGCCTTAAGTGTTTGCATTTCACCGACTGCTTACAAAAGAAGCAAAAAGTACTCAATACATACCCAGTACGTCTGTCTCCAAAACTAATTCTGTCAAAAAATATTTTATTGAACTATAAGTTCAATACATATGCAGATGCAAGTTTAGATTTTTCCAGAGGCTTTTATCAATTAATTTACATAGTTTGCATAAAAAATATGTAATTAATTTCAGTGAATGTTTTGGGTGATAAAATCCTGGCATGCAATTCCCACACAGTCAGGTTAGGAATACTTTCCAGCACATTGTTTTGGGTGAAGGTTTTGCTATTATATTCTGAGGGTGAATAGTTGTCTTCCCCTCATCACCCACTATGTTTTTGTGACTTTTTAAAATATAAATTAAATAGCTTTCACTGGCATGGTTTATTTCTTTTTACATGCTTCATTTTCACTGCTGTACAATAGCAATAACAGTAAAAGTCACAAAGTCAATAATAAACTTTTCTTGAATACATATATAGGTAAATATATCATAGAGTCATTTATGTTGGTAAGGACCTTTAAGATCATCAAGTCCAAACGTTAACCCAGCACTGCCAAGTCAATCACAAAACCATGTCCCTAATTTGAGAGATCTACATGTCTTTTAAATACCTCCAGGAGTGGTGGCTCAACCACTTCCCTGGGCAGCCTGTTTCCATGCTCAATAACCATTTAGGTGAAGAATTTTTTCCTAATATCCAATCTAAACCCTCCTTGGCACAACTTGAGGCCATTTCCTCTTGTCCTATCCCATGTTATTTGGCAGAAGAAACCGACCCCCACCTCACTACAAACCTTCTTTCAGTTAGTTGTAGAACACCTTTACAGCATCTTTCATTTAGTGACCATTCAAGTCTCCTTCCCTGGAAATATTCAAAAGCTGTCGCTGGTTACAATCCTGAGTACCATGCTCTAGGAGACCCTGTGTGAGTAGGGAATGTTGGACTAGATGACCTACAGCAGCCCCTTCCAACCTTACCCATTCTGTGATTCTGTCATACAGTCCTCTCCACTGCTGTACTACAGTAAGCAACATGTTTACAACTAATATTCACAGCAAATGACCCTCAAACTTTTCTTACCACAAGACCTGATGGCCTTATCTAGATAAAATTCTGTTTCAAGTCACTTTTACAGTATACGTCAAACTGAGCTCCTGCTTATAAGCAAGTAGGATAAGATGTGTTCCATGCATTATTGTAATACTGAATGTTTTTACTTTGGACTTAATTCTACTTACTACTGTTCTGATGGGATTCAACAGGACTGATGCATTTTTTTCTGTGCTATTGCAATGGCCTCAGCTTCAAAAACAGACTGGCAGGTTTAAGCATAATTCTTCAGTGTTTGCCTGAACAACACCTTCTCCTCTAATAAATTTCTTTAAAACAATTGGTATTTTGCACATCCTAAATACAGAAACTTTTTTTTTTTTTGTTTTGGCCCAGCAGTGTGAGAAGGATGTTTTTTTCTCTGAGCTACAGTTGGATACTCACAAAGCTCTATGACTGTAATTATTCCATATTTTAATAAATGAAACAAATCCTAGATGACCTTGAATGCTTCCCACCAAGGGGCATTGCTGTGATTACATACTCAAGAGCTGGGGCAGGTGGAGCTATAACCTCAAACTGCAAAGCCAACAATAATATACATGTTGGCAACTTGCCATAGTAAGATGATACTGTGAAGTTTAAAAAAAAAAAGCTATAAAGAAGCCTATGATGCGTTTGAGAAACAGTTTAAAAAAGTCTTTGCTGCATATATAAGGCTAGGATGATCAAACCTCTCCACGCGGTGCAGCAATGGAAGAGAGTCCATAAAACAGCAGGCCCTGGTCAGGTATATTTCAAAATAATGCTACGAAAACCCACCTGTTTTTCATATAACAAGCAGAACAGTTGCTGGTGAAAACATGACAGCTTGAGCTCCAAGACAGAGTCTGTATAAGCAAGTCTGCCTGCCAGGCTCCCTGAAACCTAGCTCTCTGCTCTTCTCTAAGGGCTTCTCTGAGCCCAACTATTAGGCTGTGAGACAAGCTTACTCTTGTCTCACACCAGTCTCCATTTCAGACTGGGACCTGGCAGTGTAAAGGTGAAGTCCAGCTGGACTGCCTCCCATTTACTCTGTTACTTTCTTGGGTGATGGACAAACACAATTTTTCCTACTATTTCGTCACCTTTTATTTTCCCCAGTAGAGGAGAGGTTAAATCTATTCTAGTTGCCTGCACAGGATAAGAGGAAAATGGAGGGACAATGTTCCTAGGAGTTACAAAAGAATCCTATTTCCTTCACATCACTCCCTCCTGCGGAACAGAAGAGCAGTGCTTTGACCACAAGTTATCAAGGACAGGTAGAAACTTTCTCCTTCCGTACTACAGATGAGGGCTTCTGTTTCCTGTCCTCTTAATTCAAATTACACCTGTTTCATAGCATAGGCCACTTTTTATCCATTTGACATTGAAACCTTTTTTCTTTCAAAGAATAATGAGCAGGCAGCATACACTGAAAAGTGTGTTTCTTAGGGGAGCAGTGTTCAGCTCAGCTGTGTAACTGGTTGCCTCTCTTCTCTACATTTGTTTGCACTATCTTACCTCCCAAAACAGAAGATCACCGATTTGTCTTAAAACTGGTTTTAATCTTTGTCTGACAACTGTTAAGAGCCTTAAAACATTGTTTCCCTCCACAGAAGAGAATGCCTTTAGACACTCTTCTATCCAGGTATCCTTAATACTCACACATAACAAGATCTTGAGGCATTTTGCTTAGCACAAAAATCTGGATTTCTGCACATTCTGGTGAGCAGGTGAACAAGCTCTGATGTGCCCGTTCCCAGCCTTTCAGAGAAACCACTTTTACCAGCTACACCTCATGTTTTTCCACTCCCACAGGCAATCCCACTTGGTCTGTTGGGCTGGGAGTTTCCCTGGGTTACAGAGATTAGCTAAAAATACAAGTTCCACCAGTACTCTCTAAGTTACAACGTTGGAGGACAAAGTGCTTTCCATATTCAGAGGCTAACATGCATACCATATTCCCATCTCTGCTCTCCTTAGATCTACCAGAGGTGCACCAGATGCTGGAGTTGGGGTAAAGATCCTTTAATCCATGGACAGCATGATGTCTCTTACTCCTTGGCTACTAGTACAGTGAGGAGTCATCACAGGCTGACTGTGACTGAAATTTCTCTCCCATTCACGTGTTTTCAATCTGATGTTCAAGATCCCAGATTGTGATTACAAGAAGTGGTTCCCACCTCTGCCCTTGCTTCCTCTTTCCTTCCCCCAACCTCCCAGACCCCCAGAAGCAGACCAACCAGGTTAGTAAAATGTTGTTAAATTTAGGGAAAACACTGTAAGGTTTACAAGCCAAACTCCTGGGCAGGGATCAGCCAAAATTGCCAAGGACAGCTCCTCAGAGTTTTATCCCTTCCATATTCTTTGTGTCTCAATGTGTGGCATGATGCAAATAGTGGTGAAGCTATTTGCTGACAGGGTCATACATCTTTTCTGCCTGTGGTATACAAAAAGAACCAAATTCTCCCAGCAGGCATATGCCTCCATTGTTATTTACTCTCTTAGGGTTCAGTGCTATTTTTTTCTATTGTTTCTTCTCCTCAAATAGTTTATTCTTCTCCACCAGAATAGGCATCTAAACACAACTCCCTGACAGTGCTACACCATCACCACAGCCCTCTTTTGTTTCTCTTATGTCTTTGCTGTATTGTCCCTGGTGAAACTCTACTTGCTCTCTTTGAAAAAGTAGAGCAGAGGATCGTACTATGTCCTTTTACAGCAGAATCCAAGTTAATTCATTATCTTAAAATCAAAGCCTTTTTTTCTATGCTCTTATCAAGCCTGCCACAATTGTGCCTCATGCTATATTTAACACTTAGTACATGATGTAGCATTCTACACATTGCTGGTACTATCAAAAAGCCATGACAGCACACCTGCAAACACACCGCTTGCATTTGGGGAGCCTTCGAGGAACATTCATCATTTTAATCTGTTCAGAGAGGTATCAGTCTAACAGCAGTAGCTGACTTTAAGAGAAAACTGGACAGCAGTGAGTGTACCGTAAATGGGGGAAGGGGGGAAAGTAACATCAAAAACATTCTAAAGCAAAAAAACAAAACACAAAGTCTTCAGGGGGATACGGGGATTTGAGAACTTAGAAACTCATAAATAGTTATAAGTCACTTTTACAAAAATCAGGAAAATTAGTATTTCACTGTCCAATTACTCCAACAGCAGTTGGATTCTTTTACCTAAATCTTACTAACATCTCTTGAGGTTTTTTTCTCTTCAGCTTTCCATTTCTATAATATTAAATTTCTATAAAATTAATGGGTATTCCTATAAAAGCTCACTTTTTTATTTCCTTCTCTTTTCAAAAGTAGGAGCAAACACTGATGGTGCTGCATACATGCTATGCTATGATCTGGTCTTACGAAATTCTTTACAATTCTTGTCAAAGTTTTGCCTTTTTGTTGTTTAACTCCAAAGGCCTACAATGATATCCCATTGCCCTTAAAAATCAGTCCTATAGTAACTACTGTGCATTCAAACCAAACACTGTGTCCACAGCATTGCACCATGTGGTTACTAATGCCATGAAACCTGTCAAGGAAACAGTAACAGATGCAGACATATTTAAGACGAGCTGACTAGCATGAAACTTCAGTGCCAGCAGAGGTCTCATAGGATAGCAGAGTTTTTAGGAACTTAGGATAACTTACATTTATGTTTATCTCGGGTTAAACGAGGTACAAGAATAAAACCCTATTTCAGTATTTTTCAAACTAGCCTTTGCAGCAACAATGTGGAGACTAAGTGGACTCTATATTATCCTACTGGGAATACCCCATCTGCCTCAACTGATGTTCCTCAAAGCTGAATGAATTAACTGTAAAAGACAGATGTATGCCCTAACTTTAAAAAATACAACTATCCTTCTACAACCTGAGACAGCTCTATAAAAAAAGTTAACTTCATAAAAAAGTATCGCAGATTCTGGGGACAATCTCTTTCTAAAAATAAAAGGAATCCATCACAGTGGAAACATTGTGGTGCTTTTGTGGGTTTTGTTTGTTTTTGTTGTTGGTTTTGTGGTTTTGTTTTGGTTTGTTTTGGGGGGTTTTGTTTTGTTTTGGTTTGTTGTTGTCTTTTAAGATTTGCAAAACACTTCTTATCATGGGAAAATAATTGCACTGAAACCTTCTTATTTCTCATTAAATACCATAAAATAAATCCTGAGAAGACTAACCTGTGGAACGTTTGTGGTAATCACAGTTGAACCAATTAAACTGTTCATAGAACCAGAAAAATGACAACCTACTCAACACTTAGCTTTGTCAAAAAAATGCATATCTGGTACTGCACTTGGTAGAGAGAACAGATCCAGTCAGCACCAAGATATGCTGTGGTTTGCTTGCCCCTAAACAGTACCTTGTTTGTTCTGTCAGGTTCTACCCTAATCTGTTAACAATTTCATGCTCAGGTTAAGCCATTTCACAAAATGAGTGACTGCTCTGCTGTATTACTCTACAGACACCATGCTAGTGGCTATTAAAGGAAGTTTCCTTTTCTGTTGCTGGCTAAAGCACTATTAGTTGGTGTCTGTCATCAGCTGGAACTGACTGACATGTCAGAGTGCAGATAAACAAAATAAATAATATACTGGTATTATCTTAAATTCCTCCTCATTTTGTAAACCCATAAATTGCCAAGGGATGTTGTATTTAACTCCATTTTCTTTTTCATGTTGGATATCACAGGAACACGGACTGTGAACCATATTTAACTGAAAGGCTTTGAAATCTTCTGCGGGTAAGTGGAGCAGTGAGGGTGAAGCAGGTTTTGCATTCCAGAGCAGATATTCTGGAGAGCTCTGGGGATATCGGAAATCTCCACATGAAAGCTAAAATTATCTTCTCCAAGACACAGTGCTGAGAGTACGGACTCCTTTGCCCTCCCATTGTAATACTGCCACATGGGACACATGAAAATAAAGCTGGGTTTTAACATACTTTTTCCACTTCACTCTTCACACATGCTCTCCTATCTCAGTTAAAGATTGGTCTGCAGAAGGCAGGGTGTTCTGAGATAAAATAATTAGTCAGTGTTGGGGACAAGCACTTCTGCTGCTGATGCAGAACCTTCTGGGTAAATCCTGGGTTTGACTGAGAATGCCCAAAGGGTGTTTATCCCTGTTGGACATCAATCAAAAGCTAAAAAATTTCCCCCCTTTTTCCCTATTTCGTTCACAATGAACCAGTGACCATTACTATCTGAGTAATTTTTCAAATAATTTCACCTGCATATGCCACAACCCCACAATGTGACTACAGAAAGATAAGATTCAATTATCATTTACAGGAGCATATTGTGACACCTTCCTCTTAAATTACAAACATGTAATACTTTATGTGATACTACCCTATTAAACTGCTTAACAACCTAGCAAAACATCATTTGTTTTACCACCTTTCTTATATGCCTTCTCTGCTTTCTTCCTCCCCACATTTGATAGGGATTTATAGCAACATAAACATTTGCTACATTCCCCTCTATCTCATTTCCTCTCAATAAATGTCATTTTGCTCTCCTTGAAGTGTATTTCTCACTGCCTGCCTGGTATCTTTTTTGAACAAGTATAGCAACATTTCTTGCCTCCTTTAGCTAATTATAGCAGAATTTTATTTTATCCTTCAATGTCCTTTCCAAGTAATTTCCAGAAACAGCAAGAAGTTTATAAAACTGCACTGCATCAACAGCATTGATAACTACTTACCACAAACAGTTTATTTGACCAATAAAACCTCTGCCTAAAAGCTTTCTATTCCCTGCCATTTACTGTTTTCCTACATATTAAGCAACCAAAGTGCAGTTCTAAGTCTCTCTAATGCATTATTTTTGTAGCAGTCATTCTCTATTTACCATTTTGCAGCTTATAATAGTGTATTTCATCACGTACTTAATACTGTTTTTCTTCTCCTTGTAGCAAGTGGAAAAAAAATAGTTTAACAGAACTAATTGTCATGTATATCTAATTTTAAAGGGATAAAACCTGAATTCCTAGCCATACATTTACCAGATTCCCCTGATTATTTCATTGTAGAGGAAAGGAAAGTATTCATCAAATGCTGGTACACTCGCAGCATTGACCTGCATTCCCCCCTGCCATTTGTCACACTTTGTTCCTCTCCCTATGTGCCTCTCATTGGAGAATTTCACCTTTCTCCTATCAGGTCCTGACTTTCAGTATGAAAATGATAAATAATGATAAATACAGATAAGCATTCTTTAGAATAAAGTATTGTTTAATTCAAAGAGACCAAAAATATTTAGTGATTTTTTTTTTTTTAAATGTATATACTCTTCCATCACATTTACATGCAATACGTTCTTTGCATCACTGGTGGCACCTGTGAGTCTATCCTTCTTTAGAATCCAATTTTCTGCCCATATCAGCTTGACAAACTTCATTTAATAATAGAAACACTCCTACTACCTTGAACAGTTCTCTCAGTGCTCCTTTCACAGTGCCATGTGGCTTGACCTTGTGAAACACAATAAATAGCCTCGCTAGTGTACAGCAGGAAAGTAACTGAGACATGGACTCTGAAAATCTCAGAAGTATTCACTATGAGTCATTCTTCCCTCTTCCTGGCTGAACTTCCAGCAACACAGACCTACAAAGATTTGCTCTAGAATCAGTGTTGTTACTTGGCCCTTGCCAGCAGAACACACAGCACAATAAACAAGAGCAGGCAGCAGAGCAAACAGCAGAGCTCACTAAGAAAATGGGTCTCACAGCCTGACAAGTCAGAGCATCAGAGACTGAGTGTGTGTGTTGTTAGAAAAAGCAGCACAAAAACGTTCATCCTGGTGTGTGTACAGACAAGATGAGTAATGCTACGTACTCAAGGGCTTTCTGCCCCATGAAGTTGGCTTTAAAATTTGCCCATCCCAACCACTGCCTACCCACAGAGCAGCTACCACTCCAGAACCCAGGTGGGATGGACACACTGGGAAAGTCATATCCTCCACAAGCACGGGGAACACAACACAGACAAATCTGTCTGATTATCCTCCCACATCAGTGTCCACTGAGTATTTTGCCACTTCCTGCAACAACCACGAGAGCCCTAACATGCCAGGCATCACAAATGGGCCATCCCTGGGATTGTTTCAGATGAAATCCCTGTGCAATTCTAGGAGCACAGAAGAGGTTCCCATTAACTTGGTCTCCGTGTGAGTTCCTAGAAACTGTAGCACTTAACTCTGTATTTTCAAGAAGTCCATATGTGCATAGGTCCCAAAGTCCCCTTCCCTAGTCCAACACCTCTTCATGCTGCCCATGCTTCTAACACATAGTAAATACTGTTCTTAGATATTCCACGCAGACTCTGCAATTCAAGTAGCCTGAAGACTGCAAGGCCTGTGATTCCAAACAGTCAACATGTGTCAAAAAATAGTAGCTTGACATTATTAGCAAATTTAAGCCTATAAACAATAGTAAGTGTATAGCAGTAGTCTTATCTCTATGCTCTCTTAAGTATTATGATTGTTTGCAATATCCATGTAGGTTTTGTTTGTTTTAAAGACAAAGACTTTTAAGCTTAAAATTACCACTTACCTGTATTGTACACAAGCAAGTATTTTGGCAGACAAAAGAATCTATTTTCACAGAATGCATTTTATATTTAACATGATGTGTTACCTGGGTGTGTATCACATTAACAATTAATATTGTTAATATTAACAATATTAATACCTTCTGAATGCTGTATCATATCCCCCAGAGAAATGTCTGCAAAGGGGCAGGTAATATCAACAGCACCTCCACCTACCCACCCAAACACAAATATTTAGGGTAGTCCTTTAAAAAATATTGGCATAGGCTATTCCTATAGTTACACCTGTACTTAACAAAGACACAATCTTCAGTTAACACTTTCATAATACTTTGGATATCTCATTGTTAATGTTCTTAACTTAATCCTGAAACTTTTTATTATGGGAACGTTTCTGCAAATTTAATAACATACTGGTATTTTAACATATAAAAGAATAAACAGTAATGGATTGAAAGCCAATTTGTAAGCAACCACACACACACAAAAAGGACAAGCTAATAATTCAGAATTTATTTAGAAGATAAACATCTTTATTTTGTAGCTGTGACTACAAATGCAGCTTTTTACCTTTATTCTGCACCTGTGTGTGAGCATGCATACACATATAGACAGACTGCATTGTTCAATATTCCTTGCAAGTGAAGACTGGGAATCTCATCCACCTAATAGTCCTCATACCCCATCCCCATGGAAACACAGTACTAAAGATTGTCCTTAACAAAACAATTCAGCTACAGAAGAGGAAACACAGCTAGGTTACCAGACAAATGGGATAGTATGGAACTAGTAACTAAACTCCTGTTGTGCAGATTCTCCTACAGCTCAACAAATCCCAGTAACTCTTTCTCAGCCTCAGATAGGACACAGAAGGCTACAGACAGTGAACTTTACCAGAGGAGAAAGGATGCAGGGGAACATCATAAATGTGCCTTTTTCATTCCTCCTCTTTGCCTCTTTATGCTCTCTGCTCTTCCCAATTAGATATCTATCAATCTGAAGTATAGCAAATATACTTCAGTGGGATGGTTTTGGTGAATGGTAAAAAAACCTGAACTAACACAAAAGCTTTCAAAAAACGGAAATTTGCCTCATCCGTGATTAGAATTCAGAAAGATGATTAGGTGGTGCATATTTGGAAAAGACAGAATGGTTCTTCACTGTTCTTCACCATTTTTTAAATTACGTGTTTGGAATTTTAAAAATGTCAGGTTTTCTTCTGACTTTTTCATAATAAAAGAGCTGCAAATACTATTATTCAGTTCTTCTGTGGATAGAACAATTCAGATACCTGTTTCCTCCCTTCTCTCCCTCATGCATTTTCTTTTTCAAAAGCAGCAGATGGAAGACATCTCCCTTGTGAAGAGCTTATGACACAGTCAGACCCCAGACTTGGTTCACTTACTTGGCGCAGACCCTCTGGCTATGTCTGAATTTGCAAGATCTGCTTGCAGCAGGAGCAGATCAGTAGACTGAACCAGACAATGCTGAAGGCCTACACCTACACAGCATATAGTTCTGCAGCTTTGCTGCAGGGAAGACATTATGATTCCCTGCACCAAATATTCCCATACTGCACACAGTTTGAACCTGTCTGAATGCGTGATTTACTGGTTCAGAAACATTGACTTAGTTACTTCCAAAAGGAATCTGGAATCTACCTTGTGCACACCAAAACCATGACGTAAATCATGGTGTGGTAAGTGAGGAGGAGAAGGTTTGCTCCAAAACAGCTCTGAACTGAAATGCTATCATAACTGCAGTCATAGACAACTAGAAGTGGCTCTCTCAACACAGGTTGAGCAGGTCATTTTTCATTAACAGGACAATAATAGACTTACTTACTGATGGTTTGGAAAACCATTTCGATAATTGCAATGTACCTAGCCATCACTTACACATGGCAAAGTTTTATACATTTCTACATCTATCTTGCGGATAGTTAACAGAAATGCATGATGCGATTTCTAAAGATATATAAGAAGTAGTTTCTGATTAGGAATCCCTTTTCTTTTAAAATAATTCAGCAGGGCACAAGATTTACACATGGGCTTTTGAAAATTTCCCTTGAAATAATATTAGAAGTTCAATGTATCATACACCCACTTCATTTCAAAACATATTCTGGATTGGTATACTTAAAATTTAGCTTTATAAAGCATTACCAATAGGATTCAAATTTGCACCAGTTAGTACAAAATACCTTTAAACATAACTGATCTAATTCTCCATAGCACTGCATTGGTTCATGTTGGTGTCCCTCCACAAATGTCATCAATGCTGTGGTACAGCAAGACAAATAGAGTCATGGAACAAGGAGACAAAGGCTACACCTTTGTAGCTACAGACTGAAATGCTACCAGAGAAGGGTCAGACTCTCAGTTTTTATTCAGCAGTAGAAAATGGGTACAGAGTAACCAAGGCATTCCCTCGGGAAAACACACATACCTTTTCTCAGACTTTTCTGCTGCCTTGCAAGTGTCTGTGCTTCCAGCAAATCCTCCTTCCCTCATCATGCTTTCAAATGAAACCAAAGCTCTACCAAGCTGCTTTCCTCATAGGTAAATGTAGCTTGGATTTACCTTCTGGACTCAGCAGCTGGACTGACAGTCTGTGGGCAGAGAACTGTCAGCAGATAGTACTCTCCTAAAGCCCTCATTGGCACTGATGCAGCATCACCTGAATTACAGATCAAATCTGCTTCTGATGTGTGACTGTCAGTGATTTAAAGTTAAATACATCAAAAGGAGAATTATTGGTTTAAGAGTAATATTTTGTTCTCAAAACCAAACATTTATTCTTAAGGGAAAAAAAAAAAGAGTGACTATGAAACACTAATCTTTTCAAAATAGCCAGAATATAATAGCATTGTCACGTCCATAAATTCAGGACTTCAAAACTTGCATGATTAAGTGGTCAACAGGGAATATCTCTGTAACTGAAATATTGTTTGATTTATAACAAAAAAAGGTTCTTTACCCAGAGGGTACTGGAACAGGGCACGTCAGGAAAGTGCTCACTGCACCAAGCCTGACAGAGTTTAAGGGTTTGGACAACGCTCTCAGGCACGTGGTGTGACTCCTGGGGATGGTCCTGTGCAGGGCTAAGGGTTGGACTCGATAATCCTTGTGGGTCCCTTCCAACTCAGCATATTCTGTGATTCTGTGATTCTGTAAATGTAATTAAACCGAAACTGGAGAAAGATCCACCAGTGGGAATCATAACAATACAAGGATTAAAAATTCTAGTGCTGACAAAATAAATATTTCTTTTTTAATAAATTTATTGTTCAGTTTAGCTTTATACATTTAGTTGCAAGTACATGAAAAGACTAAGGAGTGACCACCTGATGCTCAGAGGGTACGAGAAATGCAAGTGGAGATCTCCATCAAAACAGTTCTAAAATGCATATTTAACCAAGATTTTACTGCTTAGAAAAGGCAAAACTATGTTTCCCATAAATATCCCCTAACCGTGGAGGTGCTCTCTGCTTGAAATGTGCCTAGTCTGTCTCAGCAGTGTGATTTGGGTGCAGGAGGGTCAAAGCACATTTTGCTGACCCATCTTGTGTCAAATAAAGGGGAAGAAAGAAAGCATCTTTTATTAAAAAAGCGATGGCTATGGCAGATAGTGCTATATAACACAATGTGCCCAAGAACACAATACAGAGTTGTTCTGTGATGCAGATGTCACAAAAAAACAAACAAGATAGCTGTTGGAGTACAGGCACTTCAGTTTCAAGTTGGATGCATACAAGGATGCTGTCTCTACGCTCCCTTCTTCCCACTCCTTTCCCTTCCACGGAAAGCAAAACAATAACATTATTTTTTTTCAATCCTATTGTATACCACACTTTACAGCTTTTACATTTTTATGTATTTTCTGTCTAAAGCACAAACATCCTGGAAGAGGTGTGAGCCAAATTCAGAAAATATGACATAGAGGGTCAAAGGCAGACCACAAGAATCAAAAGTCAAATAGTTATCCCCACAAGCAGGGGTGAAAGAAGCACATAATCAAGAGTTAATTGTTGGCAGTTCAGCAGCCACTTATATTCAGTCAAGACTAAGAAAAATACAAGAAAATATCGAGATAGAAAGATGATGATTTTCTCCACATACAGCTCTATATAATTTTTTACCCAATTCTGTACTATGCTCCTACACATATTTCAAACCACTGCTCCAGACCAAGGGTGCAAAGTTCAGTTACTACAGCAGTATGTGTAAGTCAGACATAACAAAGGAAGTATTTCAGAACTTACAGCAAAACAGAAAAATTTTCTAAAAAATCTTGATTGGCAGTTGATTATCTTTTCTGAGATTGCACAAATTCTTGCCTAAAGCAAAAGGCTAATGATATACAACACTTTTGAGAGCTCTAAAACACAAACTGGAATGTAACAATACTTATAATCAAGGACTCTTCCCTAGAGCAAAAAAAAAAGAAAAGCTTTAGAGGCATTCAGTATGCTGGTTATATGTATGTAACTACAAAAGCAGATAAAACAAAAGCTCAGTTTATTATCAACAGTTTATAAATCAAAGCAAAGCCTTACTTCAAAAACCAGAGGCAGACTTGAGAAGAACTGCTCATTTATAAAAAACACCATTTGAAATCAGCAAGCAATTAAAGCAAAGCATTTCTTTTTCTTCTTTTATAGGCAAAGCACACACAGGTTCTAACATGTCAACAGTGAGGGAGAAAGCTGTAGCATCTGAAGTATTTCCCCATTGCAAGAAACAATGAAATTACAAAGATTATCTTGATTTCAGTTCAGCTCTTTTTCTGAATGGTGCCACCACAGTCTGTGTCGAAGAAGTACTTAAACCACCCTACAAATACGATTAAGTTCCCCAGCACACTTACAAAGCTGAACCTGTCTCTAACTTTGCAGAAATACCAGTTCAGGCTCACATGGGACAGACTGACGTCAGTTACACCCAACAGCTAGAAAATGAACAGACTGAGCTCCAGCAACAACAGATAAATAACTACAGCGATGCTGTAAAAGCCAGCAGCAGTTTCAGAGATTTTTGGCCATTCAGTGTCCAGCTAAGCCCCAGAGCACAACCAAGCAACGAAAAGCAATAAAACCCCCAATCTCATTATTAGATTTGGTCATCTGTGCTCTGTGTTCAGGACAAGTTTTTCAATACTACAGTTTGAATGTTTTCAGTCTGTCTGTACAGATATTAGATAATACCATTCATGTACTGCGCATAACTTGAGCTGGATGATTAGGATCGGATTTTTGGTTCCGTAGTTATGGAATGTAGAATGGCACATGCTTTACTGGAGCTTGTTTTCTAGTGAAGGCTTAGCCTTTCTGGAAAATCAAGTCCATTAAATTTCTTTCCCTCTTCTTCTCTCTTTGCATACCTCAAATTTTAAAGATCCAAAGGCATTGATCAAATAGAGTTTTTTACTCTCTATTGCTAATTAGTACAATATCACCTTTTTTCACACCCCATTAAAACGGGTTGTATTCAACACACTATAATTTACCCAGAATATTTGCACTTCTGTCTTAAAGGCATATGACAAATATCCAAGTAAAAGAAAATGCTGTACTGAAGTAAACCATTTAGATTGCCTCTACTCTGTGTAGCTGAGAAGCTTCTTCAGGAATCTCTTAAAAAATCTTCAATGACTTCAACTTCTTCAAAACCCCAAATGATAAAATATTTGTTAACAACAAGGTAGAAATTCCCAGATTTATTATTTAATCAGAAGAACATACAGAGAAGTTTGTAAGAGATCAAAGAAATACAGATGTAGTAAAAAAAGCAGTAAGCTACATAAATCGGAGAAACATTTTAAAATATGCATTATATGCCTGTTACATTTGCATGTGTCCAATTGTAACAACCAGAATCCCAACCAAACTCCTTAACAGCATGCAAGTATTTTATTTAAGGAGGTCTAATCTTCTATTCAATAAAGCACAAGTGACTCAGATTTTGACTTCCTGGTTTACCCTATTAAAACCCCCCAAAATACCACACACACAAAAAACCCTTATGAAACAAAACCACGTAATCTATATGTAATTAGGACCCCGATTCACACATCTGAGATTGATAGGGGCTTTGCCCTTCACTGAAATAAGAGCATAATACAAGCCATTTAGCATAACCCACACAGTATGACTACACGTGACCCAATATGAATGACCCAAAATCTACCTACTTCAGTATCTTAATATTACACAGTACATCAGATACAGCAACTATAACAGAATCTGCTACTTGGAAGGAACAAAGAAAGGTAAGATAAATGGCATTTATTTTAATAAGCAGGCTGGGTATTTCTAAGATGTCTCTGGCATCTCAGTGTCAATTATCCTGATCTATATTATTTTATCAAGTCATTGAAAGTGTACTTTTAAGGACAATTATATAATTCAGAAGCTCAAGCTATCTAAGTTCCCTCCAAGTCAGTGAAAATATTACCTTCCCACTCAGGGGAATATCGTTCTCAAGCCTGGACATGTATTCATATCAAAATACACTGTTTAGAATTCAACATTTTCCTTAGGATACTCTTCCCAGAGCACCAACAACATTTCTTTTCACCAGCAGCCATTTCTTTTACTTCTTTCCTTCAGCACCCTGTGTGTTTGCAGATTATCAGCTAACAGTATATATACTGCAACAATTCTAAGAGAAACAACTTCACCCTTCAGCTCAGCTCCCTCTCCTCCAGCAAAAACCCCCATAACCTCACTACTAATTATAACAGTACCAAAACAAGTGACCAAAACCAAGCGGAATTCTTTGTTTCAGCAACAGGACCAAATCACAGCAAATCATATAAAACTCCCACATATTTGACTACACAACCTTTTATTCCCCTATTACTTTGCATTACAGAACCTTGCTTTAGCAAGCAGAGGCAGGAGCACCATATTCAATTGTCACTCAGAAGAATGGTCCTTCCACCAGATCTGATGTGACGAAAATTCACAGTATTACATTATTTGTCTCAAAGGAGATGCTGTGCCTTCCCACAGGCCATGGTCTCTCCACTCTCAGGAGCAAGTGGAAGTCAAAGGGATAAGCTGCTTTAACTTTTATTTCACCATATTACGGTTAATTGCTATTATTCCTCTTTCCTCTGTTTTCTCCTCCTGTTTTCTCTACCTTCTGCTAATGCAGCAGTCCATCCCATAATGCATGCATGCAGTGACCACACACACACACCTGTTCTCATGAGGGGCTTTGTGCTGGCACATTGAGAAAGGAAGTCATGGCAACTGATGTATTTCTGAGAGCACCAGTATCGCTTCGGAGATGCGTGGCCGGTAACATTTACCTCATCTTACATTAGGCCTAACTATGCAGCAACAATTCCCACTTCATTTCACATTTCCAGATGTTGCTAAGAGAGAAGGAACTATAAGGGTGTCGTTACAGTATTGCCCTCTGAAAATATATTTCACCATTACAAAATGCTTATTCACTCAAATACTGCTCAGCACAAACTGTCTCTATTACATTTTTCACCCATATGAATTTTAAACCCTATTATCCCACATTTTGCTTCATTAAGCAGCAGCAAAATTCTATCTTGTTTTTTTTAAGAACAAAATTAGTTTCAGATTCTCCAATGTTGTTAATTTAAACTTCTTTTTTAGATTTCCAGTGATCTTTTTGAGCAAAATTCTAAACCTGAGTTAATTAAAAATCATCTGCCTCCCTTAAGGCTTTCATTCAGTCTTCTGAGTATTAGAGCATTGAGTGCATTCCTCTATATTGACTCTAGAGTACCTGGTATTGTTAATTGTCTGCCAGAGACCAAAGAATTCATCATCATATTGCAGAGATATCAGACACCCTAGCACAGAAATTTATTGTGTATATATATAAAAAAATTCAATATGCTCCTGCAATACACCATACATTTTCCATGCCAGCTCAAACCTATTAGTCTAAAGGAGGTGACATACAGACTATTTACTGTAGATTGTGCTCTTGCTGTTGTTATTCAGAGGCACGATCATTTTCTCCCTTCTGCTTTCAGAATTTGGATTTTCACACTTATCAAGCTTGGGAGACTTTTAAACTTCTTAAAATCAAATTTTTAAAATTTACTTAGAGTGAACAGTTTAAACAACAGCTAGCAATTTATCTCAACAGCTTCTTCATTCAGTCTTCACTTAAAAATCCAATCTCAGGATTAAATTTCACCCATCTCTTTCTTTTGAAACACACATAATCAAAACCTGCAATCAGCATTTCAATAGTTTGCCAAGACTGCATCCTGGGCTGTCTGTAACAGACTTTGAAGCTTACACGTACCTCCCTCACTTTGATCAGGGTACCTCCCCTGCCTATTCTTTGTATGGCTTCCTTTTCCATACACCCCCTGTATTTCAGTTTAGTGACTAACAATCGTGAAGTGATAGAGTTCAGGCTTGGAAAGCAAATTCCAAGATGGACTATGGTCCCTGTAACACTCGGGTTATATATAGATGTCTGGCCAGACGGGCAGGGATCATCGGAACAAAGGTTTATTTGCTTTATTTGTAATTTTCTTCCCTGCTCCTGCCTGAAGAAATAGTCTTATTCTTCAAAGAGTGAAAGTTGTTATCATATTGACGACTTGTAACATGAAATTTTGTTGCTTGTCTGTTCAAAAATCCTGTTAAATCTGAACCTCAATATTATATTAAAAAATGAGTTCCCTAGCTTAACTGTGAAAAAACAATCAGATTTATGTAGTGTAAATTTGATGATGGTACATTTGCTATCAAAAGGACCTACAAGAGCACTTAATTCTATACCACGTAATATTTTCTGCAGTTTGATTGTGTCCTTCCTTGTCTCTTCTGTAAGGCAAACTCTTAAACTCTCATGTTTCTTTTAACAAGGAAGTGGCTAATGAAAGCTCTCATTATTACCTATTAGCTTCTATCCTGATCAGAAGCACTGACTATTTTTGGCAACAAGGCACCTTCAGATTGCTAGTGGAATTAGCATCTGTGCTATATTCTATCATAATTTTTATATCCTCCAGTACTTACCTTGCACAAGCAAGTTTTTGCTGAGGCATCTACCTGACTACTTCCCATGAGTTTTCAAACTCAGTACAGCACACCTGACTAGGTTCCTCTATCCAGGTGGCATTACCCAGCATTTGTCAAAAGGGCAAAGAGAAGAAAAAAGTGGAAAAAAAAATAGAAAAGGGAAAATAAAAATCCCAATCCAGTCAGAGCTTGAAATAAAATCATTACCTACATCCTTGCAGACATTTTTGACTTCACCTAATCTAAATCCTTCTGCTGCTTCTGAACTTCTTGCCATTCATTTCTAAGTCATTGTTTAATAAGCTGAAGAAAAGAAGCCCTTTAATAGGAAGCCCCACATCTCTAAACAAAGCTGAAAATTCCCTGTTTGTTCCTACTCCTTAATTTCAGTTGCAGTTTCTAAGCTTCTTTATTTCTAAAGTCCTGATAACATCGTGACCTTTTCTTCATATTTTTTTTTCCCCAATAAGAATATTTTTTTTAAAGCCTTTTGGAAATCAAAAGAATTAATCCTATGGAATTAGGCAATGCAAATAGCAAAAACGTTCAAGACTAGAAACCTAACTATAGCACCTGGAGCTTGATATAAACTGTAAGTGCTATGTCTACCGTTTTTTAAATGTTTAAACAATCACTAATGGATGATTGAAATTGGACACAGTTCCTTAATAATACAATCCTTCAGAGCACTGGTTTTGTTCTTTCTTCATTTGCTAAATGGAGATGACAATATTTACCCAACTACTTTGCTGGGAACCATCACACCTACAAGAGAAAAGTGCTGTAGGAGATATACATAATGGATGCATCTTAATTTATTCTTTGTTGCTAGAGATAATGGCATCTGAAAACATGCTTTAAACTAAATGTAAGGTAAGATGATTCCAAATCTATTATAATTTCTCATTTTATTAATTAATGGGTAACATAAAAATAGCTACCGATATTTTTATTATATTAGCAAAATAACCACATTCAAATACTTTTCATAATAACCAAAGTAGACACAAAACACTGCAGCCTGTAGAAAATCAGCTGAATTCCAAACCACATCAAAATGTTTTGCTGGAAATTATGGAGAGATTATCTCCTGAACCATGAACAACTCCATCATGTATTCTTTTGTTCAAATTATTCAGACATGCCTAAGAAAATGTTATCTCCCCCAAAAATAAAATACATACATTTTCCCTGCACATTTAAGCTTCTATAGGAGAAAACAATACAATCAAAACTATTTTAAAAACTTTTTTTATTTTTAATAACTTTCAGCTATGGAAGCTTCATTTTCTGCCTCTGTATAGGCCTAAATAAATAATTTTCTACATATTTATTTGTGATCCGGTCACAAATCTTTTAAACCTTTAGTAAGCAAAAATGGCTACCAACATTGGAATAAAGAAGCAGAATAAAAATGCTTTAATAGTCGTCAGAAACGGCTGAAATTGCCTTCCCTAATGTACCAACACCATAAATCACAAACTGGGCACAAATTTTTCAAGTAGGGGCACATTAAAGATGAATTTTACATCTTTGCAAAACCTCACTGAAGCCAGTAAAAGGCTTCAGCTGGATCAAAAAACCTCTCAGTCAAGGCTGAGCCTGAGACACAAATGGTCATACTAAAACATAACTCTGCTTAATGTACACTGTTTTCATTAACACTTTTTCTATGATGGATTGCATTCTCCCTACCAAAACATTTACATTACAAGGGTCTTAAGGTTGGTAGGTATGTTCGTTGCTTTTCTTAAAACTAAGGAAACATATTATTTATAGGAACATCGGTGTGTTGGTACAGATATATACACATAAGTGTATAAAAAAAATTGAATTTATCAAAACTCAGTCTCAGATGCCACTTTGCTGCCTTGTCATTAAAGACAAGAAGTCTCCGTGCAACTTTTCTCAGCAAACTTCATAATTTCATTATTTATTCTTTTTCCAAATAGTAATAACACAGTTTTTAAAGGAAATCCAGTAATAATCTCATGCTAAGGAAACTAATGATTTAGTCCTATTTTTCTGCCTGCCCCAATTTTTAAAAATCGGCCTTTAATCCATGCAATTCGTTCCCTCTTATTGCTCAAAAGCTTCATTTGTTCAAGAGCTTCCATTGAGCAAACTCATTAAAATCCTTTTAAATCCAAGTGTAGTACAGCAACTTTGTCACTGTAATTCACATGTTTCTGAGCTCCTTCAAGGCCCTCTGCTTGATTAGCAAGGAGTGACTCTGCCTTCAAAATCAGGTGGATTCCTCCCCAGTATTCCTGGTTTGAGTATGACTAATTTTTGTATCAACTTCATCATTCATTCAGCATAGAAGTCAGCCTTCCTGGCGTGCAGCCTTCCTGTTCCTGCAGCCCCTTTTAGAAACTAGCATCACATATCAAATCCATCCATTTTCCTGGTATCAAGAACAATTTAGGAGACAATTTTCATATCACAGTTCAACCATTTAATTTTTGAGTTCCTGTGGAACCTGTGAGCAATTGCCATCTGGTCCTGGAGACTAATTTCTCTTCACTGATTTAGTCTAAAACTTACTCTTGACACTTCCAATTAAGGCAGACCCCCACACAGTGAGAGACTGATGTGAAAACTCTTCTAAACTCTTCTAGAAAAAAAAATATAGCCAATGTAAAGAATTTCTTTTGCAGTCATTAACTGACTTTATCTTCCTGTTGTGCTCTTTCATCCTCCTTTTCAGACAGCACACTCAGAGATTCTCCAAAAAGCTTCCTCCTGATATCTCTGCACAAAATTCTGTTTGTTTTGTTTTTTTTTTAATTATTCTCCCCAATTTTTAAAGAGCGCTTTAGCTGTCCTAATTCACTGGCAGGTTCAGTCAGCCATGTTACAGAAAACCAAAGGAAGCAATCAAAACTGAATTGCTAATCATTCCATAAGGAAAACTTCTTTTCCCTTTCAAATCCTAGTAACAGGATGCTACTTCTCCTTCCCTACACATTTTGATAACCAAAAATACAGTTAACACCAATAGCACCATTATTGCCATCTGAATTGATACAAATGGGACAGTTTACACCTCCAAAGCATCATTTCAGCTTTTCTACAAATTTAGAAAACATGATTGAATTTGTTTGATTCTAGCCATGTTTTCCAAAGCTTTCTCCATAAAACAGCTCAATTTATTTCCCTCATAAACAACCAAAACTGTGGCGAAATATTTTGCTCAGATTTTCAAAATCAAAGGGGATACACCTGCAGGAAATCCTTCTTATATGAAAATAATCACATTTCAAGAAAATGCCAAAAGCATTTCAGAAATAAGTAATCTACTATCACTGACTTACAGAAGGGCACCATCACCTATGCAGGAGCTTTCAAATTACTGGAATAAAATATGATCCTGTATTCATGGAACATCCTGAAGTCTTCCAGAACTGATGATAAGATGAATAATAGCAATAACGAATGATACACTGCTATTTTTTCATTACTGAGTAATTCACTTTAGAAGTCATTAGGCAATTTGAGTTTGAAATGAGATGCTGAGCTACTGCTGCTATTTTTTTTAAGCTTCAGATTCCTGACTTCAGCCTGTAGTTATGCAATACTGTACAAGCAGATCCCTCTGGTTTCCAAGAATAGTTTTACTGAGTATACAATTAACTAAGCAAGAACCCAGGGATTCTGTAAATGATGTACTGCTGTTTATTGTTTATTATTTCTTCTGTAAACCTGATTATTTCACCAATAAACCTTATTAACTGAGGTCCTGTACAACACCAAGAAAATAAAGACTACAAATAATATTTTGCTTGCACTCTTAATTGTGTACCATAATGTTCTGCTACATTACCTGCTGCAGAAAATTAAATTATATGCTTACTTTATGAATTTTCTCACCTGCCAACACTGGAAAGAAGTCTGTTATATGAAAGAAGTTAATTTATATCAAAGGTTATCATTAAGTACAGATTGGCAACAGATACCGCAATTACCATTTTATTGGCTTTCATTAGCAAAAGAAAACAGAAGAACATATATTACTACTAAGTATTTCTGACTTAATTCAGTAACTGACTCTGCTCCTTAAAGCTTGCAAGCAGGCAACATAAATGTTTAATTCTCAATGTATCAATGCAAATTCACTTATAATGTCAGTTTCCCATAACCCAATCTGTTACATTTTGGACAGATTTACTATAATGCTATAGGAGATTTCACCACCAGAAGGGATTGAGAAAGCTCTTGTAGAAAACCTCCAAGAGCCCTACAGCGCACACAGTCACTCATTAAAGAGAGAAGGAGCCAGGGGCCTTTGCAAGTGATGCAAGTCTTTAAAGGAAACTCTCGAACACCCTCTGTAACAGGATTATCTCCTTGGATCTACCTGATCCTCATTCAGACAAAGAATTAAAGCAAAGTTAAAATACAAACAAGTCTATCCTTTCTGAGCTTAAGCTCCTCCATCTCATGTAAATGAAACTGAGCCCCCGTGCACAAAGGAAACTACTCAAAGGTTATTTTGTGGTTACTTGGATCTCTATTTGTTCTGTGCATGAAAAATCAGCTTCCATCACTTTTGCAAAATGAAGGTATGGAGAAGAACATTGGATTCCACATCTTCCTCAAAAGGACTCTGTTTAAAAATTCATTTATACTGGTAAAGAAAAAGTTAAATTAACCACCATACCACAGTGACATAACCAACATAAAATGAATCACATTAAAAATATAATCATTTTAATTGCAAATATCTGTGTAATCTCACAAAAAGAAGGCAGAAAACTGAAAGAGCCATGTGCAGCACAGCAGGACAGAACTGCTCCATTTGATTAGCCTGGAAAATTACATGAATACCAGAATAAAGACTGGACAGATAAAGCAGCATCCAAGAATCTGCATTATTTTAAAACACCCGTTTACTCTTCTTTATAAACTGACAGACCTTTAAGGACCTAGCATCTTCGATCCCTAAGGTGATCAAGCTAATTCATCTATGTCACTCCACCAGTGCAAATGAAAACTGTTTCTCAACAACATTTTGGAGTTTTTAATTTCGTTAAGAAGCAGGTTTCAAGTGTGTAATAAACAGCTCCACCTACTGTCCCAGAAGCAAGGAAAGCATTTCCCAAATCTACGTTTCCAGGCTGTGGCAAGTACAACAGATCCCTTCCATCTTGCCCCTTTGCAATGAAGGGCTATGTCTGAAAAACATTAATATCAAAGTAAAAAGAAGAAAAGAACCAGTCATGTAAAATCCCACTCTGAAGTTCTTTACATATCCTTTAGGCAGATGAAGGTCCCCATCCCAGTCAGAAAAAGCGTAAAAAACCCACTGAGACACAGACCCTCCTGCTCAGCTCCTGACACAGTGCTAGAAGAGAAGGGAAAGATGCTCTCCAGCAGGTCCTGGTTTCTTGATGTCTTCCCAAAATAGCTGCCTCTCACTGCCATTTTCTGTCTCCCAGAGGGAAAAACACATCTAACTGAAAAATACTAAGGTGCTACATAGGCCAAATCAAAGGCTGACACAATCTGTTGTGGATTTTTTCTGAATTCTGAACATGCAAGATTCTTGTGTATGAGAGGGAGAATATCCAGCAAAAGGAAAAGACAGTTAGCTTGAGCTTGGATCTTCTGTATGACATGAGGAGCAACGCTGTATAAACCACTATCAAATCAAGGGCCAAGATTTATCTGACCAGTTCCTAAAGTTTTGGAGTAGCTCAGCTTTTTAATGCAGCTTTTCTGAGTGAAACTCTCCTTTACAAACAAATCACATATCAATGGAGAAGAAAGACAGACTGAACTCACTTCCCTTTTGAGTATGACAAAAATATTCAGATTTTACAGTGATATGGTACTCAGAAAAACACAATTTGCAGTCTTTGAGACTGTGTTCCAAACTGTGGTTTGTAACTCACATAATTCTTCAAAGGGAAAAATAAATCTATTTAACTTAACATTTTAAAAGCAAAGTTTCTTGTTTTAAGTAACTAGTAACTCAAATTATACAAAATTAACCCAGATACTATTTATATGCTTTATAGGACAGCCCGTTTTCTTCTGTTCTGAATTAAAATAATATAGTCCACCCATAACTCCTACCCTAATCAGCAGGCTTTAAGCACTTTCGAAAAAACTGAGCTACGACCTGCTTTTGAAAAACTCAGAGCACAGCTTGTCCAGACAGCTCTTTGAAAAGCGTCATGAGATTTCCCAGGTGCAGTGTCCTGGCAGCATTCATCACTATCTATCACCCTAGAGTGGAATGGCACCATCAGATTTGTAACTGGCAACCAACTGCTTGAAATTACTGTGACTTAAGATGGAATAAAAACCTTTCATGCAAAAAAAGAGGAAAAATACTTGAGAAGTTTTTCTAGGTTTTTTTCTTTTGACTGTTTTTGACTGTGGTGTTTTTTTTCCTTTTTAAAATAATATAAGACTAGGATGATTCAAATAAATTACACTGAGGTTAACTTTGTTGAGAGTTGACTTTTGCTCACATGACAGCCAACTGGCATGGAGAGTAGTGTCAGCTCATTGTAATACACCTACTGAAGGGAAGAGTAGTGCTGGGAATTTGAAAATAACCCAGTTTCATTTGCTTACACCGGGTGACACTGAAGTAACGACATTAGAGGAGAGAGTTGGACAGAACAGAAGGCACAGTAGCAACATGCAGCTTATCTTTCACACAGTTTTGCCAT
>JAWWLV010000088.1:44293687-44322860 GCA_035041135.1 Platyrinchus mystaceus | reverse complement strand
AACATACTTAAAAGCTTAATGTTATTTCCTCTATTTTTTGTAACATCCTGTTTTGCTTGGTACAATAAAGCAAGTCAGAAAAGGTGCCTTAACGATGATTTTGGGTTGGTGTGTTATGATAGAATTTAATATAATTTTATCAGAAAGAACAAGCTAAGACATTCTGAAAGATTTTATATTTACTGTCATTATAAACTTTTATGCTCATATACTGTGACATTATTAACTGTATAATTCTAACATTCTCAAAGAGTGTAAAAATATAAGACAAAAAATGTGGACGAAAAAGAAAACACAGCGCCAAGAACAATGTGCATAAAATAACTTGGTTCGTTATATTAAATTCCAGAGGCAAAAAAAGTTCATAGAAGAAATCAAAGTCATGCCTTTGTCTTCTTTTTTTCTGTTGTTATTTGAAAAAAAAAAAAAAAAAAGGCAAGAACAAAAAGACTGGCACAGGGTAAACCACTCTAGCTGCATCTAGACCTGCATCCTAAAAAGGGTCAGAGTAAAAGCTAACCCAACGTCCAGATGAGGTCCAACAGAGTATGAGGATGAGCTGATTCAATACAAGAATCATTCCTATTTCAAAAAAAAAGCACAAGTCCTCTCTCCCTCAATTCCTTACATATGCAATGGGAATACTTTAGAACACATTAAGGAAATAAAATTCACTTAGGAAATTAAAATTCACTTAATAAAATTCACTAAGGAAATAAAATACACAGACGTGACGGGGATTTGAGACATTAGAGAATTTTTTGTTTTAATGTAAAATATTGGTTTCAGAGCAATTCTGAACTTTCAAAAAATTTCATGCCTAAGGATTATTGATATTGCAACCATGATTTACATCTTTTCAGTGTGTTTCAGAATACAGTGAAATACTGCTTATACTTCACAGGTTAAAAAAAAAGATCAGGGCATGGTTCTGTTTCTCAGAGTGCTTAGGTGAGAAAACATTGCCCTTCATTTGGTACTGGACACCTTAAAACTTCATCTGGCGAATTTTCAATATCAAGACATTTTACTACCTGGAGCCTTGGCTGCAATTACTTGCAACCTTGGTTGCTGCAGATGCATTAAAAATGAAAAGATAATGTGAAACAAAAGAGACTAAATTAAATGTTTCATTAAGTGTTTGTAGATCTTTGTATTTCATTAAACTAAACTCTAAGCTGTTGTGGCTGATGGGCAGAAGGACACTAATTATAAAAAGTACGTAGGTCAAAATTTGACATTGTTTTTTCCCAAGTAATATGGCGATAAAGCATCTGGACACCGTGTATTCACCTGTTTATTCTATTTATTTTTTTTTAATTAAAACATTGATTTTACACAAAATTCAAAACAGGGAATTTCAAAAAACTTTTTAATACTAATTCTCTGTTATCTTCAGTGTTCTACCTCCTGTCTTTTGTTCTACTACAGAGCAAGTGACTAAAAAGTGCTTTGAGCAACAGAAGCACAGATCAATGCAGCTGAGATGTCTGCCTTGGTGCATCACCTGACATGCTGGGACAGAGAAATTTGGGCAAGGAAGGGTCTGTATGAGAACATTTAGTTCACACCTCTCCCAAGAGAGAATAACTTACTATATAGCTTATAATGAATATTTCCTTATTTTCCAAAAAACTTTTAGAAACAGAGATCCTGCAGTCCTTCTGGGTAAGCACTACAAGGTCTCACTACCCTCAGTGTTTAAGGATGCCTTCAGTGTGAACCTTCAATTTAAACACATTAATTCATATCCTAACACCAGCCATTTAGCCCCTCTCTTATTTCAAGAATCTTTTTACTTATCAGTCTACATAGTACATGCCAGCCTGATCGTGCTAGCCTGCAGGAGCTCTGAAGTATTTTAGACTCATTCTTTGGTGCACACTATATTTATTTCACCTGTCTAAGTGAGGTTTCTCTGTGTTACAGAGCTACTGTTCAACAAGCATTCAAGCTTAACACCCTATTGGAGCTGTAAACCTCCTGAAGGACAGCTCCCACCTTCTGATGCTTTCACTGTACATCAGAAATGGTCAAATGAGGACATGGGAATACCACACATGTTTTCTAATTCCATACACTTTGACCTTCCTTCTTTTCATCTCATGGTCAGGAACCATTCATCCTTTTCTGAGTTCATGTCACAGCCTTTCACACCTTACTAAGCGTCAGTCAAAACAAGTTTGTATCTAAGAAACTGCAGAGCAGTAGCTTGCATGATATGTCACAGGAGATACAGTGAATTGAATTTGATTATGGGGGAAACTATCCGCTTTCTGTGTTACAATCAGGTCTATAAAACAAACTTAATGATGGCACCCTCTCTTTCTCCCCAACCCCACTTAATGAAGTCCAGAATGGAAAAGAAAATGCCAAATAGCTTTAGTCTACTTACTTATCATCTATCTAAAGGCTAGTAGTATATGATAATCATTTTAATGAGGTTGGAATTAGGACAATTTATCCTATTTGACTCAAGCATACATATTACACATACCCACCAGCTTAACAAGACCAATCTTAACACAGGAATGGACATGAGAAGGTCTACTAAAAATTATTGTCATACTTTTTACAAAGTTAAGAAGTACAGAAAGTTTTGTGAAATCCAACAAATCCTTCTAAAACTCAAATTAATTACTTTGCTATTCTATTATACCAACCATGAAATTAGCCCGTGTCCTATTTTTAGGTACTCTAAGGATATTGCTTTACATTTTGTACTATGCACCTGACTCACTCATTTGATCATCTCTTGAGCACACAACAAAAACATTTCCTGAGTAGATCACACAAACAGGATTATTCTGAAGCAAGTTCACCCAAGCTGAAACAACAAGACACAAAAGTGTAAGAGAAGAGGTCACAAAATACTCTTCGCAGAAGAGGAGGCACGTGCAAAAGCTTTCCTCTAAATAGAAAGAAGTTTAGGGTTGAAAAAGAGGGTAAGATCACCCAAAAGGCAATAAAATCTGCTGCAGAAATGAATGCTAGAGAAAAAAGGTAGCACTGAAACACTGCAATTTAAGTCAGTGATGTGGTATCCATCTTACAGAGATGGGGTCCTCACAGCTACTTTCAATCTTACATAGTCAGAAATAATAACTCCAGATCTCTTTGAAGCCTTGAGTTCCTACTCATCCAAATTGATCAGATTTTTTCAGGAAAGACTGTAGTATCTTAACTAATCAAAAGCAGCAATAAAGATGCATCCACACTACGCTACCACATTCATCCAAAATCTCAACTGATCAACTGAAAATTTTTATTAAAAATAATTAAAACACAGAATGGCATAGAATCAGAAATACAGGAAATCTACAACAACAAGTTGCAATCTATTTACACTTTATTTTAGAAGGTATTTCCTCAGGCAGCTGACTGAGTTCACATTATCTTATTGACCTTGCACGGAAATTTCTCAAGAAGGGTTCTTATTTTCATTTTGGTCTGACATTGCAACAAAGAGCACAACTCTTCCAGAATTTCTTGTATCACACCAACATGGAATTAAGCTTTAACCTTTGGGTAGATGAAAAGCGCCTGGTTTTGATTCCTTGAAATTTAAATTCCCCATATCCTCTTGTCTCCAGAGCACAAATAAAACTTGCTTTAATAGTCTTAATGCTGCCTGAATTTTTATCATACAGCAAACTACTACACAATGTAAATCAAAAACATGTACGTTTGTCTTCTGATAGAGGTAAAACATCCAACAATAAAGTGGCAAAGATGAAAAGCTTTTCCTTTGCTTCTTACAAATCTACATCTATAATTACTCATGACAGCTTCAGTTAACTGAATTTCAACAAAGAAGGTCAAGCCATAAAGGCCTAATTAATTTTACAAATACTCAGCAGGATAAACTAAGATTTCCCTGGGGAGTTAGAGAACCTGAAAGGACTAATTAAGAATGAGAATATGATGTGGTAGCTTAAAATTATGGAAATTTTGCATGCATTTTCACTCTGATCCAAACTGGCTGGAACCCACTTCAAATATTCCATTGAGTTGTTGTTATGAAGTAAACCAAGAATGTTGAAAGGGTACAGAGAAAACATTATTTCCTCACTTCATTTATCTTCATTTCTGAAACTAAATATTTCAATACTTTATGTACGTACATATATGTATATATACATATATATGTATATAAAGCGTGTATGTGTGTGTATATATACATATATATGTAGGACAGAGTAGGACAACTAGGGGGTTGTCCAGTTTTCTAGTTTTACAGTGTTCAGTTTTCTGGTTTTACAATAGAAGTGAGTTTACTTACATTACAGCTTCCAAACTATATGAAATTTAGACTTGTTTTAAGTGAAAACCAGAATGGGTTATGCTGGAAATAACAAAATAATTTAAATTTTATTCTGAAAAATAATCCATCTGATTTCAAGATACTCCTTTTCTGCTTTCATCCAGGACTGATGAAAGAAACAAAGTGTATCTTCAGTATACATTGGCATGATATGTTGAAAGCACAAACTAATACATAAAAAATTCTTGCCATCCTGCATTAAGAGAAAAGCTTGGGGAAAACCAAATTTTATCAGAAACGTAAAGTGATAGAAACCTCAATGCAAGTAACAAAAATACTCAAATTTGTGTTTTACTTCAGAATTCTGTGGTTCATGATGTTCAACATTTCAGGCCAGGTACATCAAGTTCATCTTTTGATACTGTCTGTCAAATATCAAGTAGAGTGAGATAAACCCACAAAATCCACTCAACAGTCTCCCATTTCACAGTGAGAATGAATAGGATTACACAATATATATAATTCTACTTTGTATGTAGGGGACATGTGATACTCTGTGGACACGTCCTGTTCTGCCAGTAGAGACAGAACAGCAATTATAATTAAGTGCACTTTTTTCCCACTGGACGGATTTCTACACACATCACCCCCCAAACAAAAGGAAAATTGACTTTAATACAACAGAATAAATACAATGCTATAGAAACAGCGTAAACTAATGCTATTAAAAAACAGTAGAGATTAGAGCTTATCGTGAGCATTTTTTGTTGTTTGGTTGTTCCCTTTAAAACATCTTATACCATTTTTCACATCCCAAAAGCATATAGCTCAGCTCAGGTTGCTGTGTCCAGGCTTCATACCACCACTGAAAATACAATATATATTAAATAATCACAGTAAAAGTGTCAGTAAAAACAAAACACCAAACCAGCATGCCCTCATTTGACAAGCATGCAAACATTTTTCATCACCTTAAAACAGTGTAAGCTGTTACAAATCACTCATAAGTGCACAGATTACTCATAACAGTAGATACACCAGTAAGCAAAACTACTTTTGAAATTACACATTGCTTTCGCAACTTTTGACCTTGCAATCATTTGCTGAATGATCTCACAACACTTTGTGTGATGAATCTGGTCATGCCATTATGAGATAAACGCAGATCCATGAACTCTGAAGACGTGGATGTTGTTGTCATACAGGAATAAACAGAATCTCTCAAATTTGATTATATAAAGCACTGCTGTTGAGCTTCAAGCTTCTTTCATTTCAAACTGCTTGGACAAAAAATTAAGTCTCATTTTATCCTCAACAACCACCACCACCAAGACAGAAAAATGAATTTTCAAGAAATGCTGTTTTACTTCTAACATATAGAAAAAAGCCTTAGGGTTTGCATTAATATCCCAGAGACAGTTTCACAGTGTTCTTTTATTAGGTATCTCACAAGCTTACACCATTTTCTGAAGAGAAAAAAGAAAAGTGTTTTTAATAAAGGTTAGGGGTTTCTTTAATAAAAATATGCTCAAACCCTTGTTCTCTGGCTATTTAGGGCTGACAAACACAGAGTTTGCCACTTCCATGCAAATTAGTAAAGAATCAGTGACATCTGGGCAAGAAATGTAACACTGTTATAGAAATAACCCTTAGCTATTGCTTATTAAAAGGACCATTAAAAAGACTCTATTTATATAGTCAAACAGTCAGTGAGTTCAAAAATATGTTAAGCTACATCTATGAAGACATGGAAGCATGGAAATTTATCTGATTTGATAACAAAATGTAAGGCTTTCATGACAATCACCTTAAATTCATATACTAGAATGTTTCTCAGAGAGGTAGAAGGGCATTTAATCACCTTTTATGATGGCATGCATTTTTCTCCAGTATCCAGTATGAGAGCAACCAGTTTAGAGATCCAGAATGGACAAGAATGAGAAAAGGGGCCCAGCTGAGGCAGCATTCAGGGCAATACCTACAACGGTGTCAAGGCTGAGAAGCCTCAGTGCAGGGTATTTAGCCCTCCTCTCACGGGGTGCCTAGGCCACCTTTTCTGATGCCTGTTCCCTCCAGATGTGCACAAGAGACTCTCTCTTGCACATTTTTCAATGTTGGAGAGGTCACATAGTCATCTTCAGAAAGTCCTTCCTTAATACATTTGGGCTTCAACTGCATCGCCTTACTAACCTTAGTCTCCAGTCATGAAATGGGGACAAAAGCACTTTCTTACCTCAACTTGGCCATTAAGGGAATAAACAATAAAAGTTTCTCAGGTTCTCCAAAGCTACAGTGACTTTCTTGAGTAAGGCAGGAGACAGCCCACTCAGCCACATCTCACAGAGATTAAAAACCACCAGAGGTAAGACAGAAACTAAAATGAATTTAAATGCAAGCACATACACTGATGGAATTAATTGTAAAATAGAAAACACAATTAAACTATTTTTTATCAAACCCAGGATGGCAATATTCTCTATAATTTAAATAGTAAAGATGTCAACATTTTCATTTTCCTGATCTTTTGTTGTGTTTAAGTGAGGCTTTATATGCTTTTTGCTCCAACACATTCTATTAATATGGAAAGGCTGATTCTGCATTGACTGAGATAGAAGTAGAGCTTTGTGCAAACAAAATAAGGTAAAATTGCTGCTGTGTTTTGCTTTCTCATTGAACACCTCAGGGTGTTCAGGCTTTTGAATGCATTATGTACAAGCATGTAAACCAGGAAGTATGCTCAACACTTGAACGTGGAATACAATTAACTGGCACCTACATATAAAGCAGCTTTGGTTTTTCATGGAAATCTGCCATCCTTTGCATCACAACTAACTGAACTTTGCAGCCCACAATATGAACCTGATTACCTTTCCTAACCAAGGCAGTAGAAAAAATGATCACAGAGCTAGGACACCGATAACTACATTAGATACTCATTACTCTTATACTCCACAAAAACTGCAAAATATTATCACTGCCACTGGCCCATTTAAACACCACTGAAAGTATGTTGAATTTCATGCAAATGCTATCTCAATGAGGCAAACATGATCATTTGAATTTGGAATGTTGCATATTTTAAAAATATTTACTTTGGAGGGAAAATGAGAGATTTCATTACGATCAATAATAAATTCTCATATAATTTAGGTTAGACCTCACCTTTTTTTTTGCATTTAGACAACATAGCTTAGAATGCAAACTTACCTCCGTGTTGTGATTCATTTAATAACTGTGGAAAGAGAAGTGACTTAGAGGATTTAACACTTGCATATAGTCAATGTAAACAGCAAAGAAGATAAGTGATGTCATATGGACTTCTGCATATGACTAGGTTCAAATTTCTGTGTATGATGAATTTTAAATTGTTTTCCTAAATTAATGTAACATCTGCTCAGCTTAGGAGATGTCCCTTTGAATATTCCCAAAATATCCATCAACAGTGCTGACTAACCCACAAAGAGGAAAAAAGACAGGGTAATGTAGTCCTAGATAATACAAGAATTAATTCAGCTGTAAATAAAGAAGCCTCTTCCAGGACTGCAGTTTGATTTCTCCATTTGACATTAACAATCTTTTACTTCCTTTAACAGAAAATATCCAAAATACTCAATCATTCAGAAGTAATTAACATCCCTAACTCAGGAAAAAAAAGCTATGGAAATGTAATTATGTATATTCAACAGTGCTGGCCTATTAGGTACATAATATACATTTTTTAATATTGCTTAACTACAATTCCATTCTCTTGGGTAATCAACAATCCCATGAAAAACACACATCTGAAAAATTTACCTGAGAGAATAGAATTAGAATCTTTAATCATGGAAAATACTGCACGTTCTTTACAACATTTGTTTAGCTAACCAGCACATTATCCCATTGCCTCTCTTCACTACAGTTAGCCACCATAAACCTTCAGCATTTAGGGATCAACAAGTCACAAGATCAACTGAAGTTTAAAGTATTAAAAAAACAACCAACCAACCAAACCAAACAATTAATTATTGTTTTTCTGGTTCGTAAAGCTGTATCACACTACAATCTGTCCAGAAAGGCCTCTCTGAAGCTGTGTTTTGCACAGCTTACAACATGTGTTCTCTCTGGCATTGAGGCCTTTTACAACTAGGAATATGCTGTACTATGGGCACTATACAAAGGTATAGTAAGAAACAATAACTGTGCCCGTAACTGGCCTTGCCTGCCCTGCCTAGTTAGGCAAAGCATGAAAAGACAATTGGAATTAACTTGCCAAGACTCACACAACTACTTGGTCACAGAGCTCACAATGTTCTCTCAGCTGCTTTGTTTCTGGGTCACATTGTCCCCTTCTCACAGAGATTATCTTCCCCAAGGAAGGCGCATTATGAAGGAAATAGGTACGCAGGACACAAGCCCTGCAAGCGCTTTAAAGCCTGGCAGCATTAGGCAAACAGTTGGGCTCCTCTGCAGGCAATAATTTTTTTCCCTAATGAAAAAAGTTTATTTCAGCTTCTGCCTGTGTCCTTATCTCCAGATTTAATGAGGAAGCAGCCTCTTTGCTGCTGTTTCCCAAGTCTCTCTGATCTTACGATTACGTACATACTGGTTGCTTGCCATTATATAGAGTCTAAATAATGTATATTGATGCTAGATAGCTCCGAGTACACTATGTACCCAGGAATAATGAAAAGCTACTTTTTCTGTAACAGGAATCTTATAAATGGTTTGGAGAGGAGGGACACATAAAGCTGTCCCATGGTGATTCCATGCTGTCTCCATGTCTGCGTAGCCCTAAACCACATGGGAGTGCACAGGTCAGAAACAAGAAAACAAACTGAAATATTAAATATTAATTTTCAAAATACCATTTATTCTACTCTGTTAAATTAAAAAATTTATATCATAATATAAAGGGAAAATATGCTAGGAGTCAAAAATCCCAAGGAAAGTTAGCTTTTATATCTTAGTGTAAAAGCATCAAGCATTATATCACAAATTTTTACATTCTAAGCTTGGCTGTATCTCATTTGCTTTTGCATCCATAATGTGCCAGGTCTCTAAAGGATACTTATTTATGATGCTTTCATTAGGAGGGTACAAATTTAGATACACTAGAAATTTAAGATTCAGGATATGCACAATTCCACAAACAAGCAGTGCTATACAGGACCTTGAAACAGTGAATAAAAATAGATCTGAAACAGAAACAGGCAAAACAGGCTACTTCTGTGAATAAACTGTGCTGTAACTTCTCTGTGCACATATACACACATTCAGAGGTGGAAAAAAACATTACTTCTGACCTGTTTCAAGCAGTTACTAAAAGAATTTATTATACTGAAAGATGGAAGGACAGCATCATTGTCATAATAACACATCCCTCAGTTGCATGTTTTGCACTCTGTTCCACACTGTGGAAAACACAAGACCTTGGAAATGGTTGTTTCAGTACAATTATGCAAGGGAAAGACAATTGCCAGCTTGGGCTAAGGTTTGGTCACCAGAGGTAGTGTCTTGCACTACACAAAGCTCCTATGTGGCATCTGACAAGTCACTTGTCTTCTGGCCTCCAGGCCCCACATGTATCCCCAGTTTTACCTGGCTATCATATAGTCTTAGGGATACATAAAAGGTTGCACAGACTAAAGACTAAGTATGCAGATGCTACTGCAATTAAAAATTAAGTAAATGCTAAAGTGAAAGAGATATATAGAAAATCTTGGTGCTTGTCAAAGCCTTAATAGGAAACAAGAAAGTGTAATACAAAGCAGGTGATGAGAAACAGGTGCTGTAACAGAGAGGGGCAGAGTCCCTGCACAAATAGCACGCAGCCAGCTCTTGACACTCAAAAAAGCATCCCATGTTTCCAGACCAGAGCTATATACTTGACTCAAACTGTTGTTTTAAACCCACAGTGGTGTCTGGCCAAACACCTATCACCTTCAGCAAGAGGGGGAAATAGTTTCCTGAGCCTGGCAAAATGTATGTGGCTGCTGAAAATAGAGAAAATCACTCTTATTTCCTGAGGCTATAATTGTTAAAATGTCAGTTGTAAAGAATCATTTACACACAAATGTGGTTGCACGATTTAATTATGTAGGGATCCTGATACCATTAACTATTAATTTAATCATATAGGCATTTGTATGATCATACACAATAATACAGTTGTGTTTGCAGGCAAGCTGTGAAGATGAGAAGACACTTGAATGCCAATCCTGTTTTGGAGAATTAGATTTTACTTAGATAAACACTGCAATGTGATTGCTAATACTCACTGCCTGTGATGATAGGAGCCCCATGTCTGTGCTGAGCACAGCCTTAACATACACTTCAACTTGTCAAACTACACTGTCAGGCTTGGCCCTTTCAAGGCATTTAGATATTTAACTGAAGGAAATCAATGGAAATAAGGAACTCAAACATCTCCAAAGGGTGTGGAACCAAGGTATTTCCCCAAGGCCAGACATTGAAGTCTTCTGTACAAACTCCACTTCAACTCTGATCACAGGATTTTCCATCTCTTCTATGAGACCACAGGTGCAAATCAGACTGTATAAAGTGACTGAGGAGTTCTTACCAGAGTGAGGAGCATCAGGGCAAAATTGCTTTAAAGGGCCTCCCATACTACCTCACTACACAATTTGGCATTTTGGCCATTTGAGTGAATGGCGTGACGTAGATTAATTGGTTTTATAAATAATACACTTTAGTAGCAGGCAACCCAGCTTCTAACAGAACAAAGAAACAGTGGCAACAATTTAATTCTTTTACTATCTCCTATTGAAGTTCAATCTACCTGCAGCAACATCTAAGCTAATCAGCTTCCCTTATACAACTTACAGTAACTGCATCTGCCAGAAAAAGCTGTTCTTACAAGATTTTATTACAGCAAGAACTAACTCTGAGCCTTTTAGCAATCTTCATAAAAAGCTTCTCATTTACCTCTTGATCAAAACTTTACAAGCTAAATATTTAGATGTCATTTATAAAAATCACTAAAAATAAAGTTGAATTAATCTGTGCTGCACAGTCTTGACATAAGAAACGTAGACACAGAATGGATTGGCTAAGTATAGACAAAGAGAAGCTGTCAATGGGTCCCTCAAAATGGAAAGACAGATCAAGTGACACTGCAATCTGTTCACTCTTAATTAATGACACTGAAGAAAGAATATGCTTGTTTGCAGATGACAAAGGCAGCCAGAAGAAACTCAAAATGATTGAGATTATTGATAAATTGGCTGAAAAGAAACCTCTGTGAAATTCTGTAAGGGACAAATCCAAGGTTGAAGACTTACACAGAGAGAATCAACTTTGCAAACACAGGACGAAGACAGTGGTGGAGTAGTAGTTCTTTAAGGATGAATTCTCCCAGAAGAGCAGCAAAATCTGATTATAAGGCAACAATGTTTTCAATACTATTGCAAAACCACAAAGCATTAACAATGTAACAGCCTGAAAAACACCTAAAATCACGGTGATTTGCACAGAGCTGAGTTCATAAAAACAGGGTAAACTTTTTCAATAATATAGGTACCAATTGAATAGAGTCAGCTGTTTTATCAGATTAAAAAGTGTGTAAGAGGTGTTTAGAAGAATATGTTTTGGCCACAGAGTTACAGTTATAAGAAAGATTTAGCAAAAGCAAAAAACTCTTCATTAATATTTAAAAGGAAAAAAGCTCATCTCCCATCCAAACAACTGCTCTTTTAAAAAAAATATAAATAATAATGAATAAGACATTTTATTTATGAATAATAAGTGTGAGGAAAGCTTTATATTTGACATTACTGGAGAAACTTAGTTGAAGCAAATCGCATGAAAAATTGATTCTCCCTAAACATATCTCTCTTAACACATCCATTTATGCATTACATTAAAGAAGCATGCACAGATCTCTGAGCTTGTGCTCATATCACAGCTTCAGAAAAAGTCAGGGCAAAGAAAATACTCATAGGCAATCCAATTGGGTTTGACTGCTGTCTGACAACATATTTGCAAAAATAAACATACTTTATAGGAGTCAGAGAATAATTAAGTGTCCAGATGCCCACTTAATTCTTACCCTCTGGCAAGCTTGATCACTCCCATGCCATGTGCTACATAGGCATGTTTCCTCAGAGCTTGAGGCTAGGACCAATAATTCACTCTAAGACAGACTGCTAAGCAGAGGGCAACTACTTTGTCCTTGCCAATTTATATTTTAATTTGAACTTGTGCTCTTCAGGTGAACAGTTGCATATCCTGTCATCAATGTATTAAAATTATTCAGTTCTTTAAGCATTGGAACAATAATGTAAATGGAAAAGGCTGGTGAAAAAATTAGTGGAGGAAGTGGTCTGTAAAGTCATTTCCATGAAATATGATGCACTGTAGTGTACCTTTCAGTTTTTCCTTTCCTTTGCTGATGATACTGTTGCAATATCTGTTGCTCTCATCATAGGGTAATACAAATGATATTATGTATCCTGTCTTTTTCAGTTCAAAAGACTGAAGAACAGAAGTGCCTCATATTTTATTAATTATCACAAAATTCAATCCTACCCAATTAAGGTGAGGGGTTCTTTTTAACCACTGTATGGCTTTATTACTGGCAGTTGAATTATTTGTCACTAGTTTCATTCTCAAAGGGTGAAAAACATATATGAAATTCTAAACTTCTATATTTTGCAATTAATTTTAATGAGGCAGTGTTCCTAATTATAAAACTCTTTTACGTAATTAAAACTCCAGAGTGAGCAAACATGATGTTAGTACATATATCTGTGTGTCACCGTCCTTTATATTACCATAATACATGCAACAGTATTACAATAGGGTATCTTTTTATTTTATTCTTTTCCATTATACTCATCTACAGTATAACACACTTCTGCTTTGATTTTAATGCAGTGGCTTTCAAATACAGTGTTTTTCAGACTGGGTTGCAAGGATTTCTTTTACTCTATCATTACTTACTGTTTTATCAATACTGTGCAATAAATGCTACTGCCTTTAGACAGTATCACAAGCACAGCAATTACAGGACCATTTACACATAACAGAATCACAGCATCTTTCAATGTTTGAAAGAACCCCCTCCTGCTCAAGCAGAGCCACCTATAGACCACTGCCCAGGTCTGTACCCAGACAGCTTTTGAACATCCATAAGGATGGAGACTTTTAACACAGCCCTGGGCAACCATGGTCACCCTCATAGTCAAAAAGTGTTTCCTGATTTTCAGGGGAAATTTCCTGCATTTCAGTTGCTGACCAGCGCCTCTGGTCTTGTCACTGGAAAGCACTGAAAGGAGCCTGGCTTAATTCTGTCTGTACCCTACCTTCAGGTATTTATGTAAAACAATTTTCCCCCTGAACTTTCATTCTCCAGGCTGAACAGTCCCTGCTCTCTCAGGCTTTCTTCATAGAAAAGATGCTCTGGTTTCTTAATAGCCTTAGTGGCCCTTCACTGGGCTCGCTCCAGTATGTCTGTATATACTTGTACTGGGGATCCCAGGACTGGACCTAGCACTCCAAGCGTGGCCTCAGCGTGCTGAGGAGATAAAGACCACCTTAAAACTGCTGGTAGTACTTTGGCTAACGCATCTCAGAATAGTATTAGCTTTTTTTGTGGCAAGGGCACATTGCTGACTCACACTCAACTTGGTGCTCACCAGGTCTTTTTCTGCAAAGCTGCTTTCCAGCTGGGCAGCCCTAAACACACACTGGTGCCTGGGGTTGTTCCTCTTCAGGTGCAGGACTTTTTACTTCCTGTTGCTTTAAGAAATTATGAATGAAGAACATGGAGTCTATTATTTTGAAGTCCTACATAGCCATCTTGACCATGCACTGAAATTTAATAAAAGTTACTTCCAGCATGAAAACTTACCAGTAGCCTTTCAGCTAAATAGAAATGGAGAATAACCAGCTTTGATTTAATACTATGCTTAATTAACTTTCTTTTCTATCTTTAGAACTTCATAATGCTTTATGGAACAGTCATACATGATCCATTACTTTGCAGTACAACATCATATACTTCTCTATATAAATATACAGAAAATTTATACTGTTTCTGATGTGTCTTAGGAGCAACTACAAAACCAGAATTTCACTGCTTCTAGTTCAAAAAACATGATATAACTGTAAATTATGCCTATACATACCAATTTTTTTCTGTATGGATGAAATACAGAAATTAGGCTCTTTGTTCCTAATAAATTCTAAAATGTAGAAAGTTTCTTTAACTGAACAAAATCGGAGAACACTCAAAGACATCAGCAAATTTTTGCCAGTAGAATCAATGGGGAGCCACAGGACACAAGGGATAAACTGGTGCAAACAGAAGGAAACTTGGCACCATCCCTGTATGCTGAAAAGGCATAATCCCAAGACTGGCTGTGTCTAAGGCATCTGAATTCTCTTATCTAGGAGAAACAATCTGGATCTGCCTGTATTTACTAGATTGTTACATGATGTTTTTCTCAGAGCAGTATTTTTAATGTGGGTTGAACCTGTTAGCATGTTTCAAGGAAATTTAAAAAAGAGGTAAAGTCAAGATTGCACAGAGTTTGACAATCAGGTGATCAGAAGGGGTTACACTCCAACAGAGAGGACATCAGTTTTGTTTATCCAAAAGGGAAAGTTAAGCTATTCTGCCACTGCTTTGGTAATCACTGGCAGGCCTGGCAGCAGCAGCACCCCAGCACCCCAAGAGCACCAGGCGAACTCTCCTGGTACTGCTCCTTGCCCAGGAACCACAGGAAAATAGGTAGGGACCTGGCATGTCTGGGGTGGAAAGGACACAAAGGAGGCTGTCACTGCTCATTCAGAAGTTTCTCTACACTCTGGTATGATTTTAGGGGAGATAGTTTTGATGCTATTTTTAACTGCTTATAATAGTACAGAAAGAACTGAAGTAAATGAAAGCAAAATGATGGGATCTTTTAGGAACGAGACATTATTGAATGAACATTGTCTCATTGCAAAGCCTCATTTGACCCTAAATGCAGTAAAAACTGCAACCTTGATAAAAAGAAGTGTTCATCACAGTACACACTACATAATAAAAAAACCACCCACAATAAACAAACTGAAACAAAATATGCAGAGCCAACAGCAGTCCAGGTTCACTGGCTCAGTTAAGGAAGTAATAAGAAACAAACCAGAAGCTCTGATTTTCACAAGGACATTAAAGAAAACAAGCAATTTACAGTTATTAAATACAAAAATATTAATGAATTAGCTACTGTAAAACTGGGAGAAACGATTCCTGTTAACTTTTAAAACAAATGGAACCCAGTAAAAAAACTGCCACACAACTTCTAATACCCATTGTTCCAAACTGACACCACTGAATTTCCACAATTACTACTGCAAGTCAGCAACTCAAGGCAATACTGAAGTCTGTGTCTCAAGCAGCCCACCGGTGACACGAAGACGACAAGTTTTGCAGAGGTTAAGGAGGGAACGTGCTGCCCCCTTGCCTTTAGCACTGAGAATTGGCTGCAGAAATGAACGCTGCTTCTGGTCTTTGTCCTTCTCTTCCATGTGTTCCTCCTGTATGGTGTCTAAGAGAACTGGACTGTGCTCCAACAGCAGCAGCAGCTATCCCACCAGGGTGAGGCCTCTAATTTCTCCTCCTTTACTCTAAAAGTATTAGTTAGCATGGCTTTAATATTTTAACCCCAGATTTTTAATTATATGACACAGAAATTACAGCAAAAAATTAGTTCTGTATTTAACTGTATTCTTTTGTTGGGTTCTTCCTTCTTAACACTAAAAAAAGTTAGTAGATTTCTTTTTTTCCCCAAGCACTGACTGGTTACTTTGCATCCAAGCAGATGGAGGCCTCAGTACTCAGATATTTACCTAACAACCAAGTCTTACAGCACTATAAAATAGCATTAAACACCTTTCCTTTTTTTATCCCATTTGTTCCATGTAAATTCATTTAAACTCTTGAGAGAGGGAGATGGGAGAGAATGCTGCCCTGTACTGTCAGACCTCTACAGATACCCAGTGCTCCCTGAGGTAGACAACAATTATGAAGCTTAATGGAATTCCAGTCAAAGACAATCAAAAGTCAACAACTAGGTCTAGCTAAACTATCTTGATCCTGAGATAAAGTTAAAGGAAAATAAAAAGTAAAATGTTACCTTAGACAGTGTCTTTTCAAACTAAAATTTGAGTCAAGCATTAGTGCACTTTGCTGCTTCTCCTTTAGAAAAAAAGGAAGACAAAGCTGCTGTATTATTTATATTTAATGAATCATTTAAAGACACCGGTTGTGTCTATTAATAATTCCAATGTTTAAATATAGTGCACTGATTGCTTCTTCTCCTTTTCAAGTATGATACAGCAACATCTGGGAGTTTATTTTTGAAAACAAAAATCAATAGAACCTATGAATTCAGAATCCAAGTGGCTCTTAATTGAGGATGCTGACACTGACTAGTAGTTAACAGGACTTCCAGTTTCAGTTTAGGTCCACTGAGGTCTCACTCCTCAAGTGGTCTCAGCACAGGAAAGCAAAGGTGGAGCCCCCAAAGAGGCCCACAAAGATGGAGAAGAAAAGAAAGGATAACTAGGGAGAGATTGTAATATTGTGTTTGTAGCCAGCTGACGCCAACTGTTCCTTTCTTCTCTTGCTCCCTCAGTTTTGACAAAATTTTTATGTCCAGCCTTTTTGGGGACGGGTATTTTCTCTCGTCTATGCTATCAGAAAAGGGATTCTTGTCACTGCACTTTATGAGAACTGCAAAACATATGGTTCCCTATTTCCAGGAGGTTTTTTTGAATAAAATGCTGCTTCTGGAGCTCCTACTTACGAGATACTACTGCTAATGACAAGCAATAGAGAACTAAGTTTTATACTGGACAAAGATGTCTCTAGCTGCTGATGGGTCAGCATGATTCTGCTCAGACCACTAGATCTTTCTCTTCACGGTCTCCTTCTTGAAGCCCTCCACGTAGCTCTAAAGAGAGGTCTGTGAAGGTACTGGGAACTTGATTCTCTCGGGGCGGGAGAAACCAGGTTTGCTTTCCAACAACACTGCACACAGATTTGGCATGACTGCTGTGCCCTCTCCATACACACAGGTATCCAGTTCTCCATCTGTACCATTTCTAGCAGCTACCTCTTCCTTTCCATGCCATCATAAGAACAACTTCTGCACTATTTAAAAGGCACAGAGCAGTTTCTTGTTCTCACACATCACACGTTACAAACCCCCCGCCTTCCCCACCATGGATTATTCATCACAGTAAGAAGTGAATCCAATCCAGTCCATGCTGTTTGACATGTAACACACATACACACACATAACCCTGACATCCTGAAGGTACTACCAAATGATATAAAAATACTTACAGTGGGGGCAGGGGGACAAAACCCCAGTTAAGATCACTTTTACAAACAACGCAAATCCTGACCCCACTCAAAATATATTGAAAGCTACAGCAACCACAGGGAACTTTTAAACAGCCTTTAAAACTTTTAAACAGCCTCACTGTACAATCAGCCTGCTCTCCAAGTAAGAACCAGATACAGTAAAATGTAAGTAAATAAATAAAACTAAAGACACTAAAAGTTTTACATCTCAGTGGAAACTATCCACTGAAATAAGCCTGCCTTTTCTATTGAAGCCATTACTTTATGGTGACTGCTAGAATCCATTCTGGCCTTAGTCAAAGCATCCTTATATCTAGAGGTTCATCTCCACAAAGCACCTCAGGCCATCTGCCACCCTGAGATCATGAAACCAGAACTCTTCTGGATGTTGGGCATGTAAAAGTATAACTGTTCTCCTGATACTTAACAGGATATAAAGGCTTTTATTAGATTAAGGCAGGTTTGTAACAGATAGTAAGGTGAGGCTGTACTAGGAAAATGAGGATGCTGGGTACACTGTATGTCTGCTTGGCAGTTCTCCATATCCAGCATGACACTGCCCATCTCACGGAGCTGTTCACCTTTCTTCCTGAGAGGTGATGGAGGACACTAAATGCCCATCCAACTTAATTGCAGAGATGGATTTCAAACTACAAGGTCACCAACCAGTTGCTCTCCACATGGTGGCTATGTACCAAAACACTGCTTCAACACCCCCTGTTCTGGTTCTTGCCTTTCAGCCCTCCTGAAGTAGTGCATGTTATTTGTTATATCCTCCTGAGTCACCCCTCTGAACGACAAGATCACCAGCACTACCTGCAGCAACGACGGCCACTCAAGCAGCCCCTGCTCCAAGGGGTTTCAGTGTTCAGTGTGTGAGCAGACCAGAATAAAGCCAGTGGTACAAAAAATGAAGTTACACCAAGATGGTGGGCCACACTTGAGGGACGATTAAGGGGTAAGGAGAAAATGAGTTAAGTCCTTACATTTCTTCCCTCAAACTAGAACTTTGCTTATTTGGCTTAATATGCTATGTAATTTTCCAAATAGAACAATACTATTGTCAACTCCGTATAACTTCATAAGGATTTTATGAACTAAGAATTACTGCTGCATAATTATCCAACCTGACAAATACGAATAACTAAGATGATCTGCAACTGAGTGAAAGGGTCAAGTAATTTCCTAGTTGAGATTTTCTTTATTTTTCAGTGAGGTAAGCAACAATTGGAGGAAGGAAAGGCTTAGGCACGACATTTCAGAAGTCAGAAGCTGTTCTTGTAAAACCAGGAAAACCACCAGTCAAAAAGCTGAAAACATTAAGTTGGGGGGGGGAAGGAACCAAAACATTAAGAGTCTAAAAGACTAACAGAATAGCATAAACAACTAGAACAAATGTATGTACATAAGCAGAAAAAGTAAAAAAAAAAAAATTAATGGAAATCTGACAGGGCATCAAAACAATAGGATATAGGAACAAGAGTATTGAAACGGTCCATTTTCTTTCTTTTAGGAGATAAGTATGTCAGATCTTAACTTTAAAAAGGAAAAATAAATTTGCAGTTGGGTGGGGTTTTTTCCAACAGTATTCATGTTTAATGAATATAATTTAGCAAGCCAGTGGGCTACCTGTTCAAATCAGTGATTCATTAAACAAGACTACTTTAATTATTCTTTACATACCACTGCTACGTTTATATTTTTTAAATTTTTATCAGTGAAGAGTGCTATCATTTCCAGAGTATTTGAAAGATTGCAGGGCATATATTGAAGATTTCAGAATGAAAACAAATATGAACTAGTCCAGTCTTATATACAAGAAGAAAAAAAAAGGATTAACTACAAGATATTCACATATATTAAGGAGTGTGCAAATTCTTCTGCTGTTTGAAATAGTAACAGTTTTTATGTCTGGTATAAAGGCTAGATGATTCTCACACACCCCTGCTTACTAGTAGGTCTCCTTTGATTCCCTTTTGAAAGAGACTGCATCTCTTTAACAGGCACGTCTTTCAGTTTCCTTCTCTTCTTTAGTTCCCCAGCAACTAATTGCTAGCTTCTTTAGCAACTCATTAATCTAATATACTGCAGTATGTATCCACCAAGTTACTTTAAAATGAAATGACCACATAAAAATATACTGAAATCATGCTATGAAACAAAACAAAATCAAATGGAGACCTTCTAGATTTTGTGGCTTTTCTCAAGGAAAAGATGCAAACAACGCAAAAGACATCTGAGCTTTGACTAGGCTACAACTAGCTGTAAATATGGATCTAATACTTTGGTACACGCTATACGAAGTTGTACAGTATTTCACAATTACACATATTAAGAACATGCAGACTTCCTCAATAAGGAGGCCATATATTTAGAAACAGGGATAATCACTTTAAATCTTGTAAAACTTAAAAGGCAATGCCTACAAAAAATAAGATTACAGTAAAATGCATTACTGGCACAACAGCTGCCGCAAGGATTAAAAAGAGTAAAACAATTGGGCCTTTGATAGAAACACATCAATCCATAATGCCCACACTATCATGGACCCAAGGGGTCATTAGAAGAAACAGGTAGAGATGCAAGAAAATCTGCATTCCAAAGAAATGCTTTTCCTTTGTTTAAACGATGCAGCCATACATAATTTATATGTTTATTTAATCCACAGTAATTTCTACAACTTGGTTATTTGAGAATTTATTGCAGCTGGGGAGGTGAAGAAGAAAGACACGTTTTTTGGACACACAGGGCCTTCTTCAGGCTACTCAGCTTTCAATAACTGTGACTATTAGTGTAATGAAGGATATAACCTCTTCCTACAGACCTTATCTTCTTTTTTTCTGTAGACAATCTTGACTGCACTGCCAGTACAAACAGGTTAAGGTCTTTGAAGGAAGAGAGTCATTGGTTTGTTCATTCATTTGCTCTTTTTAAATAACTTGTTTCCTCCCTATTCAGTCATGTACTCTAACTCGTACCATTAATGCAAAATTATGAAAACAAAGTCTGTATTCACACTCTTTACTGCACTCAGGATTCAAAAAACCTATTTGATCTACCGCCATACCATTGGGTTTTTTCCTCAGCTGAGAAGTTTCAGTCCTCAGACAGACAATATTTGAGCAAACATGACAACCTTTGCTATACATTTACTATTGCAGTAATATTTTAAAGTGTTAGGGAAGTGCACAGTATTAAGAAATGGATGCGCTATAGACTCACACATTCCCTCAAGTCAAGTTTTCTGATTCTCTATTCCTTTACTATTATATTGTCAACATCCTTCTAGATTCAATAGTTCAGTACCACTGAGTATTGAACCAATTCCTAAGTCCTTCTTTAATGGCAACAGCTGATTTACTCATTTAAAGGTTAAAGCTTTTTTCCCCTTCACCATGTACATTGCTTGGTACTTTACCAAAGTTTAATTCATCCACATTTAATTACTGTAACTACAAAGTCCCATGGAAGTTTTCCTAGTTGCTTTTTATTCATAAGAATCTTTTTCCGTAATGAAAAAGCGGCAACATATTGGACCTCCTGTCTAATATTTCAATGAGGGAAAAATTCTTGAATTTTTCAGACATGAACTCCAATGAAAAAATATTTAAATTATCTGTGCTGCAATAACATTATCCAGCAGTAACGCCTCCTTTTCATCCTAATATTATCAGCTCTGTTGACTCCCTGGCAAACTTGTTTCTTGCTTATTATGTATTTATTAATAGTTGTTATGCACTTACAAATTTGGCTTTGAAATATTTTTTTTTTGTTATTTTGTCTTTAAAATGTCAGAGTTTACATTCTTTTCAATTTTCCTCAGTGGATAATGTTTTCACTTTTTAAAGGATGTATTTTTCTTTCATTCTGCTTTTGATGCCTTTTTTTTATTTTTCTTTTCAGACTTTATCCTTTAACTGGGACACATTTACTTGAGTCTCTACCTTTCAACATTATTAATCCTGACTCCAAGCACCCTCCCTTTTAGCTGTTCCTTTTATTTTTTTTTTTTAAATTAAAATCCTTTCTGTATCTCAAAACATTAGACAAGACAAAAGTAAACCAAGGGTACAGCACTGTGCCACTACCTCCTCTGCTGAAAATGTTCTACAGAAAAATAAAAGGCTTTTATATTCACAGCCATTGTTCCTCAGTCTCAGGCAAAAGACACATAAGATCTAGTCCAAAAAAAAAAGAAAAGTTTTAAAAACTCAGGGACACTGTTCAATTAGTGATATAACTTTGACAACAATACTTGCTTAGTCCTACCACTGAATGCAACTTAAACATAATTGTGTGCTCATGAAACAACTATTCCAGGATTACATATGGACTTGACTTCACAGTGCAAAGCATTCCTATGCTTAATTAATAAATATTATTGGAAATTTCAAGCCTTTTCTCCTCTCTTCACCCCCCCTCCCCCCAAAAAAAATTTATTTAACTTAGCTGCACCTCTACAGCTAAGTTAGCTGAGTCATCCCCTCTAAAGAATAGAATAAGCTTCTTCAAGGCCAAGTGCAAATTCCTGCACGTGCTCGGGGCAATCCCAAGCACAAATAAAGGCAGTGGTGGAGAACGGACCGAGAGCAGTCCTGCTGAGAAGGACTTAGGGGTGCTGGTGGATGAGAGGCTGGACATGAGGCAGCCATGTGCACCAGCAGCTCAGAAAGCCAAACATGTCCTGGGCTGCATCAAAAGCAGCGAGGCCAGCAAGTTGAGGGAGGTGATTCTGCCCCTCTGCTCTGCTCTCCAGAGACCCTCCCTGGAGTGCTGTGTCCAGCGTTGGGGTCCCCAACATAAGAAGGATGCAGACCTGTTGGAGCAAGTTCAGAGTAGGGCCATGAAGATGATCAGGGGGCTGGAGCACCTCTGCTATAAAGGCTGAGAGAGTTGGGGCTGTTCAGCCTGGAGAAGAGAAGGCTCTGGCGAGATCTTACAGTACCTTCCAGTACCTAAAGGGGGCTGCAAGAAAGCTGGAGAGGGACCTTTTACAACAGCATGTAGTGACAGAACAAGGGGGAATAGCTTTAAACTGACAGAGATATTAGGAAGATATTCTCTTCTGTGAGGCACTGAAACAGGTTGCCCAGAGAAGCTGTGGATCTCCAATCCCTGGCAGTGTTCAAGGAGAAGTTAGGTGAGGGCCCTGAGCAACCTGGTCCAGTAAGAGGTGTCCCTGCCCACAGCACAGCAGTTGGAACTAGATGATCTTTAAGGTCCCTTCCAATCCAAGCCATCCTATGATTCTTAAATTATTACAGAATTGGAATCATTGAGTGGGAAAAAACAAAGAAACACACCAAACATATGTAGGCTTGGTGTTGTCTCGCTAAATAGGTAAAACATGTAAGCCCATATCCTACACTCTAATAGTTTACTTATTTATTAAAGGTTTGTAATAATTACATATTGCTGTTATTGTTAATTACTTAATTCTTTGTTTGGATGCAAAGATAAAATTTGAAAGCTTCTAGCTTGTTCACTTTTCTTACTGCTATTTCTTCAGTGATCTCCAAGGCTCAGCCTTGCCACATAAACTCTGTCCCTTTACTTGTCTGGCATAAATAGTTCTGTTAGATCATAAAAGACTGAGCTCCCAAAAGACACACACAAATGGAACGTAACACTTTTGACACACAGTGGAACATAACTGTTTTTCTGCCAAAAAAGATAAATTACAGAAGTTAAAATAATCAGTAACTTCAATACATCAACACAGATGGTTAGCACGAAATAACCAAACCAAGAAGAAACAATTCAACCCAATCCAAACTTTAGAAATGCATTTTCATTTTCTTTCAATAAGAAAGAAATGCTTCTGCAGTAGGTTTTCCAGACACAATGAATTAGTATTCCAGGATGACTTCCTGCAAGTCAGCCTTGCATAAGGGATCATTTATATTTTGAGAAAATTGATGATATGCAGTTGAAGCAAGCTGCTCAAACTAAAAAAGCTGGGGTTCAATAAGTGAAAAAAAGCCAGTACAAACTCACTTGCACTAACTCTGACTAGAGTAACATATGCCTAGGGTACGTTCACAACATATTTTAAAGTTCTGTTCCCTGTAAATAAGAATATAATAATTAATAAAAATTAATTAGGCTTAAGCCCAACTTATATGAATGTTCTGAATCATTTAAATATTTTTCACAATTGGTTACTGTGAAGAGGATTGTGCTGTCATATGCAGAGGATTAGGATGTCACGTTGGAAGTGATCAGGAGTGGATGGATTTATAAGAACCACTGAACTGCTTTTATGGGAAGAACACAAGCATATCTTTTCATACACTTTCCAGAATGCAACAGCAGGAATATTTTATAGTGAATTTGTTATTATGGGTTCTTTTTAAATAAAAATTTCAAAAAAGTAGAGAACAAAACACAAATAGAGGGTAACAAGGATATACCACTAGTGAAAACCCAGATAGTTCAGAAAGTCAAACTTACTGAATCCTACTTCTGCAAGAATTCACTAGAGCCTGTGCTGTGCCTACAAGATGGACCTTGATTTAATCCTCCTGTAACAGTATATAGTATACCAGAGCAAACTGAACCAGTACAACACCTCTTCCACATCTATCCTCAGAAGCACTATTCAAAATTAACAAGCATTCACCTGAACCAAAAGTGCACTCATAGTTCTCTACAACAGAACTAGGGCCAAACAACTGCACAGGCAGGAAGGTTCCAGTTTGGAGGAAGCAAGTAGTTTAGGTTAACAGGCATTTTACTCTGTCTTGTCTTCTTCAAGCTATTAATAAGTTTGCCACTTGAGGCACTTCATGAAATTAACTGACTTCTGTCTTTACAATAAGAAAAAATAAATACAGACCCCTTTATAAATTAGAAATAAGCTGGAAAGTACCAAGGCCTGCTTTCCCTGTCCCCCACTATCCTCCTCCCCAGCCCCTATTTAGTACATTTTTCTTTGAAATTAAGTTCTCAGTAAAAGGAAAAAAGGGCAAATTGAGGTCTGGCACCTCTCCTTTTTCCTCTGTGATTTTCATACATAATATGATAATTTATTAAGTGAAGTAGCATCTTTCTTCAAGAACCACCTCCCTATATCATCACTCCTGAAAAGTCAGCCTGCCTGCACGCCCACACAGGAGATGCATCTTGTCAGTGGGACTGGCTTTCCAGAGATGCACAGTACAAGTCATGGCTTTGACACCTCATGGGACTGGCCGCTACTCCCTTCTTCTGAAGGGAAGAAAAAGCCCTACAGGAGACTGAAGCATTGCTATAGGTAAATCATGTCATCTATTAGTTATCATGCAAAAAATGGGGGCATCAAACCTTGAAACAAACAAGTGTTCACAATATCCATAAGATACTGTCAGTTTTGGGCTTCCAGTACAAGTGAGAGATGGACACACTGAGGAGTCCAGCAAAGGCCCACGAAGACTATTTAGGTATCAGGGCACCTCTCCTACAAGGAAAGATGAGAGAGCTGCAACTGTTCAGCCTAGAGAAGAGAAGGCTCAGGGGGGATCTTACCAATTTTTTCATAAATACCTGAAAGGAGGGCACACAGAAGACAGACCCAGGCTCTTTTCAGTGGTTCCCAGTGACAGGATCATAGATGACGGGTACATCAGAAAACAGCAGTCACCTCCATGAAAAGAGAGCAATGGCATAGGTTGCCCAAGGCAATGGGAGGGTTTTCATTGGAGAAATTCAAAAGCCATCTGAACACAGCCCTAGTAAACTGGCTCTAGGTGATCCTGCTTGAGCAGGGGTATTGGACAAGATGACTTCTGGAGGTCCCTTCCAACCATGCTATGATTTTGTGAACATCAACTAAGTAAGATTTATCATTTTCAGAATAAACTACACTCTAAATTGCACATGCCGTTCAAACGTCAGCAATGTTATTAAATGCTGAGCTGTAGTTCTCATCAATGCAGCAGTCTTTAGAATATGGCTCAATAAACACAGATTGGGAAAATTCTGATTAAGTATCACTGTTGGATCAACACTTTAATTAAAATGGATGAAATTACGTTTCAGAATTACTTTTAGCAGTATTAAGGCAACAAATTTCTGCTTTGTTACTGTGCTTTGATATTAAATATAAATCACAGCAGTTAATAAGCCTCTGGCAAGGTTAATTAATAAGGCAATATCAATCAAATATGCAGTTCTCATGGGACAAATGATACTCATGGCAAAAACAGAGAACAAGAAGAGACGTTCATCAAAAAATAAAAGCCAGGCAAAGACCACATTGTTTCGAAAATGAGACTCTGGACTGGACAAGCATAGCACAAAGACAACACTTTAATACCATACTTTAATGCATCACCTAATTCAGTAACTCTAATGCAACAATTTTCACATTAAACTCCATCTGAATGGATATACCCATCTCCAGTGTGCCAGTTTAAATATCACTGGGTTTTCCCCATCGTAAATTTAAAGTCATCAATTATTAATCTTCTATGGAATCTGGAAACAAATATATGAAAAAATATTCCCTGACACCCCAAGGCATTCAATCAAAACTTTTGGAACAGCCTCACAGCAGTTCTAGGCTTCACACGAAATGAATCACTAATTCAGTTTGACTACCCGAAACCATCGTGCTTAAGCTCAAACTCATCAGCTTTATTATCTATCTCTATGCACGGTATATACTATTCTACAAGTGCCCTCTGATTACAATGCCCAAGATTATGGGGGGAAAAAACACCAAAACATTTCTGAAACCATAAATTATATGCAGCTCTTACAATTTTGCACCCTTCCTGAACAAGATGACATTACAGGATCCATCTCCTCACTGAGTTTGGGTCATACAGCTCATCTGCTGTGCAGGTACTGTGTGCTTTCAACTCTCAATGAGAGAATTAGAGCTAGGGGCACTTAGTACTTCTCTGAATCAGTATCTTAATGAGAGAGGACCAGGTAGCATCCCTGACTTCATTTACTGAGCCTAATGCATGGAAAAGACAATGATGAGAAAATTCTTCCTGACAATGAAATTTATTTTTACTTCCAAATAAAAACAATGAGAACTCTATTGAAAAAAGTAGCATCAGAGGATGTCACGCTTGCACAGTTAAAACAAGTGTCAGGAAATACATGAATTCATACAGAATGTGTCATAAATTAATTCTGCATTAGGAGCCAACTTTTAATTACACTATCTCGTGCTAGAGCTTCAAGATACTCCTGAGCTCTCCCACTGATAAAGGGTCTTGATGACCTTCAGGGTATTTTTGACTATTCAATCAGGTACTTTCAGTAAAAAGCTGTCTTTATTTCCCATGCTGTTGTCAGAAGTCATTTGCATCAGAAGGCTGGTGGAACTCTACTATAAAGGCAGAGCAACAAATGTATACAACCACCAATATATGAGCTTTGCTAACAAGAGAAGTGTTCCCAATACTCATTAGTTTAAAAAGGTAGTTTGAGCCTGAACTAAAGGTGTCCCAAAAGAAGCAGAGAAAGAAACTTGGAGCACTCAAGCTGGCTAGCCACCTCATGCTGCCTACTTTCAACTTCCTGTATGTTTGCCAACATACAGAAGGAAGAAGAACAAAAGCCATTGTTTATTATGGAAGGGCTCTAGTTAAAAAAAATAAAATTAAAAAAAATTCAAACAATTTAACCTAACACAAAGAGAAAACCTAAAGTATCAGCGTTATTGTTCATGACCAGTGACCCAGGAATATGGAGAACCTGAACCTAATAAATTAGTATTTTTTCTATGTTATCTGAAGAGAATTATTTTTATTAAAACCTATATAGCATTTATGAATCAGACAGACCAAAAGAATAGTTACTCACTACAAAATTACCTACAGGACTGGGAAAAAAGGCACATTTTTACTCAACAGATCAGCTTACTGATACTTTCAGTCAGAAAGATAGCCAATAACCTGCATGTATTTAAAAAAAGGTCAGAAAAGATAACATCCTTGCACAGCCAGCCTTGCTAAGAATGAGCACAAGCCACCATGTTGTGCTTCTGCTGCCAGAGGTACTCTTCACATGGTGGGATTAATGCAGCCATTATTGCCTCAACTAGTCCAACGTGCAAGGGAAGAGGGATTCTGCAGGACACTGTACTCAAGTGACCTTCAGCTCAGTATTCCTACCGCTTAAGCATAGAGACCAAAGATGCTGTAAAACAAGACAGAGATCACAGGGAACATACTATTAGGCTTGACTTGAGATCTAGAAAGAGATTTATCCACAGCCAAGAAGATAAAAGGTTCAATAAGTGAAAACAATGGGAAATAAAACCCACCCAGTGCACAGGCAGCTACACCCAAAACAACTGCCTTGGGAACTATAACACAAATTGGGCTGTTGTTACATCTTCATAAAGGGCTTCACAACCTGACAAAAAATTGTTCAGAAAATACAGATAAACAAAATAGTCATTATTCCTGTGGCCTTCATGTAATGAGGCTGAAGCTTTAAAAAAGGTCAGATAATAGTTCTACTGGATGTGTAGAAGGTTAAATGCCCATCAAATCAATTGCTGCACCTCTGCCTGCTGTCAGTTACTGCAGCACACACTTCAGTTTACTAGAAAGATTACAAATTATTTTTACAGTCTTTATCACACTTTAAAGCATTTCCCAAACACTTAAAAATTAAAGGTTCAAATTTTAGTGGAAGACTATGAAGACAATCCAAATCTCATGTCCTCCATCTACTGTTCAGCAACAGCTGCTATTCCAACACTGGATTCTCATTATGTTTTACAGACATACTCATGACAAGGCCAGCAGCTTTGCAGAGAACCCGACCCAAGCAGACTTTAAAGGAACAACATATATACTTATGGACAACCTGTCACTTACAATATATGTTTTCTGAAAGCAGGATCTGAATGCTTCAGTTCCACAGACGTCAGTTAAGCGCTACATGTCCAGCCCAGAGAACACTGTACTTCAATGCTATTAGCTGAGGGTGGGGGCTGTCAAACATAGAAAATAAGGCATCTCTGGAAATGTGAAGATTTTATCAATATTTTGGAGGAAAAAAATGCTGAAAACCGGTTGGGAGTGAACTTGCAGATATACGCCAACAACTAACCTTACTAACAAGATGAAAAAACCACGATAAACAACAACATGTTAAACAGAAGCACAAATAACATGAAGCTTGAATATATTCTCTTCACATGCACATACCACTTACTTTTTGAAATTAACATCACAATAAATAGATTGCAAAGGACAAGTTCAGTGCAATGACCAACTCTACCTGTGAAAAGTCTGATAAAAGTCTCATACAGATCAGACATACCTATGCAGAAATGCTCCCCAAAAGATATACCATCTTGGAATTTTTGACTTTTTTTTATAACACACTGTAAAGGATGTGATTCTAAGACTGCCTTCTTCTAGCATTTCTAACATTTAGAAAAGAAGACAGTATATTGATGAAGGGAAGGTTAAAAGTGAAAAAAGAAGTATTCAATACACAAATTCTTGAATGAGATGAAGTAATAAGTGATCATGATTGCAAAATAGAATGAAACTAAAGCGGGTAGCAAAATAGACATGATAAAATGATATTGAGTT